>CM071716.1:12427515-12439201 GCA_036630335.1 Physaria fendleri | reverse complement strand
ATAAACGGTTGGATCAACGTGAGCTGACACGTGTCACGATCTCTCTAATTATCGCGTTTGACACATGGCACGCTCACATCGCTCCAACCTAACTTTATATAATAAGATGTTGCCTAATAAATCGTATATTTTTTCATATTATGTACGATTAGGCCCGACGTTAACTAGATTAACTATTTCAATTAACTCTGTTACTAACCTGCTTAAAGTGTCGTTTAGTTAAAAAGGATGCGTTTTCAACGGGTCATTAACAGGATTAATTAAAATCGTTAATCAAGTTAACTTCGGGCCTAATCATGCATAATGTGAAAAAAGTATACGATTTATTATGGAACCTATATAATAATACATGATTAAAACAATCATTTTCAAAGTTTGAGACCCAAAGTACAATAATACACAAGTTGGGCATTTTTTCGATAGTTTTCCCATTTTAAAATCTCCTTTAACCTTTAACGAAGACTAGATTCATCTCTTGATGATGAGCAGCTACTACAACGGAGGAGAAAACAGATTTTCTGCGAAAATGGAATATAAAGCTTTGAGAGAAGCGACGAAAAACAGTAAACCGTAAATTGAAAGTATAAACTCAACTGCACCCCCAAACGAAACTTAATTTTTAATGTCGCCCTATGCTGGTTAATCATCACGATTAATGGTTTAATAAACCAGATTACGAAACAGTAAACCGTATATTGCCCAATTACAGACCCGATTAGTGTTATTTTTTTCCAAACCCGATTAGATTAAATTTTTTTCTATTATTATTTTTTGATACACGATTAGCTTCAATAACGACTCATTAGGTTTTTAGTTGGGCAATATACGATTACTGTTTTGTAATCTGGTTTATTAAACCAATAATCGTGATGATTAATCAGTCCGAGACGACATTGAAAATTAATTACTGTTTTGTAATCTGGTTTATTAAACCAATAATCGTGATGATTAATCAGTCCGAGACGACATTGAAAATTAAGTTTCGTTTGGATTGAGTTTATACTTTCAATTTGGGGTCAATTGAGTTGTTAAACTTACCGTCAGGGCTAATTACAAGAGGTCAAAGAATCGGGGCTATCTGGTGTGATGTTCAAAATATTGGGGACTAATTGAGTTGTTAAACTTACCATCGGGACAAATTACAAGAGATCAAAGAACCAGGATTATCTGGCGTGATGTTCAAAGTTTTGGGGGCTAAATAGACCGTTTTCGCCTATTAATCATTTCATTCATTTGTAACTTTATAATTAAACTAATTCTGTGATTTTGAAGCCCAGACTTCTTTATGCTTTTAATTAGTCTGTTCAGTTATCATATCTTAATTTATTTATTGCAAAGGTCTTTTAATAATCAATACCACTATCAATCATGCAAGTTGTATATATTTGGCGACCAATTTGAGCAAAATCAAGTTGAAGGACCAATGTATCTGTATTTTAAAATTATTATTATTTTTTTGGTTATATATATATATATATATATGATGTAGCCAGTCTTGGCTTAATATTTTTTTTTCATTTATTTTTAGTCTTGAAAATCATGAAAAAATGGTCAATTGTTTAGTCTGGTCAATTGTTTAGTCTAACCAGTAACCAATATAATAACCAATTCAAAACAATGAGTCGTTATTGTTAACCAGTAATATATGAGGCCCATTTTGCTTTAGTCTAACCAGTAACCAATATATGTGGGCCTTACTCTAAAACGCACGTTCACCCATTTCAAGTGGTATTTTCGTAAATATAACTAAGCTTGTTCAAAATCGACAGTTTATTAACCTCCGTAAGTCGGGGTTATGAATCGAATGAGAAGTCTAAAACCATTGGGTGAGGATAAAGACTTATGCATAAACTCCCCACAACCCAAGTTGCACCTAAAAATACTTATATGCAAAAGAATAGATCTGCCTTTGTTTCCCCAAAGACCCTCCAAGCCTTGCTTGTTTAACCACTGGTTTCACCTTTCCCCTGAAACTATTGTAAGATAAGTTAGTAGGTTTCACCTGGTGAGAGAGTTCAAGTCAAAGTTTATCAAACTACCAAAGCCTTTAAAGATAGGAAGATAATACACAAACCCATAAGATTAAACAACTCACAGTTTGGTCAGCATTCATCAAACCAGGGACCTCCTTTGAGACAAGTGCAAGATACTGCTCCATGGCCTCTTCTTGACTCATGTTTCCAAGTTTTTGCCAGGCGTTCCTGTCACAATGTAAGCATTATTTGTCACTACCACATAGAAGTACTTGAAAAACTGCCTTAAAGAACCAAGCTCTACATCAATACTTATTTCACACAGCAGCTGTTCTCTCTTAACTAGATGATTAGGTACCTTTCAAAGCTTTATCCTTTCTAGTTTCTAGTGTATGAAATATATGTAAACATGATCTGATCACCTAACCACTCACAAAGTTCTATACTTTGTGACGTTCACATCAAAAGTACCAATCAACAAGCTGATTTACAGAGGAAAGCATTCAGAAATGAGGTAAGCATAGTACCATTTGGCACGAGCAGAGATCATGACGGCCATAGGTTGAGTCTCACGGCATGGCCCACTAGTGGCTATCATGTGAGGCCGTATAACTCCAACTTAGCCTGAGCACCAAGTTCTTCAGCTCTCCCAGATTCTTCCAAAAGTTTTGCAGTAGCCGCAAAATCTTTCTCTAGTTCACTCCTTTCAATGCCTTCCCCAATCATCATCATCATCTTCTTCAATTCTCACCTCCTCTTTCTCTTCTTCTTTCTCTTCAACCTTAATCCCCTCAGATTCAGCTACTACAACATCTCCTCCACTTGAAACACTTCTTTCTTCTGCCCCTTGAAGCAAAATCTCCTCCTTTTGCGGCGAGACAGAATCAGTGATCTCAGCTAACAATTCTCCACTCTGTTCATCAAGTCCACGACTACTCATCTCATCAATCACATTATTCTCCGACGAGTTAACTGCCGTGGACTCAGCTTCCGCTGTTAAACCCACCAATTCCTCGCCTAAAGGAAGGATTTTTAGGTTTCCAATAGCCGTTTCGTCAAGTTCATCAACTCGATCAGATTCATGAAGTTCATCAACTCGATCAGCTTCGTGGAATTCAACAACTCGATCAGCTTCGTGGAATTCAACAACTCGATCAGCTTCATTACCAAACCTATCAACATTCTCCTCGACAACTAATAAACCCGTCTCACTCTCAATCACACAAGCATCCATCTTTATACCAGAAGGAACCTCTTTAGAAACAACAATCTTCTCATCACCGACACCAATCTCAACCTGATCAGAACTCAAATCATTCTCAACCTGATCAGAACTCAAATCATTCCCTCCATTCCCAGCCGTAACAAGCTTAGCTACGAGGAAAGAAAACAAAAGCGCAACAACCACCGTGAAAACCATCTCAAAGAAAAACTCCATAATCATTGAAGAAGAAAAAAAAGGGAAAGTTAAAGATACTTAGGATCTGACAAGGAGGAAGAAGAAGAATGTAAATATATTTAAGAGATAAAAAAAAGGAATAAAATTTGGGAGAGAAAGAGGAGAAGAAAGCATATTCTCTTGTAAGAGTAAAGAGACAAAGCCGCCTTTCATATTCTCTTGTAAGAGTAAAGAGACAAAGCCGCCTTTATACGGCAAAAGCGGGTCCGCTATATCTACTCACTTGAAGAAGATACATCTTTTTTTCTCTTTTGATTACAAATGTAATCATTAGACATTAATAATTTCTATTTTTTTTTAATTGAATGATTAATTAGTGAGTTATTTCTTGTAAGTACAAAAGCAAAATGGGCCTCATATTAATAAATAACATAATGAGAGTAAGGCCCACAATACATCTTCGGGCCCATTCATAATCATGACATCCCTCACGTGAAGTTTCTAGCAACCAAAGAAACTACAAATACAATTACAATAACCATATATTCTATTGCCAATTGATCGAGCTTATTTTTCTTTAGATTATAAATGTAATCATTAGACATTAATCATTTCTAAATTTTTAATTCGATGATTAATTAGTGAGTTATTTTTTGTATCTACAAAATTTAAATGGGCCTATGTTAATAAATATGATTATGAGAGTTAGGCCCATAATTCCTACTCGGGCCCATTCATAATCATGACACTCGTCCTTATTTTCTTTGTCTTCCTCCGAATAAGTCAAGTCAATGTTCTCAATAGATTTTATGAATACTATGAATGTTATACAAATAGTCGATGTTTATCATAGAGTAGATAATTAAAAATTGTTTAACGACAAAAAGATTTTATGAATACTATGAATGTTATACAAATGGTGCCGTTCATAGAGTAGATAATTAGACGATTATGTGTATTCAACTGGAAAATATAAAACAGTTCAAAAGAGATGACCAACAAAAGGGACTGTGTGGTTCTTTTATTTGTGGTCGTTTTAAATACAAAATTAAAAGTTGAGCCCTTCAGTATAAAAGTAAAAACACAAAATTATCAAAACATAAACTATACAAAAACGTTGAAAATAAACTTTAACGACTACCAAAAAATTTAAAAATAAAATAGAAAATTATAACGTAAACTAGAGATCCGGCTCTATGGTAAGTTAAGGAACTTTTATTAAGAAACTTTCGAGAGTATTACCATTAGAGATGATCTTAAAACTATTCTTTAAGATCAACACATTTTTTTGTTGGTTTCAAAGATTTTTCACAATCATTTTTAAAACGTAATCATATTTAATTATTATTAGTATTTAAATAACTTTTGTGTTTATGAGTTGAACCAAATAAAAATCAAATTTCAACAAATAT
Source organism: Physaria fendleri (assembly GCA_036630335.1). NCBI lineage: Eukaryota > Viridiplantae > Streptophyta > Magnoliopsida > Brassicales > Brassicaceae > Physaria > Physaria fendleri. The sequence goes on along the minus strand of CM071716.1, from coordinate 12,434,417 downwards.
TTTATGAGTTGAACCAAATAAAAATCAAATTTCAACAAATATATGAATTTTATTTGTTTAAATTCATGAAATTATCCAAAACCCCAAATTTAATCAGTTTTATAAATGGTTTTATATAATTATTGCATCTCGATTTAAGTAATAAATTTTGTTTTTAAAGTAAAAATTTAGATGCGTATATATTATCCATACGATTCATCAAACTTATTATCATGTAATTTTTTTTATCCATATAAGTTTAGTAGCAAAATTTTTTTCATTATTTGAAAAATCACTATTAAAAAAATTCTCGGATGTTTTTAGTACAAAGATTGTGAATTTTTTTTTTTTTGAAGAGATGGTTATTCTCTCTAACCTCTTATTATATAAAGTTGGGTTTGAAACATGATAAAATTCAGGATTGTGACACGTGTCGGTTATTCTTGATCTCAACCGTTGAATTATTATTTCCTAATTTAATTGATTACGAATTGATTTTCTATTAAATTTGGAAACTAAATAGTTACATCTTAATAAAATTTTTAATTTACAATATCAAAGTTCTTCCTTTTGGTTATGAGCATAATCTTGCCAAAATAACAAAAACGTAATGAACGATGTCAATACAATGGTTTAGCTGACTACACAGTGACCACAACCACCATTGTTGTTTCTATTGACAGAAGTCTCCACTTTCACCTTTGTATCGCTAGAAGTCAAGAAGTCTCCACTTTCACCTTTGTATCGCTAGAAGTCACCACTACCTCCATTCTATTGCTAGAAGTCTCCACTACCTCCATTCTACTGCTAGAAGTCCTGACAATCTTCAATCCAAGATCATGATGTGCCAACAGAAATCTATTGAACTCATCCGTTTTAGAAATGGTACTCATATTTGATATGACCATGTTGAAAGCAGATGTGTGTAAAGCATCATCCTAAGGAGTTTGAGGAATCTTAAAATTTTCAGCTGCCACATAGCGAGATCGAACATGTTTCATGGCATTTTCATAGAGTTTAAATCCATCGCTATAAACAAAGCCGTTCCTGAGATTTTGGATGTGTTAGGCGAAATTGTTATTTATGTTTTTGTAAGTTATTGTTAAAGAAAATATGTACATTTTTTGCACAGCTATATAATTCAAACACAATGTGGTACCAATTATCGAAACACAATTGCACATCAAAACTTGGTGAGACTCCTATTATCGGGGAACAGTAAAAACCTACCTCGACATATAGTAAAAAAGGAAATTCATACATACACTACATACTCGTGTAAAAACCTTCCCAAACAAGCATTTTGTGAAGTCTGTCATACATGGACATAGGCTCCGTAAGTTATTAACAACGTTGACACACAAATCTAAGTCAAACTAACAGATTAGTTAGTTAATCCACCGTTAAAATCATTTAAAATGAAATATGACGTAGTTTTCATTTATTTTTTAAAAAATTAGACTTACAAAAATCATCAAAAAACGGTTTGACAAAAAAAAGTTTAGATTTTTGGACTTGCTCTTTTCCTTTCATTTTGATCGAACATAGCAAAATTTTGAACAAGTAAAATATTAAGGCAAGAATTAACAATTCAAATACAATAGAGCACCAAGTTATGGAGACTTTCAATTACAAAGCAAAACTTGGTCTTACAATTACAAAGCAAAACTTGGTCTTATTGTTGGCTTGTAAGAGGCTACCGATGATGATTGACTCTATGTTACTGGACCATCTTGGGCCTTGTACTTTCTGATTTATTTCGGCCCTTATTGGGAATGATTGAAAGAGTTTAGTTTACTTTGATCCAACCGAATAAAATCGTTTTATCGTCTACCGTATCCATTCTTCGAAGTTTTATCGTGTACTGTACAGATTCTTTGAAATATCATCATATGAGTGACATACTAATTATTTTGACCGTTTTTCTATGATTGACTCTATAGACACGAACAGAGTCACTTTCCATGACTTAAAGCAACCTTACAGATTTAATAAAATACAAAAAAAAGTCTAACCTTTATGTTATCTCTTACTTCTTCTCACTATCTCTTTCACTTGTGTGTATAGTCGTTAAAAGACTATGAATACTAAAAGTCTTGCTCAAATCGAGAAAAACGAAGAGACAAACCAAAAGAAAAAACTAAACAAAACTTGACGGACAAGTTGTTTGCTTCTTTCTTTTTTTCTTTTCTTATCCCAATTCCCATATCTTACTAAGCTTTCTTAGGAAGTGCAGACCCGTCACTGTAGATGAAATCAATGAAAGCTTCTAATTCTTCATGATTCATATCAAGTGCAGACCCGTCACTGTAGATGAAATCAATGAAAGCTTCTAATTCTTCATGATTCATATCTGAGAGAGTTATTGTCTCTAACTCACCCGAGCTCTTGATCTCATCTGATTCCAACAACTTCTTGAAAACCTCAGATCTTGCAAACTGGTTTTACACATCACAATAATAATAGAGCAATATTAAAGATAGTCATAAATAAGAACATGTATACATCAGATCAGAAGATAATTATAAAAGAAAAGGAGAAGGAAAAACCAGAACAATCTTATGGACAGAAATAGCTGAACCATTATCATCACTGTCCTTTGCCTTTAGCCGTACATCAACTTGCAGCTGTTCCTTCAAAATCTTAGCAAATCCACCCACGAAAAGATCTTTGTTGGTTATTTGTTGTTCCATGTTTAAAAGGTGTATCTTGGAAATTATATGCCTAACGATTGTGAGTTTATATAGGAAACTTTAGACTTTTGGACTTGCTCTTTTGCTTTCATTTCCCTAGAATTGGAAACTTTAGACTTTTGGACTTGCTCTTTTGCTTTCATTTCCCTAGAATTTTGACTTAAAAGCAGACATTAATACATTAAATTGGAAGTTTGATCGAACAAAGCAAAAGTTTGAGCAAGTGACTATTGATAGCTTGGTAATAAAATAAAAATAAAAAAGTAAGGCAAGAATTCACGATTCAAACACATTATAGCACCAAGTTATGGAGACTTTCAATTACACATCAAAACTTGGTCAACCTTGCCTTGTATGGGGCGATTGACTCTATGTTAATGGGCCATATTGGGCCTCAAAGGTTTGGGTCTGTCACTGACTTTAGTTTTAGATTGAATTTGATTTATTTTTCCCTAAAGAAATGAAGAACAGAAACAGAACCAAAAGAACAAATTTGATATGAATTTTAGTGCACCTCTACTCACCTAAAGGGCCCCAAACCAGTTCTCAAATACTTGAAATTTCTAGGTTGGAGAAGAGAGTTCTGAAGTCAAAAATCAATTGAGGTTGTTGTATATCTAAAGATATGAAAAAATGTGTTCTCTTTTATCAAAATTCTGACTATTGTTAGTGAATTACGTGCAGCAATGAAGAAAGAGAGAAAGAATTTGTGTATCAGTTTGGAGTGATAGACTACTAATGATGGTTGACTCTATAGACACGAACAGAGTCACTTTCCGTTCCTTAAAGAAACTTTGTTGGTTTAAAAGAAAAGTTTAAACTTCATGTTATGTCACTGTCTCTTGCACTTGTGTGTATGGGAAACTAAACAAAAATTGACTCATGACTCAAAAGATTTTATGAATACTAAGTCTTCCTCAAATCGAATTCTAAATTTATTTGATCTCTCTTTTTCATTCCTTCACACATATTTTATATTTAATAAATAGAAATCTTACTTTGTAAATGAGAAGAACCAAAAACAAAACAAAACAAAGCTTTTTGAAATAGAAAAACCAAACAAAACTGTGGAAAAAACAAACAAACAAAACTTGAGCAACAAGTTGTTTGCATCTTTTTTATTTTTTATTTATCCCAATTTCCCAAATCTAACCAAGCGTTCTCAATGGCAGAATATTAGACACAAATTGGCAAAAACTATGGACGTCATACGATTGGTGTTATACGCAAAATAGATAATTAGACGATTATGTGGATTCAACTTAAAATTACAAAACGATTCAAAAAGAAGCAAACAACAAAAGTGACACCATGGTTTTCTTATCCACGACCACATGAATGACAATAACCAAAAAATTTATTGCCATTCGATCCACCAAAAATCACCATGGTTTTCTTATCCACGACCACATGAATGACAATAACCAAAAAATTTATTGCCATTCGATCCACCAAAAATTTTATTGCCATTTGATCGAGTTAGAGAAGCCCTCATCACCTTCACAGCAAGATTTGGGTGTTTCACCACAAACGACATGAACTCATTACTACTAACAACTGTACTTAAATTGGTAGTGATCGTGTTGAAAGCAGCAGAATTTAGGGCATAGTCAATCGGGATTTGGGCGAGCTCAAGGATGTCAAGAGCATTTGATGGATTCAAAGAAGATATGAGCACATCTCTGCATAAGTCTCGAAGATGCGGAATCATATACTTGTCAGCTGCGACATAAAGTGATCTTACATGTTTCTTTGCATTTGTAGAAAGAGCAGACCCATCACTATAGATGAAATCAATGAAAGCTTCCAATTCTTCCTGTTTCATATCAGAGATTGTTATCGTCTCTAACTCATTCGAAGTCTTGATCTCGTCTGATTCCAACAACTTCTTGAAAACTTCAGATCTTGCAAACTGTTTTGCACATCACAATAATAAAAGAGCATTTTCAATGATAGTTATAAGTTAGAACATGTTTATATCAGACCAGAAGATATTTATAAAAAGGAATAGGAGAAGGAAAAACCAGAACAATCTTATGGACAGAAATAGCTGAACCATTATCATCACTGTCTTTTGCCTTTAGCCGCACATCAACTAGCAGTTGTTCCTTGAAAAGCTTTGCAAATCCACCCTTGAAAAGATCTATGTTGTTTATTTCTTGTGCCATGTTTAAAAGGTATATCTTGGATATGATATGGCTAACGATTGTGAGTTCATATAGGAAACTTTAGACTTTTGAACTTGCTCTTTTGCTTTCATTTCCCTAGACTTTATGACGTAAAAGCAGACATTAATACATTAAATTGGAAATTTGATCGAACAAAGCAAAAGTTTCAGCAAGTGACACCAACTTATGGAGACTTTCAATTACAATTAAATTGGAAATTTGATCGAACAAAGCAAAAGTTTCAGCAAGTGACACCAACTTATGGAGACTTTCAATTACACATCAAAACTTGGTGAACCTCCTCTATGTTAATGGGCCATCTTGGGCCTCGTGCTTTCTAATATATATGGCCCCTTGTTGATAATTCTATTTTAATGGGCCATATTGGGCCTCGTATTTTCTCTAGTATATTTGTCTATTTTAATGGGCCATATTGGGCCTCGTATTTTCTCTAGTATATTTGTGGCCCCTTGTTGATAATTCTATTTTAATGGGCCATATTGGGCCTCGTATTTTCTCTAGTATATTTGACTTTAAAATTTCCATAAAAAATAAATAAAATGTCTATTTTTTTCAATAATGTAAACAAAGAATTGACATTGAGTGTGTCAAAATCTTCATAAATACTAACACGTGTAGGTCTATGATTGGTAATTTATTTGACTAAATGCACTAAAGAATAAAGATAGAGAGAAAGAGAAACATATTGAGTTGACTCGCTCTGCTTTATTCTCCTTTCATCATCATCATCATTCATCACACAACTTACAAGAAAACTCTGTATTTAAAATCTCCTTTAACCTTTTAACGAAGACTAGAGTCATCTCTTGATGATGAGCAGCTTCTACAACGGCGGAGAAGGAGGAGAAAACAGATTTTCTGCGAAAATGGAAGATAAAGCTTTGAGAGAAGCGACGTCTGTAGGGATTCAAAAAGTGGAAGAGCTTCTCAAACTCATCGGAGAGAATAATCAAACGGAGATAACAACGGTGACCAAAAAGTGGAAGAGCTTCTCAAACTCATCGGAGAGAATAATCAAACGGAGATAACAACGGTGACTGAAATCGCCGTTAACAGTTTCAAAAAGGTTATTTCACTTCTCGATAGATCTAAAACCGGTCACGCTAGATTCAGACGAGGTCCCGTGGAAGAGAAGAAGCAAGAAATAGCTGCCCCAAAAGTGAAAACAGAGCAATATAATAATAACGGTGGATCTGCTTTTAGGGTTTATTGTCCAACTCCGATTAATCGTCGTCCTCCTTTATCACACAATCAGATAAAAAACGGTTCTTCTTCTCCGTTAGTAACTAACGGTAACGGAGTACCACCACCGTCGACGATTAACTTTGCTCCGTCACCATCAAACTCGTTTATCTCTTCTCATAGATGTGATTCAGAGAGTAAAATGTCATCAGGATTTGAGTTTACTAATCCATCTCAGATCTCTGGTTCGGTTTCTAAACCTCCTTTATCATTGAAGAGAAGATGTAATTCGTCTTCTTCCGGTCGTTGCCATTGTTCTAAGACAGTAAGTAGCAAAATGGCTGAGATTCCAAATGATGAGTTTTCATGGAGAAAATATGGTCAAAAACCCATCAAAGGCTCTCCTCATCCAAGGTTAGTCCTTAATTTTGCAGTTTTTTTAACCAAAAAAAATTAATGATTCTTTTTTAAAAAAATTATGCAAATTATTGATAAAAATTAACAATTGTAGAATGATTTTAAAAAAATGTTTTTAATACATAATATTTTGAAATTTGGTCAACTTGTGTATTGTCAATATTGCAAATTTGCAATTTGCAAGAAACAAATAAAAGTCTTATTTTTTTTTTGTGCCTTCTATATCGGTTGTACCAAACGTGTCGTGTAGTAATAATAGTGGGTTCAGTTTCACACTCTTGTTGACTTATTGTTTCCATTAAATACAAAACCAAGTTAAGTTGACTCATGTTTGTATGTATTTAATTAAAACTCGATCTAATTTTGGTGTGTATTTATTTGACACAGGGGATATTACAAGTGCAGTAGTGTAAGAGGTTGTCCTGCGCGTAAACATGTGGAG
>CM071716.1:12394245-12404942 GCA_036630335.1 Physaria fendleri | reverse complement strand
AGTTTGGAAAGAATAGTTTTATTTTGCGATCTGTGATTTTCAGAGGAGAAAGAAAAAATGGCATTTAGAGGAAAGGAGATGATGAAAGCTGGTGAAGAGGGTGGAAGCGGAGAATACCACGCCCTCACAGAGAAGCTCAAGGCTTGTGTACTCGATACCAAAGTCGTCATTGGGATAAACGCGGTATCTACGCAGGCTGTCATATCCAATATGGAAACCGCGTCAGTGAAGACGGTGGAAACAAGTTCGTCTTTTTCTCTCTCTCGCTTGAGATTTTGGTTTAGGGATCTAGAGAGCTAATTGTAGGTTTAACAGAAATGCTTTCTTGATTTAGGTTCCAATTTGATGTAATTAAATCTAAATGCAATAGCCCTCAAGATCTTTAGCTGGTTAAAGATTCTATAGTGCCTCATTTTTGTTTAGTCCCTCTCATTTGTTGCCTAATTACAGCATTGTTGCTTTGTTTATGTATGCCGGAAGATTGAGGTAAGATTCAGAGTTTAGAGGTTTGAATCTTTATCAAATTCCTTTCTAAAGACTCTTCACTTTTTTTTTAATCAACAATGTGATGATCCATGTAACCTATGTGTCCTTATCTGATTAAGTATATTTAGCTATGAGCTCCTACATACTTTTGTATGGTTTGGTACCTTTTTTTTGTAAAATCTCAAAGTTTGGTGTGGTCTAAAAACAGGTCAAGAAGATGTTGGAAACCAAATTTTTTGTAAAATCTCAAAGTTTGGTGTGGTCTAAAAACAGGTCAAGAAGATGTTGGAAACCAAATGTCCAGGAGAAGAGACTTTTTAGTTACATATTCGACAGTCACATTAAAGTCAAAAGTCACAACACATGCATAGACACAGCAGGAGGAATAGACGGGTACTTTCGAAAAACAAACACCATACCACAAGATGGACACCATCTCGGTCTCTTTATTGGAGCAATGATATGCAGATCTAGTTCAAATGGGAACCAAATTCGAACAAGGATTTAAAAGACTTGAATGTAGCTAAGAAAGATGATAGTAGGGAAGCTAGAAGTATGGAAAGAAAAGAGGAGAAGAGAAGCTTCTATTGAAGGTGAAGTGTCAGAGTCGTATCAAGAACATGATCATGGGTGGTTAGAAGCATAAGCTTAAGCTTAGAGCTGAGTTTCAGAGTTTTTTCTTTTTGGTATTATTTTGGTTCTATTATGTATTCTATAATCAATCATGAACTAAAGTTTTATTTAGATCCACCAACTCTTTAAAATGATGATAATAATAATATTGTTGCTTAGAATAAAGTCACAAAGAACTGGGTATTTCAATTAAAAACAAGAACGAGAGATTAAAGCAAATATGATAACAATACAAAAAAAAATACAAAATGAAGGATAAAAGGCTATAGAGGTTGGTTGCTATAATAGAGGACATACAATTAAACAACATTATCTTACTCTTCCAATTCTAATAATGTTGCTCTCTTTTTCTAACCTTCTAACTAAAATTAAAAAAAAAAAAGATTTTATTAATCATTAGTTCTCTACCACTAACCTCTAACGACGTCACAATCATTACCAACCGTTAGATATTTTTTGGCGGTGAGGATCTCTTTGCGTCTTCGTCTATCTTTAGATTCTTTTTCGATAAATAATCTTCCAGTTTTAAATATTTTGATTTATTCTTAATTCCAAAAAAAGAATTAAAAAAATAACAGCAAACAAGAATAAAACGCTCCTTTTCTAGTTTCTTCATGTTCCAATTCCCAGGAAAAAGATAGGACGAAATCGAAAGGTAATCATCTCTAACGAGAAGGACTCTTTCTTTTCTTTAAAATCTGGGAATTGATTTTAATTTTTTATGTGCTTCGGCCAAATTGACTTTTGTATGTTTTGATGTCTTGGAAATTAATGATGTTACTGTTCTTCATCCTGTATAAAAATGAAACCTTTTTTTTGTGTTTTGTTTCTTTAGATTCATTTATGAAAAAGGAAAAAATTGATTTTGTAAAACTAATTCATGAACATAGAAACAAAGTCCGTTTTGAACATGATTTGTGAAAAGAGAGACCTTTGGATCATCTTTATGAATGGTTTCAATTTTGTTTGTTTCTCTGAAGAAAACATCTCAGACGATAAGCTTTTCTTTCAATAGGATCATGTACATTACTTTTGTGATTTTCAGACACTTCAAGGTTAAATAAAAGAGTTTTTTTTTGTTGTTGTTGCAGATATTGTATCCATTTTAAAGAAGTTGATGGATCGTTGGTCGAGTAAAAGAGCCATTGAAGCGCGACCTGAATCTAAGAAGGGAGGTGTTGGTGTTGTTTTGAGAGATAGATTTAATAGCAATAGTTGCAAGGTTCCTATTTGCAGTGATGAGAAGAAATCTATATAGCAATAGTTGCAAGGTTCCTATTTGCAGTGATGAGAAGAAATCTATTAAGTTTATTGGCTCTTCAGATAAGAAAGAGAAGTCAGTGTTGTCTACATATTCCTCTTCTTCAAATGGGAAGGAAGTAATTGGGACTTCCTCTAAGATTTCTGGCTCTAGCTCTTCTTCTGTGAATAGAGAGAAGCAACCCTTGTCTAACATAGCTATGGATTCATCAGAGAGCAGCAGGGATAGGGAAGATGAGGGAGAGACGGAAAGCTTGGAATTATCTCTTGGAAGAGATGAAAGAAGAGTTGACAGTAAGATTATTTATGGCAAAGTTAAGACATCCAAAGCCGAATGCTCCAACTTGCCATCGAGCTCAAGAATCAAGAGAGGTTTTAGGCAGAGATTTGGGTTGAGCAAGCAAGAGTTTCATCTTGGTTCATCTGGTCAGTCAACAGCTGTGAACCGAGGATGCAGCCCGTTGTTATCAGGAGTTATTCCAAGTGGTTTTGGATTGGAAAAAAGATTAAGCCGGAAGGTAGATACATTCAATAAGAGAAAAGATTATGGAGAAAGCAGTTCTAGCTCCTCATCTAGGGGGAAGACTGTAACAGAACCACCAAGTGAAGTCAGACGTCGTAGTTTTAATCCTAGCGTTTCTGTTTCTGATAGTAGACGGGCTAGACACTGCATTCTGAATGATGACAACGATGTTGCTTTAGTTGGGAGTCAGAGGTCAGTAAATAGAGGTAATAGTCGCATCAGATTCTCAAACCGAGGGACTGGTGGAGACAGTTTATCCTCTATCACAGCAACAGAGATGTCTCAGACTGAAACATCAAACAATCTCAGTTCTCCTGTCTCTTTGGAGCTGTTCTCTGGTTTTCCAGATTTCCGCTTTTCTGGTCCCTTATCGAGTCAAGACAGATTTCGCGGTTACAATTTAGAGGGATCTCCGAGGTAAATGTTGGCTTGATACTCTAAAAATTGACATCTTGTCTGGAGATCATCAAATAATGCTTATGACGATGCCCTTAATACCGTTAAACCATTTGTGTTTTATTGCTCGGATGCTTTTGCAGATTTTGCCAGAACTTGACAGAATTAACCAAGATATCGAGCTTAATTATGCGGTTGATATTTAACACATGTTTTTGAGTTTAGATATTATGATAGTGTTGTTACTCATATTTTCCTCTCCTTTACCAGGAGCTGCTTATGATGGAGACGAGTTTACTTTTCGGTGGACTAAGCTTCCATGATCAACACCGAGACATGAGGCTTGACATTGATAATATGTCATATGAGGTTTGTCTTGATATATTTCAAACACGAGTTCCGCTTTGGGATGTAGCATCTTTACCATTTTGTCTCTTCTTTTGAGTGCATACAGGAACTGTTAGCTCTAGAAGAGAGGATTGGTACAGTAAGCACTGCTCTCTCGGAAGAAGCAATATCAAAGTGCATAAAAACAAGCATCTATCAGATGCAACCTTTGAGTTATCGGTCTGTCACCAAAAGTCCTGGTGATCTCAAGGAAGATGCCAAATGCAGCATCTGTCAGGTCTGTCTCTTGTCTTGTTTTGTTTGTCATAAGCAAGTGTTTTGACATTAACATTATCCCAAGTAAAATCTGCCCCGAGTTTCGGTAGTTAAGTGAACAACACCATACTTTGTCTATTGTTGCGGGTTAATGACTGATGATTGCAGGCGTTTCATTAATGACATGATGGTGAATATAGAACTGATATGTATATGTAAAATCAGAAACTTTCCCCTTTTCTGACAGTTCTTTATACTGTGATCTTTGTGGTTCTCAGGAAGAGTATGCAATAGGAGATGAAATACTGTGATCTTTGTGGTTCTCAGGAAGAGTATGCAATAGGAGATGAAGTAGGGAGGTTACAATGTGAACACACATACCATCTGAAGTGTGTGCAAGAATGGTTGCGGATGAAGAGTTGGTGCCCAATCTGCAAAGCCACTGCCGAAACCTCCTCTAGATAACCATCTTCTTCTTCTTCCTCTGTTTTCATCATTTCTTCCTATGAACAACAGTGGAACTTGCCAAAAACGGCCTAACCATTTCCTTTGTGTACATACCAATTCATACTGTCTCAGTCACTCTATATCTCTTATGTCTAATGATGAAATGGTTCTGTGTTTCTCATGTCTGTTCTCAGAGAAGACTTTAGATACCCTTCAGCATAAATGTAAATCTCTCTTCAAGGTATGTATTCTAAAACAATCCTAAGATTATGTTACATACAGAGCAATACTGCTGCTATTGCATGATGGTTTTGTTCCTTGCTCCTGCCTAAAAGCCACGGTATCTCGGCCAAAACTTTCTCTTGGTTCTGTAATCGGCTTGCGTGTTACACGCAAAGCTTGAAACTCGCTGGGATGGCCAAATTACTTTTGATCTCGCAACAAAACATATTCATTTATGTTCAGTTACGGTCTAAACTATGCCCAAGTCTGCGGCTGCAGAACATAATTGTGTCTCTCAACCATCAGATCCGTCATGGGATGCAGAGATGAAGAATCAGTTTGCTACCAGAACCAGTGGCCAGTTATTTCTTTCACACCCCTTCTCGTTCCTCGAATGAACATATGGAAATTTTCTCTCGTCACAACTGCCAGTCTTCAGCCAAGTTGATGCAGATTTAGCTCCATTGAAACTCTTAACTCAGGCAAAGACACCCTATGTTGTTCTTGTGTTATGTCAGATAGTTGGTTGCTAGTTAGTATGTGTAAACTATTACCGGACGCACACCACTCACAATCTTGTCTCCGCTCTGCTGTTTGTCTAAACATTGTTTTACAGGTGTTCGATTTATGGACGGAGCTCCAGCCAAATCAACGCAAGTTTCATCAGGTAAATGTCCAACATGTTATTTAACATACTAGAACACTCTTCTGAAACCCCTCCAAGACTGTGCTACGACAATATTCTCCATCCGCTCTATTAGTATCTTTGTGTCTGACAATCCACCACTGTAATAGCAACTGATAGCACTGCGCTGGTCGTATTTGGAACTGTTCTGCGTGCCCCACCAACACTAGCTGAGCAAATTGAAATCCGTCGAGGTGCAATCACAGGACACATTCAAAGAATCGATCTACCTTGCCCATCTTGAGCTTCATTATCTCCTCTAACTGGGGCTGCAACCTGACCTTTATCCGATACTCCCTTGCCCATCTTGAGCTTCATTATCTCCTCTAACTGGGGCTGCAACCTGACCTTTATCCGATACTCTTTTGTCAGCCTATCGACCTGATATTTGATAAGGAAAAGGTCCAAAATCCATGTTCTTTGTGTTTCTATTATCGGTTTTTTCTCTACAAACTGGCTGATGCAACAGACTTTCAACCTTTCCGTTTGGCCCAATTGTGTTTCTATTATCGGTTTTTTCTCTACAAACTGGCTGATGCAACAGACTTTCAACCTTTCCGTTTGGCCCAACCTATCTTGAAAAAACGAATGGATCTAAATAGATAATCAAAAACAAATTTCCACACAAAGTACTCTTTATTAGAATAATAGTTTGATTAATTTGTTTACAAACTCTTATTCTTTCTCCAGAATACTCACTTAAAAACAAACTAGCTATTGAAACAAAGCAACTCCTTAGGACTAACTCTCTTTTGAAGCTCTCTGTTATCACACAAACTAGTTCGTCACAACAACTCACTTTTAAGCTCTCTCAAAACGTGAATTGCTTTAGCTCTCTGATTTCCTATTTCTAATAGACGGAAACCCTCTAGCTAACCTTGTTGAGATATTTACCTATCTCCTAGATATTAGGAACTAATTTAAATAAATCTTTAATGATTTTAGTTTCCAGAATCTTCACTTAAATCGAGTCTTCTTTGCACTTACAAGTTCTTCTAATCATTCAAAAAGAGCTAAACGATCGTCTATATTGTTACAAGGTTGATGATTTTACTGTCTGGTTCAGATTTACTTTAGAAAAGTGCTAAGTTGAAACATAAGAAGGTCGATGATTTTACTGTTTGGTTTAAATTTGCTTTAGAAAAGTGCTAAAGTTGAAACATTGTGTTTTGTACGTCATAGCCTCCAAGAACATATCAGTCCAAGTGAACATCACTAATAGGGATTATAATGATTTATAATGATTATCATCGTTATAACTACAACTATTAAAATTGAAGAGTGCAAGTTGTAATTGTTGGTATAATTATACTTATAATACTATAATTATTTATAAATTTTAATATTTCAACCATTTTAATAATATTTCAAAAAAGGGAGGAAGTATTTAACAAATAGTATAAGAAGATATGTTAGACATAGGCTTAGACAAAACAAAATTACATAAATATTTACATAAGATGAAATGTTTTGTTTAGTGAAAGATTATTAATTAGTATGTTGAGTTAATTTAGTCACTAAATTTGAAGGGAAATAAAGTTTTTTTTTTTGGTCAAGCACATATTTTGAATTAAATAATGCATTTGAGAAAAAACTATGTGTTGATTTGAAATGGGCTGAATTAAAAGAAAACCCAGATTATAAGCCCAAATAGTAATGAAACGTGTGTTCTGCGACCTAATTTCATAGCTAGAGAAGAGAAACATGAGAGGAACGTTTCCGAGGAGTATCTGTGTCGTTTCTGTCCCCAAGCAGAATCTGGAACGGGAGACGTCCTGTTAAGAATTCTTCTTCTTCTTAAGATTAAACTAATACAGAGTCTTTACTGAACCCTAATGGACCATCCAGAAAGAATATCCCGGTTATAACTTTATTGGTCTTATTATTGGCCCCAGGGGTAATACTCAGAAGAGAATGGAGAGGGAGGGCCCCAGGGGTAATACTCAGAAGAGAATGGAGAGGGAGACAGGTGCTAAAATTGTAATTCGGGGTAAAGGGTCTGTAAAAGAAGGTAGGCATCAGCAGAAAAAGGATATGAAATATGACCCTGCAGAAAATGAGGACTTGCATGTGTTAGTTGAGGCTGAGACTCAGGAAGCTCTTGAAGCTGCTGCTGGTATGCNNNTAATACCTTTAAGAGTGATGTTCTTTGCAAGATATGTGGTGATGGTGGACACCCTACTATTGATTGCCCGGTTAAGGGTACTACTGGGAAGAAAATGGATGATGAATATCAGAATTTCTTGGCAGAGTTAGGAGGAATTGTTCCTGAGTCTTCTCTTAAACAGAGTGCTACCTTGGCTCTTGGTCCCGGAAGTTCAGGAAGTAATCCTCCATGGGCTAACAATGCAGGGGGTGGGACAAGTGCGCATCCTGGCTTAGGGTCAACTCCGACTAACGCCCCCTCCAAAGAATATGACGAAACAAATCTATACGTTGGGTTCTTACCTCCAATGCTCGAGGATGATGGTTTCATTAATATTTTCTCATCCTTTGGTGAAATTGTGAAGGCAAAAGTAATCAAAGACCGTGCAACTGGGCTGAGCAAAGGCTATGGTTTTGTGAAGTATGCTGATGTAAATATGGTTAATGCTGCTGTTCAGGCAATGAATGGCTATCAGTTTGAAGGTCGGACACTTGCTGTCAGGATTGCAGGCAAATTGCCACCGCCTACTGCACCCCCAGGACCTCCAGTTACTCAACCACCAACTCAAGGTTATCCTCCTTCAAACCAGCCACCTGGTACATATCCTGCTCAACAGTATGCCATTGGTGGTCAACTTCAAAATCCTCCTGTAGGTTATGCAACAGCTCTAGTTCCTTGGGGTCCTCCTGTTCCTTCCTATTCACCATATGCTCCTCCCCCTCCTCCTCCTGGTTCTTACAATCCTGGGATTGCAGGCAAATTGCCACCGCCTACTGCACCCCCAGGACCTCCAGTTACTCAACCACCAACTCAAGGTTATCCTCCTTCAAACCAGCCACCTGGTACATATCCTGCTCAACAGTATGCCATTGGTGGTCAACTTCAAAATCCTCCTGTAGGTTATGCAACAGCTCTAGTTCCTTGGGGTCCTCCTGTTCCTTCCTATTCACCATATGCTCCTCCCCCTCCTCCTCCTGGTTCTTACAATCCTGTACATGGTCAACATATGTCTCCTTNGCAGCAAAGCTTCCCACCAGGAGTACAAGCTGACAGTAGTGCTGCTACGTCGCCTGTACCACCAAATGTCTATGGTAGCTCAGTCATGGCTATGCCTGGACAGCCTTCATATATGAGTTATCCATCTTATTACAATGCTGTTCCTCCACCACCTCCAGCACCGGCCATGTCTACTGATCATTCCCAAATCAAGTCTTACATGCCATGGGCCAACAATCCTACTGTCTCAACACCTGATCACTCACAAGTTCTTGGTAATGCACCTAGTCTTCCTATGCCACCCACTGTTGACTATTCACAGAGTATGGGGAACGTACCCTGGGCTACCAAACCTCTAGTACAGCCACCTGCAGAGAGTTCATCCGGTGTTGGAGATTCTGAGTATGAGAAGTTCATGGCTGAGATGAAGTAACATGTGTATTCTGAGGTGAAAATCCTTAGTGGAGAGGTAAGATGTCATCATTTGATGTTATTATTTGTTCTCCCTACAGGTTTTGAAATGAAAATTTGAAATTGAATCAAATGGCTTTCAACATATTGATAATAACTAACTGCTATAGCTCAAAAGTTGGTCATTGATGTGTTTGTCAGCAATTCCGCAGCTAAAGGAGCATCTGTCCTGGTATTTGATTTCCGAAACATAGAATCCGGGAGTTGAATTTTCAAAAAATTTCAGTCTACTATTTTTTGCTTTATGTTTATTCACTAACACCTAATGTACTTACTGTCCCAGATGGAGATTATTTGTTTTCACTTTTCAGTTTTCTTTCTATTTGACAAATCTAAAATGGCACTAGCATTGATTCCAAAAGTTCGTCTCTGCTATTAATAGTGTACGCCTCACTAACATAAATCTTTGTTTTGTTGATATTGTTAATTTTTACAGTTGTGATATTTCTTGGAGCTCTTGTTGGAAGTTTGGGACTCACATCTTAACCCTTGCTATGCTCTTTTGAAATATGCAGAGATTCAGGCGGGAAGTTCCAAAATCAGACAATTGCGTTTCCAGAAAGATCATGATACTTATAATAACTACTGCTCTTTTGTAGGACTATATAATATGTCTGGGGTTCTTGTTTCATTTCATATTACTCATAATTACCAGTGATTAGTGTCTTGAGTCTGTCCTCAGCTCTCATTTATTTACAATTTACTCTGTACTGTTTCAATTTGGGACACTTTTGCTGTATTATAGTGCTAAAAATATCTTCTAATATCTTTTCTGATGGCAAGATATGATCCTCTTACTCTTGAGGTCATATCTTACGTTTATCTTGTCTCTTTGTGTGCTTAAGGGATTCATCTATTCTCAGGAACATGAAGGCAACAGGGTATGTTGAATTATATTGAACATATTGACACTGATACTTGATTGTTCTTCTCCACCTTGATTCAGTGTTATATAATTGTATGTTTCAAGCTTCCATGCGGTAGGTGTGATCTGTTTGGCTAGTGATCCAGATTAACATGCACATGATGTCACTCTCTCTGTTCCTACTTGTCCTCAGCTTTATCTATATTTGTCTCTTTTTTTTTGGCTTAAATATCTATATTTATCTAAACTGAGCAAACATGGTTCAATATTGGAATAGAAGCCGTTCTGTTGAGTTTTATATACGTTAACCATTTTGGTAAGTGGTGTGATTTTAATATAAATGGGGAATGTGTTGGCAAGGTGAGTCTTCTTGGTAAGGAGGAGGTAGCAATGGGGGAATCTTCGTCTACGCCAAGAAGATTCATAACTCATATTTGGATAATTTGTTTAAGCTTAATTTTGGGTCCTTTTCTTCAACTGACTGATCGTTGTATATAATTTAATTAGCAAGAGGTGTTGGATCCACCAGAAGAATTCTTCCGTATCAGGATGGTTATCATTCTTCAGGAAACCAGTGGGCACTACTTTGATCTGAGCTTCTTCTTCTTCAAAAAAAGGCTTGATCAATTTTTGATACACTTCCAGAGATATATACTGAGCACTGAGCAAGGGTCACCCTCCCCTAGATATTCAATTTGACTTGCAGGTTATTCTTAATATTATTGTTGTATATATTATCACATACCTGGCAGTGCAAAGGAAGTGTATTTGAAGGATCCGGAAAAGATCATCATCATTTTGGCTGGAGGGTAGAAGGTGAAAATAGTGAAGAAGGGTTGGATGCAGAGAAGGGAGGAGAGCAAAGAGAGGTGCAAGTGAAGAGAGGAAACAAACAACAAACAAGGCAAATGCTAATCCCGAGTGATTGTATTGCTAGTGCAGAGCACAAAACAGAAAGAAGCTG
>CM071716.1:12251205-12261527 GCA_036630335.1 Physaria fendleri | reverse complement strand
AAGGTGAAAGAAGGTACATGCGAAGAAGTTGTTGTTAAGAAAAGAAGATTTTGTAATGAAATAACATATTATTGTGTGGTAGAGGATATTATGTATGGTTGCACTTACAATGGATATTGTGTATGGTATGACTCCGAGGGTAGTAAAGAGTGGGAAGTGATCAAAGGTTTAGAAGAATTGTACAAGCATATCTCTTGTGGTAATTCAAGCAATGTGTATGGAATGGTTAAGTATGGTGAAAATCTTTTGGTAATGTGGAAACCTAATTGCGGACCATATTATTTAGATGTTAAAGAAGAAGAGAAAATTTGGTATGCTGAGATTTCTTTAGAAAGAAGATGTATTGATGAGGTTTGGGGTAATGTTGAGTGGGTTGGTACTATGCGTATATTCCCTCATCGGCGATATTGCTTCTGGAATTGTGTAAGTGTTTCGGTTTGATGGTATCGTCTATTCATATCATTGATCCTCTTGTCAGATGACTGAAGGTAGATGTCTTCCACCTGGTCTACCTCATCTTATTAGTAATCGTGCTTTCTTTCTTTTTTTTGATTGCAGCAATAAATCTTTTGTTTTTGTTTTTGTTCGTCTACTTCACTAATTTAAAATGAAAGGATAACCATGTGAAAAAGAGAGATAAAAAGCTTTTGAGTGTATGATTATGATCATTATGTACATATAGAAGTCCATATAAATTAGGACCCATTCAAACGTACCAGATCTTTCTAAAAAAGTTTTGAGAAGAAGATCGTAATATTAGATGTGAGATCAAATGTTTAGAGACGCATATGAGAAGAAGATCGTAATATCCAAATCTATGTAACAATAATATCCAAAAGTGTTAAGTCTTCCTAAAAAGATCGTAATATCCAAATCTATGTAACAATAATATCCAAAAGTGTTAAGTCTTCCTAAATATATCAATGAAAGCCAATGTGTTAATGTTCACTTGACATCAGTCCCTTATACAACATCGATTGAATTTCCAATATCATATCGAATATTGAAAATATCGTTAACCTAAAACGTTACACAATGTTGATTTTTGGACCATGGGCCAATTCAAAACTAAATATTTAGGTATTAACACTAGCCAATAGGTGTGAAGTCACTTAACTTTGAGACACTGAATGGATTTGGGAGCGAATGCATGAATAAGTCACTCAACTTTGAGACACTGAATGGATTTGGGAGCGAATGCATGGTCTTCTTTGACAAGCACTACTAGAAAAAAAAATGGTTATTTTGACGATTTTTTCGTCACAATAAGATAATTTCATATCTCATGGTTGTGATGTATATAAATAGTAACTATTTTGTCACATTTTGTGACGATATATTAAAGTAACTAATTGTAACCATTTGCGATTAAAAAGATTGTCGTCCAACCGTTATAATTTGTGACTATTTCTACTGTCTCAATTTCGTCCAACCATTATAATTTAAATCTATATCGTACTAGTTCTTTACAACAAGTTTTTTCAGAAGTAATATTAAAAAATAAAATAGAACTAATAGGTTAGTTGGTTATTTGCCAAAAAAATTTATATAATTTAAATAATTATATATTAGATTATATTGATATATTTATATAAAAAAATAGTTTAATATTATATTATATTCTGAGATGGCGTGGGCAGCTGAATCGGTGCTAAGGTACTCTACAGTCGCCATTTGATTTTGATCTGAACGACTTAGGAGGACGGAAATGATGGCTTCGTACGGCTCAAAAGCAAACCGTAGTGCAATTTCCGTAGTAGAAACGATAGGAAGGTTTGAGATCTAAACCATATTAAGAGAAGAAGGCGTTGAAATGCCCGGGAAAATGTAAAATTTCGAAAGGAATTGAAAATGAACAGTAAAATTTGAGCTTTGAGTTTATATAGGTTATAAACTCAATTTGATTTGTTCGGTGACGGATCTGAATTATTGACCGTTAGATTCAAAATTGATAAATATCAGTCGTCAGTGACAGAGATCTAAACCATATTAAGAGAAGAAGGCGTTGAAATGCCCGGGAAAATGTAAAATTTCGAAAGGAATTGAAAATGAACAGTAAAATTTGAGCTTTGAGTTTATATAGGTTATAAACTCAATTTGATTTGTTCGGTGACGGATCTGAATTATTGACCGTTAGATTCAAAATTGATAAATATCAGTCGTCAGTGACAAATTTCAAAAAATTTATACTTGATAAATATACAATTCTTTACCAAGAAAATAACTTGATAAAATTGATAGTGTTAAACCATATGTTATCTACCAAAAATATTTTTAACATTCATTTTATTTTGTAATGTTGATAAACTATTGTCTTATCGACTAAAATGTTTATCAATATAATGGAAAACGGGTTGAATTTTCTTTCTTTTGTAGATAATGGAAAAAAAATGTTTATCAATATAATGGAAAACGGGTTGAATTTTCTTTCTTTTGTAGATAATGGAAAATGGGTTGACTTGTTTGATTCGCAGGGATGATGATGACGCATATCCATGCTTCTGGATACTCAAATCGGGTCTATCTACTTCAGACTATTCGTCTTTCATCATCATGTGATAGGGCCTATCTTTCTCAGACTGCTGCTCGTCTTTCTCAGACTACTGCTCGTCTTTCAATGAGACGAGACAAATCTAATGCAATCGTTTGCCAGAAGAGGAATGATGCAACACAGAAGAGGAATGATGCAACACAGGAGATGAGTCTTGTGTCTTTACTGCTTTGGAATAACCTAATCGTTTTAGGCGGGTTTAGCAAGTACGCTGGCAGTCTACTGCTCTCTGTTGCTGCTAGTGAAATACTTCCAAAATTTCTTTCAAGCTTCATGATTCATACTGCAGCAGCTTTGCTCGCAATGACTGGATCAGAATCAGTATATGAGGCTATGAAGTTTCTGACACAGTTGAGGAAGTTGGTTGGTGGTCATTTACAATCATCAGAGGTAATGACCGTGAAGAAATCCATATTCCCAACTCTCTATTAGCTGTCAACATCGTGAGGAATCTCACTCGGAATATGCATTGGCGCATCAAAGAGAATTTTGTCATCACTCATCTTGATATCACCAAAATTAAGAGTATTGTGGCTGATATGCGCAAAGTGTTGTCTAATAATCCTCAAATTGAGCAGCAAAAAACACATAAAAGACTCAAGATATCCTGTTTTGTTAAGACTTCACAGGTTGAAGAATACCTTTGTGTTAAGGAGGCAGTACTCTTGGATCTCCTTACAGTTGTAAGGAATCACGAAGCAGGATTAGACATCGATGTCAATGAAGAATTGAATCCATCTTACAAAACCAAGTGAAGAAGAGTAAGTTCCACAGTAATTTAATGATTGTTTTGATTAAACTAGGACTAACTCATGAAACAAGTGAAAAGTGGCTCTATCTTAGGAACTCGATGTGTATACATTATTTAATGATTTCTCATTAATTATTAGAGAATCGTGGGGAAAAAAAATACTAAGATAATTTTTTAGTATTTTTATTGTTATTTTGACTTGATTAAAAAATATATTGTTTTTCTAAATTTATTGATATTAAAGTAAATTATTCTATCAGTACAGAATCTCTAATTAATTCAACATGGACCTACTTTTTAATCAATTCATTCATGCATTAGGATGTTTAGATTTGATCACATAGATGACCAGTAAAAACTTTATGATGGATGATCATCTAGTAATTAAATAAAAAGTAATACAAAGAGTAAGATTAATGGTTCTATATTAAAAATAAAAGTACGGAATTATACAAACTCATTTATATCACACAAACATATAACATTCGATTACAATTTCATCAATTCAAAAGTATCACCAACACCGAAGTAGATCACTTGTACCTTGATGTCTTCTTCCTCTTGAAATGTCTATCTTCATCATCACTTGAATCATGCTCTACTATTTCTCTTTCTCTTCGACGATGACGACGAATTGAGTTCTCTGGAGAAGACTTTGATGTTGTCTTTCGTTGCTTGCTTGATGTTTCCTCTTCTATATAGTTTATGCGAGCAAATACACTTGACCTATGGTTATTATCATCGATTTCTGTAGCTGGCTCTGATGTTGATGGTGGCTTTTCTGATGATCTCTTACGGTGCTTCCGTTCTGTTTCTCTGTGGCGGTCCCGGCGGCGATCGTGTATCTCTTACGGTGCTTCCGTTCTGTTTCTCTGTGGCGGTCCCGGCGGCGATCGTGTTCGTAATCATTGTCATGGTGATGATGATGATCGTGGTTAGATTTTCGAGAGGGAGATTTGTACCTTCGTGATGATTCACGCTCCGGTGACAGTCTCTCCGATCGGCTTCGACGGTCGTGATCCGCCGTCGTCGGTCCCTGTTTCTGTTCATTCAAAATCCAAGGCATTATTGATAAATTACTATAAAGAAAAAATGGGCCTCAGGCCCATTAAGAGCTCATTAAGCCCAATAAAGGTCTACATAACAATTTAACACCTTCTCTTACGGTGCTTCCGTTCTGTTTCTCTGTGGCGGTCCCGGCGGCGATCGTGTTCGTAATCATTGTCATGGTGATGATGATGATCGTGGTTAGATTTTCGAGAGGGAGATTTGTACCTTCGTGATGATTCACGCTCCGGTGACAGTCTCTCCGATCGGCTTCGACGGTCGTGATCCGCCGTCGTCGGTCCCTGTTTCTGTTCATTCAAAATCCAAGGCATTATTGATAAATTACTATAAAGAAAAAATGGGCCTCAGGCCCATTAAGAGCTCATTAAGCCCAATAAAGGTCTACATAACAATTTAACACCTTGAGATTAACCGACATCAAGACTAACCAGTTAGTTCCAATTTACAAACATGTTTTTTTTGGATTAAATATATAAAAATAGTTAGCCTGTCTGACAAAAAAAAAATATATATAAAAAGATAATTATATATTTAGCCTCATTTACTCTGATTTTGATAGCAATATGTTTTTTTTTTTTTTTGAAAAAAAAACTATAAACCTAATATCTAATGAATAATAAACTTCATTTTTTTTTTTTTTTTGAAAAAAAAACTATAAACCTAATATCTAATGAATAATAAACTTCATAGTCTAAATTTTTAAAATATATTAGAAAATAATGTGTTGACCAAAAAAAATAAAATAATAATAATTAGAAAATAATGTTTGTAGGCACGACAACAATGCTAAACGTTTGGGACGGACAACGTCTCTCTGACGAACCCTGTCGGTCCAATGTGGAACAAGCTAATATAAAAGCATATTAACCCGTTAGGTAAATAAATAAATCGCTGACCAAAAAAAAAAATAAAAATAAAAATAAATTCCCTGAAATTTATAAAACTCTTCCTACAACTCTACTTAACTACCCTTTTTAAAACAAGTCGATACATTTTATGGTATTATCCTACAACTTACTTAGGAAAAAAGATTATGTGATTAGTGAAGATGTTTTCCAAAATAAAAAAAAGGATCAATGATCATTTACTTTATGACCAAACTACCTAGGAGAAGACTATATGCAAGTAACTTTCACTTCATTTATGCATTCTATAGCAAGTATATACATTTTCTTATATTAATCCAATTACCCCCTCCACATTATCTACTTTTAAATGTCTCTCCTTTGACTTTAAGCCCTACAATCAAAATTAACTATATAAACTATTTAGCTATTGTGGGCGTGATGATAAATGCAGGACCGAGAAAGATTGACAAAAAATAGAGACAGATAGTGTTGAAAGAGTGGTCTCTTGAAAGCCAAACCAGAAGGCCGAGAGAGAGAGAGAGAGAGAACTGAGACAACAAAATAATACATACAGTTTTTGGTTTCATGGCCGAGTTGTCGAGAGAGAGAGAGAGAGAGAACTGAGACAACAAAATAATACATACAGTTTTTGGTTTCATGGCCGAGTTGTTGTTGTTGTTCATCATTCTGTTCTTTTCACCGTCCCTATAGACATTTCCTCTGTATCACATAAAAACAAACATGTTAACATGCTACAGTTTTACATCAGCCTAAATGTAGTTGAGTGTAAAGTGGTATTATTACCCTTCTGACCGTCTCTCGTTTTCACGCTGTCTTTTCATCTCAGCTTTCTTTGCTTCAAATTCCTCTCTCCCCATAATGGGACGTTGGAGATTCATACGATTCCCCATCTCTGCTAGGTCCCTGTTCAATTAACATGTTCTGGTCATTATATAACTTATTATTTATAGCTATGATGAATGAGAAAAACTATTTATGAACTGAGAGTGGAAGGCAGTACCTATGAGGGGGTGGTATATTAGGGAACCCGAAGCCCTGTGCAGCGAAAGGATCTGGATGCATCATACCGCCAAAAGACAAGTCCATGGGGCCTAATCCATGGCCAACAAAAGGAGGCATCGCGCCAGGAAAAGGGCCTGGAAACCCGTTGAAACCATGATGAAAGCCATTGAACCCAGGTTGAACGCCGTTGAAGTGGGGTTGCACACCATTGAAGTATTGGTTACCAGGACCTGGACCCATGGGCATCATATAGTCAGGTCCTGCTAGATCAGACATGGGGTTCCATTGCATATCTGTAAAGGATCACAAATACAAACAATCTGTTAAGCCTCTACATACAGTAAACATATACTGGGAAGACAGAGGAGTCCTCAGCATAAAAGGAAAAACAGCTACCAGTTCCAGGCATCCGAGGTTTCTTTTTCTTCTTTTTTCCTGGTGAAGAACAGCTTTTCCACTTTAACTACTTCTGCAGAGACCTGAGGAGCACTTCGGATCTCCCCTATTTCTTCTGACGGCTTTAGAATTGACGTCTCATTGTTGTTACAAGGAGGTGGATTCTTTTTGTCTCCAGACGCAACAGATTTAGTAGGTGATGGAACCTTGGGAGGTGGACAACGTGCAGACTCCATATCTAGATTAATACGCTTTAGTTGACTGATGGTGGTACAAACAAAAATAAAAGAACACAAATGAGAGAATGAAATACCTTGGACTTGACACATGCTGCCAGCGTTTTCAGCACTACTGTTACCAGACTCCAAAATACGGTTTATAGTATCCCTTAGGGTCTTGTTAGGAAGAAGATCATCAGCTAGTACATCAGTTGCTCCACAGACACACATTGACTTCTCAATAATGTGATCTCTGATACCTGTATATAGATAACTTAAGTCAAACAACCAGAATTTGTGATCTATAATGATTAAAACAGCTTTTGTGGAACAGCGAAAAGTATCAGATGTATTGGGATTTGACAATAAAACTTACACTTGTCACAGTAACTCTGAAAACAGCATTTACTCGTCAGCGCAGCATCTCTCATTACTTCTTTGCACAATGGACATTTTAGTTCAGGAGGAAATTCTCCAACAGAACGTGTTGTTGATGGCAATCCCTCCATTGCCTTCTCAAACGCATCCCTGAATTGTTGTTGATGGCAATCCCTCCATTGCCTTCTCAAACGCATCCCTGAATTAGTTAAATTTACACAAATGGATTAACATCGTGACAAATTTATGTGAATAAAGATTCCAAGGAACAATGTCGCCATCTTAATTCAGTGATTACGTACTCATTTGGTTTCAAGACTGCTGCTGCACCACTTGGCAAGGAATAAGAGCCATCAGGGGTCGCCATCAGCATTGATTTGGGGATACCAGTAGGTGGTTTAACTCTCTTAACATCATAGTTAGGATCCCCATTTGTGGGGCAGTGTTGAATAAAATGTCCTGGGTAAGAAAAAGATGCGGGGCAGTGTTGAATAAAATGTCCTGGGTAAGAAAAAGATGCTCAGAACACAGTTTTTTCTAGACAATACGAAAAAGTTCCGACAGAAAAAGTTCCAACAAAATAAAGAGATTATCTATAACTAAAATACCAGGGACATTGCAACGATGGCAGGTATAGCCTGGTGGCGGGGTAGTCCTTTCCATTCCTACTCACACAATTGCAATCAGTTTCTTAGCAAAATATATCTGAGAGAATTGATTCTATTGTAGTATATAATTCAATCACATAGTAAATTATATAATTACCAAAACCGCGACCACCCATCCTTCCAGCCATGCCCCTTCCATAACCTCTGCCCCAACCAAAACCATTTGCAGCAGGTCTGTAGCATAAAAGAAAATAATAAGTTTATGCAAAATCTAACATCAAGATCTTAGCATAAAAGAAAATAATAAGTTTATGCAAAATCTAACATCAAGATCTAATTCCAAATCCCTGAGGCCATCAGTTCAAGAAGATTACTTACTGCTGCCAGTCTAATGCTGGAGTGTCAATTAACGCCTTTATTTTGGAATCTTCATCTACATTATCATTGGCTGGTGCAGGGTCGTGACTAGAATGGATAGATGGGGCATCAGGAATTGAATACAAATCATTCCCAAACTCATCCCATTCATCTTCAGCCTATAATGATTAAGATGTGAATTAATAGTTTGGTACTGGAATTCAGTGCCAACGGAAACGAATATAATTTGCCACGACTCAGTAACTCACTGTAGATATATCAGCAGGAACAAAATCGTTAATTTTAGCCTGAACGGTTTCCACTTTATTCTCAATTCTGGGCCTAAAAAATGAGGATATTTACATCATTAGACAAGGGAGCGGTGTAACTCCACACAGAACATTATGAAATGCCCAGCTTAAATTTGTTCAGTTTTTGTATACTTTTACATGTTTGAGGAAAAGAGCTATTAAGATTGAACAAAGCAGCTGAGAAAACAAATATCAAAGTTATAGATCTCAGAAATTACTCTTGTGTTGTAATAACTCTGATGCGAGGGCGTCCAGGGACCCGGGAATTAGAACAGAAGTATTCTTTGGGATTAACATTGCTTCATCTAGATATTCTGAAATTGCAGAAAAGGGAAATGTAAAGCCCCACATCTTGCAACTATATCAGTGAAGAATCATAGTCAGGAGTTTACATGTAACACTTCTAATGATTCAAAACCACAACCACTTGATAACAGTCTAAACTCAGAAGTAGTCACATTCAACACAACATTAATACAGTATACAAAAAAACTTAATTGATGGAGTCATCATCTTAGATACAAGCATTTCCTATTTTATGGTTCAACTAACAAGGATGTACAAGACAAACACATCAAAATTACTTTACTAAGGCAATTAGAACTAAACACTACCACAGTGCTGCAGAAGATAGCCACAAAAACCATGCAACAAAGTTTGATAATGCTTCAAATCAACGTACTTTGATATAAAAACTAGACCAGATTCTCACATAGTTAATCAAAAAACATATGAAACGTATTCAAGATGGATCAAGACCAGATAGATAGATAAAAAAAAGCATCCATTGCATGAGAATGAGGAAGACAAACCTTCGTTAGTTTGGGCATTAGAGATGACAATGTCAAGGTCTTTACCACTTCCCAAATGCTTAGATTCGTAAATTTTTTCTTTGAGAAAACCAACTGGGAAAAAACTCAAATAATATGATTCTTTACTTCTCTGATTGGACTTCAATGAATTTGATAGGCGAAACCTTCTCACGAGCTTCAAGACTAACGAGAGATTAAAAAGAATCCCACACACTCGCTGATGCTGCACTGAATCGAATATGCGGACGGACAATGCTCAGCTACTCTATAAGAATCGCCGAAAGGATCTTCATAACATAGATTTGAACCGCGACAAGACAAAATGAATCAATGGCTTCAAATTCAGAAGATCCTAAGGCTCCACAAAGAACCGAATCGAAATCAATGGCTTCAAATTCAGAAGATCCTAAGGCTCCACAAAGAACCGAATCGAGGAAATAGAAGCGATACCACAGGAAATTGCAGACGCTCTGGAGAGGAAATTATGAGAAATCTTTGAAGATTGGTGTGGATAAACCAAGAAGAAATCGATGGATATCGCAAGCACAGGAACTTGAGCTCTAGGGTTTGATCAGAGAGAAATGTCTCGTAATCCGTATCCACAAGACTCTTCCCTGATTCTCTTCTTACGTTACGGCTCTTGTTCTTTTAACTTCTTTCATGGGCCCAACAGTTCCTTAGAGAAGGCCCAACAAGTACAGATAGTGGGAAAAGGCCCAATGAGAGATTTTGGAAACCCTAGCTTCTCATCTATTTAAATCATAACCTAATCAAAGCAACAAGTGACTGCGACGCCGGAAAACGCAATGGGTATAGTTCTCAACAATTCTTCTATCTATCTCTGATATTGCTCATGTATTGCTCATTGTTTTTGTCGAATTAAGGATGAAATGTGTTTTCTTTTTTAATTGTAGGGGCGTACAAGTACGTGTCGGAGCTATGGAGGAAGAAGCAGTCAGATGTGATGAGGTTTGTGCAGAGGGTTAGGTGCTGGGAGTATC
>CM071716.1:12215164-12226614 GCA_036630335.1 Physaria fendleri | reverse complement strand
AAAAAAAAAAAAAAAAAAAAAAAAAAAAAAAAAAAAAAAAAACAGAAAAAAAAAAGAAAATCTCAAACTCTTTGACATTTTCCAAAAAAGGAAAAAAAAAAATCTTTAAAGAGACATAAGACCAGCAGCCGTTGACCGGTTTTGGTCATTAACCAGGTTTGGTTTCTGGTTAGGTCAGCTAAGCGCAATAAAATCTTTTTTTCCTTCTACTTTTCTCACTCGGCCAATTCTCTCGAGAAACAAAACGGAAAATTTTGATCGAAGATCTGAAAAAATGGTGACAAGGCAAGCTAAGATCCATGTCTTTGTATTGATAGGTCTGTTACTATTGAATTCGATCGATCGAATCTCGTCTCTCTCTGTGACGGTGAACGACGAAGAATGCGTCCAAGAATACGTCCTTTACGAAGGCGATACTGTCTCCGGAAACTTCGTCGTCGTCGACCATGATATCTTCTGGGGATCAGATCATCCCGGTTTGGATTTCAAGGTCAGAGATCTTTTTAAATACATTTTCCCCTAATTTCTTAGCCCCGAGTTTTGTGATTGTCATGCTTAATTTTGTCCTGATCTGATCTTTGAAAGGAGTTGCAATTTTAGGGTTTTCTTAATTGTGGATTTGATTTGGAATTGCGTAATTCACATGTCGTTGATTGGTTTGGATTTGATTAGAATAGTGGAATTCACATATTATTGATTGATTTTGATTTGATGATGTGTGTGTATAGGTGACATCTCCTGCTGGGAACATTGTACACACATTGAAGGGAACATCTGGAGATAAGTTTGAGTTTAAGGCTCCAAGAAGTGGAATGTACAAATTTTGTTTCCACAATCCTTATTCTACTCCTGAAACTGTCTCCTTCTATATCCATGTTGGTCATCCATGTTGGTCATATTCCCAATGAACATGACTTAGCCAAAGACGGTTGGTGTTTCTGTTTATTCCCTTATATTGAAGCATTCCGTTGATACAATCAAAATGACCATCGAGTTGTTTTGTGATGCCATGTTTGATGTTTCTCCTGTTTCATTGTATTCTTCTCAGAACATTTGGACCCAGTTAATGTCAAAATAGCTGAGTTGAGAGAGGCTTTGGAATCTGTTGTTGCTGAGCAGAAGTATTTGAAAGCTCGTGATACTCGTCACCGTCATAGTGAGTGTTTTCTCTCCATTTTCTCTTATAATTCTTCTGTTTCATCCTCATTTCCTTTACCTCGTCACCGTCATAGTGAGTGTTTTCTCTCCATTTTCTCTTATAATTCTTCTGTTTCATCCTCATTTCCTTTACTCTAGTAACCTGTTCAGATGCAGTATAACAATATAATGCAGTATAACTTGTTCTGTTTCTTGACTGGAGACTTTTGAATGCCAAAATATGCAACCTTTTTATAATCTAAGTATTGCTTTGTATGATTGATTTGTCTTGAAACTTTGGTTGTAGCGAATGAGAGCACGAGAAAGCGAGTGATATTCTATACAGTAGGAGAGTACATGTTCCTTGCAGCAGCTAGTGGGCTTCAGGTTCTATACATCCGCAAGCTTTTCAGCAAGTCAGTCGCATACAAC
Organism: Physaria fendleri; assembly: GCA_036630335.1. Lineage (NCBI taxonomy): Eukaryota > Viridiplantae > Streptophyta > Magnoliopsida > Brassicales > Brassicaceae > Physaria > Physaria fendleri. The sequence continues at coordinate 12,225,045 of CM071716.1, read as the reverse complement.
AGAGTTTGAACATAACGAAACCTTACAAATGTTGTGTGTCCACTTTATGTTTCAATTAGTCAACGAATCAAAGCACAATCAAAAACAGTGTTCTTTGACTTAAAAGACATAAGACCAGCAGCCGTTGACCGGTTTTGTTCATTAACCGGGTTTGGTTTCTGGTTAGGTCAGCTAAGCGTAATATAATCTTTTGTTTTCTTATTCTTCTCACTCGGCCAATTCTCTCGAGAAACAAACGGAAAATTTTGATCGAAGATTTGAAAAAATGGAGACAAGGCAAGCTAAGATTCATGTCTTCGTATTGATAGGGCTGCTACTACTGAATTCGATCGATCGAATCTCGTCTCTCTCTGTGACGGTGAACGACGAAGAATGCGTCCAAGAGTACGTCCTTTACGAAGGCGATACTGTCTCTGGAAACTTCGTTGTCGTCGACCATGATATCTTCTGGGGATCAGATCATCCCGGTTTGGATTTCAAGGTCAGAGATCTTTTTGAATACATTTTCCCCCAATTTCTTAGCCCCGAATTTTGTGATTCTTACGTTTAATTTTGGCCTGATCTGATTTACGATTTTAGGGTTTTCTTAAATGTGAATTTGATTTGGAATTGTGTAATTCACATATCATTGATTGGTTTGGTTTGGATTTGATTCGAATTGTGGAATTCACATATCGTTGATTGGTTTGGATTTGATGATGTGTGTGTATAGGTGACATCTCCGGCTGGGAACATTGATTGGTTTGGATTTGATGATGTGTGTGTATAGGTGACATCTCCGGCTGGGAACATTGTACACACATTGAAGGGAACATCTGGAGATAAGTTTGAGTTCAAGGCTCCAAGAAGTGGAATGTACAAATTTTGTTTCCACAATCCGTATTCTACTCCTGAAACTGTCTCCTTCTATATCCATGTTGGTCATATTCATCCATGTTGGTCATATTCCCAATGAACATGACTTAGCCAAAGACGGTTTGTGTTTCTGTTTATTCCCTTATATTGAAGCATTCTGTTGATACAATCAAAATGATCATCGAGTTGTTTTGTGATGCCATGTTTGATGTTTCTCCTCGGTTCTTGTATGCTTCTCAGAACATTTGGACCCAGTTAATGTCAAAATAGCTGAGTTGAGAGAGGCTTTGGAATCTGTTGTTGCTGAGCAGAAGTATTTGAAAGCTCGTGATACTCGTCACCGTCATAGTGAGTGTTTTCTCTCCATTTTCTCTTATAATTCTTCTGTTTCATCCTCATTTCCTTTACCCTAGTAACCTGTTCAGATGCAGTATAACAATATAATGCAGTATAACTTGTTCTGTTTCTTGAGTGGAGACTTTTGAATGCCAAAAGATGCAACCTTTTTATGATCTAAGTATTGCTTTGTATGATTGATTTGTCTTGAAACTTTGGTTGCAGCGAATGAGAGCACAAGAAAGAGAGTGATATTCTATACAGTAGGAGAGTACATGTTCCTTGCAGCAGCAAGTGGGCTTCAGGTTTTATACATCCGCAAGCTTTTCAGCAAGTCAGTCGCATACAACAGAGTTTGAACATAACGAAACCTTACAAATGTTTTGTGTCCACTTTATGTTTCAATTAGTCAACGAATCAAAGCACAATCAAAAACAGTGTTCTTTGACTTTCAAAAACAGTGTTCTTTGACTTTAGTTTAACGTATGGAGAACTTGATAAAGCTTAATTCTTATTCAGTTGGCTTTAAGCACAGACAATAAAGTATTATTGCAAGTACACAAAGAATCAAGGTTGTACGAGATCAATTCTACAAAGACCAAGTCTTTTTTTTTTGTGTCATGAGCAAAGACCAAGTCTGTAGACTAAAATATGAAAGTGATGGGATCCAAATGCAGCAAATAAATGATGCAATTAACTTATGAATTAAAACGTTTAAGTTTTAGATTTATACTATTGAAATGGTTTGAAGTGATAACATTACCTATGTAGTTTGATTATTGCACCAACTTGAAAATTATGTGAGTAAATAGCTTTACCCTTTATTGGTAATGGTATCAAACTAAAACCTTAAAAAAGAACAATGAAAAAGAAAATTTTCTAAGCCAATCAGAGATATTTGCCTTTTATATCTCAACCAAATACAATATGTCTTTGTCAAATAATTATCAATAGCTTGCAATATCGTGTAGCTGTCACAAAAACGACATCTTACCCAGAACCTATCGATTTTTTGGTAATCTTTGCATAGAAATGGTATCATCCCATTGTTAGTGATAAGGAATCTTTTTGAGGAAAGTTGTTTTTATTTTTGCATAGAAATGGTATCATCCCATTGTTAGTGATAAGGAATCTTTTTGAGGAAAGTTGTTTTTATTATCCTATTATCTTTTTAATACACTTATAGCAATAAGTAATTACATGACATCAGTTACACTTACTTTATTTATTACATCTTGGATATATATACCAGCTTTTTATTAACAAGCGGTACTTGGCATTGTGGTAGAATACAAGAACTAGTAGCCGTAACACGTGTATTAAGCATGCATACTGTATATACACATAAATTATACTATTATTTACTTTTTTTTTGGGTCGACTTTTTTTTTGTCGACTAAATTAGTATTATTTACTACTATTTACTTTTCTTTTTCTTTTTTTTTTTGTTAAATTACTACTATTTACTTTTCAAATGCTAAAATGTTTTTGTTACAAAAGACATATAAATGCACTGTATATTATTAGATTATGAGATTTATTATTCGATTAATGTTCACTAAGGTAACACATGTCATGGTCATACTAGTTACATCCAAAACGTTGTAAAAAAAAAGTTCTGATATCTTTGGAAATTTAAAAATTTTCTGTATTTTTTAGATTTTTTCTTTTAAAAAATATAAATTTGAAATAATATTTGGGATTAAACTTGTTCTTAGTATTTGTTTTGTTCTTTGATGGAAGTTGTGTCATAAGTTTTAATATAATTTTATTGTTAAAAAAAATTTGATTTTGATATTTTTATTAAGATATTTCTTTTGCAACTTTTTGGTAGGTTACATATACATTAACATTAGAGGGAACACAAGTATGCATTTATAAATTTTCGTATGTGACAGAGTTATAAAGTAGTTACTAGTTTACCAATCACGATGAGCTTACCTAGAATCCAAAAACACTGTAATGCTTCACATATATATATATTATAATTAAAGAATTTTCGTAGGTAATACTTTATGCATGTGTTAACTTCACTTTTTCAAGGATTAGGCCTTAGTTAATTAAAGCCATTATTTCTTAATTATACAGAATATGAATCACATACTATAAATTATGTCTCTGCGTTGGAGTTTTGAAGACTATATTAGTCCAAATCATGAGTCGAATAAAGTTTTATAAAATGACATTATAATTCGAATAACAAATCAAGTGGTAAAAAAATTCACAAAAATATAATTTTATTTTTTTAATGATATAATATAGTGTGAAAAATTAAGCTCAAGGATTCAATTAAAATATTATTATTAATTGGAATTATCGATCAATACAAGGTGATGAAGAGAGTATACAGAAGCAAGCAAAAAAACAACAGATAAAACTAATATGTCTTGTAAGAGAGATGAAGTGCATGAGGCTCGGAGAATTGGCGTGACTGTCTTGTAAGAGAGATGAAGTGCATGAGGCTCGGAGAATTGGCGTGACATTATTCAATTCTTAATTGCTCGGAGAATTGGCGTGACATTATTCAATTCTTAATTCACGTTTCTTCTTTGGACCACTTTTCTTTAACGCCTTTTCTTTGTCACTCTTTCTTCTTCTACCTTTTTTTATTTTTTCTTCTACCTTTTTTTATTTTCACTTTCAATCCACAAACTTTCGTTTATTCATAAAAAGACCCCTTTTAAACTATATCCTATATCTCTCAACCTCTACCCTCTTTCACCTTCTCCTCTCCCTTCTATATAATTGCCCTTCTACTTCTTCTTCTTCTTCATTGAAGAACATCATAACATATCTCTCCTTCTATATAATTGCCCTTCTACTTCTTCTTCTTCTTCATTGAAGAACATCATAACATATCTCTCTTTCTTATTCTCACTCTTTTTTTTCTTTCTTGACCTAATTACTACAGTGAAGTCTATGGTGCACCGGCATCTGATGAAGCTGCCAGCATGATCTAATTAGCTTTCTTTCTCTGTTGTTTCATGATGTTGGATAAGAGATCGATGAGTGTTAGATCATGTTCGCAGTTTCACCTGTTGACTGTCGCACCTTTAAACCCTAGTTCCATCCCAAAAAATCCTCAATGGTTTGTCTTTCTTTTTCTTTTTAATTTTCAACAAATTTTTCCCCCTTTTTTCATCAGATTTGTGAGATTGATTCTCTTTTCTACGGCTGAATTTATGTTCATCGGTAATTTCTGATATATGTTTATGTGTGTCTATGGATCTAACACGAGTTAATTTTATTTTCTTAGGGTTATCTAGATTTACATGATTATATGAAACCCTAATTTCTTACTTTGGAAAACTAACTTGATAATCTCAAATTATATTTTTGAGGATCTCAAGAGAGACTCCAAGCTTCTTATTTCTTCTCTAGATGTTCTAACCAAAGATTTTATGATCTACAATATGTTAGATATACATATATTTAATCTTATAGTTTAGGGTTTCTTTGAAGATATTTGTTGAAATTGAAGCTCTGCATGATTGATACATATATATGTCTTTGAGGCTTCACCGAGTAGATATTTATGGAGCTTTGGTCTGAAAAAAAATGGATGTTATCTGGAATCTCAATGGCTTCATGAATCCTAGAGTTGATGGAAAAATAAAATAAATAAGCAATTCAAAATTATCCAAAAAAAAAGACATTGAATATGCAAGAGAGATAACGTCAATTTCACTGTTTTATTGCTGGAAATGGTCCCCTTCCATGCTTAACATGTATCCATAAACTAGCTTACAACATTTTAAGTATAAATCAAAGTAAATATTTGTAAGATATATGTTTGTTGATGACAGAAACATTGTTTTGGCCAAGTACAAAACAATCATCAAGATCATCATTAGTTCTCACATTTTTTTCTTTCTTTTAACTCATATATATCATCAGTATGATCTAATATAGGTTATATAGATACGTACGATGGGTTTTGAAATTTTGGCTTTTCTATTTGAATGGGAAAAGCTCAAAGCTCCACATAAAGTAGTTTTGTTTTTCTTTTTGTCTACTTGAAGATGAGATTCCAAGTTGCTGTAGTCTCTTTCAAACTTTCCTTTAATGGTGTTATTTCGTCAGTTACAAAAACAATATCGTCTGTATGTAAATAATTACATTTGTGGATATATTTACACCAAAATGTATCAGTCTGTACTTCGAAAAAAATGGATGTTATCTGGAATCTCAATGGCTTCATGAATCCTAGAGTTGATGGAAAAATAAAATTAAAAAGCGTCTCAAATTTATCCAAAAAAAAAAAAGACATTGAATATGCAAGAGAGGTGATGTCAATTTTACTGTTTTATTGCTGGAAATGGTCCCCTTCCATGCTAAAACCTATACCCATAAACTAGCTTCCAACATTTTAAAACAAATTGTATAAATCAAAGTAAAATATGTATGTTTGTTGATGATAAAAACATTTTTAGGCCAAGTACAAAATAATCATCAAGATCATCATTGGTTCTCACATTTTTTCTTTCTTTTATTAACTCATATACATCATCAGTATGATCTAATATAGGTTATATAGATACGTACGATGGGTTTTGAAATTTTGGCTTTTCTATTTGAATGGGAAAAGCTCAAAGCTCCACATAAAGTAGTTTTGTTTTTCTTTTTGTCTACTTGAAGATGAGATTCCAAGTTGCTGTAGTCTCTTTCAAACTTTCCTTTAATGGTGTTATTTCATCAGTTACAAAAGAAAATCGTCTGTATGTAAATAATTACATTTGTGGATATATTTACACCAAAATGTATCAGTCTGTACTTCGATCGTCTGTATGTAAATAATTACATTTGTGGATATATTTACACCAAAATGTATCAGTCTGTACTTCGTATCACTTTCAATTTTCTTCTTCCGTTACTTAATTTTACTTCTCCAAGAAAAGACTCCAGCATTTTTTTTTTGTCATATTTTCCTTTAATTATGACGTTTTTATTTTCCTTACGTTTTTATTTATGTTTATTCTGTTACTATCTTTGTCAGATATATACGCTGTTAGAGATAACTTAAAAAACTAAGCCTTTTAAAAATAAAAATGTCTTAAAACTAGACATTAATTTAATGATTCGAAGTAAAATTTAGAAAATTCTGAAAAGCAAGTTTTATATTGATGAAAATAAATAGATTAAAAGAATTTTGACATCAACTAGTTTTTTGTATTTTCAACTCAAAAAGATTTTCAGAATTCTAACATAATTTTTTTCATGAAGAACATCAGTTTTATATTAATCATTAAACAAAATTTCCTTACAAAAATTTTGAACAAAATATAGGAACTTCAATTTCGATTTTTTTTTTTTTTTTTTTTTTTTTTTTTTTTTTTTTTTTTATTTTTTTTTTTTTTTTTTTTTTTTTTTTTTTTTTTTTTTTTTTTTGTAAAGAAACTGCATTTAGTGATTATAACCGATTAATTTGGTCAATTATATGCAATTTCCTCACAAATTTGTAATGAAATATAAACGGCTAATTGTTTGAATAGTGCCGTGATTGTTTCAGTAATTAAATCTGCATGCTGTGTTATTATTTATAAAAATTTTATTAAAAAATGTTAATTTACCTGTAGCATTGTTTGCATTTTTAAGTCAACTTCATGAACGAAGAAAACAATATCCGTTTTGGAGGTGAATTACAGAATACAAGATACCTTGGCAAATATCACCGCGGCGAGTTTTGAATAATTACGCACAACATACATGATTATGCCCAAAATATTTCATCTTTCACATTATTATTTTGGCTGAAGAGTGCACTGTGCATATAACATTGAAGATTTGTACAGCATTTGTTACCATGAAAAATGAATTGTGATTAACAAAAAACGATATTATAAAAAAATTGAACAGTGGCGAAAAAGGAGATCTCAAGTGCGATTTTCAAATTTCTCAATCCCATCCCGACTTCGACAATCGTTCGTTAGATTCCCTCAGTTTGAAGGCTGATTAGGTTTCGAAGTGCGTTGAATTTCGCCGTCATGGCGAGGCAGAAGAAGAAGAACACTTCCCCGAAGTTTTCAGCTAAGAAGAAGAGTGGAGATACGTCATCATCTCCAAAAATTACTTTAGCGGAGCTAAAGAAAAAGGCAAATTTGGAGTCGGGAGGACCCTCGGAGAAGCCTAGTACTCCAACCAGGAAGGATGGAGAACCAACCCTCTCGGCTGAGCCTAAGAGCACACAAAGAGAGGAAACCACGGAGAAGGAGAAGGCTCAAGTTAATCTTGAAGAAGAAGCATCGGTCTCTGTTGAGATTCAAATCTCACAGAATGAAGGAAATACGCAGAAGGACCAGGGTGAGAACCAACAGGGTCCTGAGGCGATAGAGGAAGCTGATGTCGGCTCTCGTCAAGCAGACACACAGATTTCAGAAACATTGCCTATCCCCCAATCGGACCTAGGTTTGGAGGAGGGAGAGATACCTGCGGTTTCATCGATTCCTCAGAAACATGACACCTCTCGTACTTGGAGTGAACTAGTCTCAGAGAAAGTTGGGACAAGGAGGAAAGGTACGCCATATAGATTAGCTACTGGTGAGTTGTGTGTTACAATACCTGATGAGGTATTGATTAGGAATCAGAAGAGATGGAGTAACAATATATTTGCTCAATTTCATGGCACTGCGCCATCCCCTGGGAAATTGCACTCGATTGTAAATGGGATTTGGAGTAGGAAGTATAGAGACATCACTGTTGCTAAGCTCTCCTCACAGTCTTTCCTCATCAAAATTCCTCATGTCCCAACAAGGAATTGGGTCCTTAATCAGGGAATGTGGCATGTTGAAGGGCAAACGATGTTTGTAGCAATTTTTTTTTTTTTTTTTTTTTTTTTTTTTTTTTTTTTTTTTTTTTGTAAAGAAACTGCATTTAGTGATTATAACCGATTAATTTGGTCAATTATATGCAATTTCCTCACAAATTTGTAATGAAATATAAACGGCTAATTGTTTGAATAGTGCCGTGATTGTTTCAGTAATTAAATCTGCATGCTGTGTTATTATTTATAAAAATTTTATTAAAAAATGTTAATTTACCTGTAGCATTGTTTGCATTTTTAAGTCAACTTCATGAACGAAGAAAACAATATCCGTTTTGGAGGTGAATTACAGAATACAAGATACCTTGGCAAATATCACCGCGGCGAGTTTTGAATAATTACGCACAACATACATGATTATGCCCAAAATATTTCATCTTTCACATTATTATTTTGGCTGAAGAGTGCACTGTGCATATAACATTGAAGATTTGTACAGCATTTGTTACCATGAAAAATGAATTGTGATTAACAAAAAACGATATTATAAAAAAATTGAACAGTGGCGAAAAAGGAGATCTCAAGTGCGATTTTCAAATTTCTCAATCCCATCCCGACTTCGACAATCGTTCGTTAGATTCCCTCAGTTTGAAGGCTGATTAGGTTTCGAAGTGCGTTGAATTTCGCCGTCATGGCGAGGCAGAAGAAGAAGAACACTTCCCCGAAGTTTTCAGCTAAGAAGAAGAGTGGAGATACGTCATCATCTCCAAAAATTACTTTAGCGGAGCTAAAGAAAAAGGCAAATTTGGAGTCGGGAGGACCCTCGGAGAAGCCTAGTACTCCAACCAGGAAGGATGGAGAACCAACCCTCTCGGCTGAGCCTAAGAGCACACAAAGAGAGGAAACCACGGAGAAGGAGAAGGCTCAAGTTAATCTTGAAGAAGAAGCATCGGTCTCTGTTGAGATTCAAATCTCACAGAATGAAGGAAATACGCAGAAGGACCAGGGTGAGAACCAACAGGGTCCTGAGGCGATAGAGGAAGCTGATGTCGGCTCTCGTCAAGCAGACACACAGATTTCAGAAACATTGCCTATCCCCCAATCGGACCTAGGTTTGGAGGAGGGAGAGATACCTGCGGTTTCATCGATTCCTCAGAAAAGAGGAAACCACGGAGAAGGAGAAGGCTCAAGTTAATCTTGAAGAAGAAGCATCGGTCTCTGTTGAGATTCAAATCTCACAGAATGAAGGAAATACGCAGAAGGACCAGGGTGAGAACCAACAGGGTCCTGAGGCGATAGAGGAAGCTGATGTCGGCTCTCGTCAAGCAGACACACAGATTTCAGAAACATTGCCTATCCCCCAATCGGACCTAGGTTTGGAGGAGGGAGAGATACCTGCGGTTTCATCGATTCCTCAGAAACATGACACCTCTCGTACTTGGAGTGAACTAGTCTCAGAGAAAGTTGGGACAAGGAGGAAAGGTACGCCATATAGATTAGCTACTGGTGAGTTGTGTGTTACAATACCTGATGAGGTATTGATTAGGAATCAGAAGAGATGGAGTAACAATATATTTGCTCAATTTCATGGCACTGCGCCATCCCCTGGGAAATTGCACTCGATTGTAAATGGGATTTGGAGTAGGAAGTATAGAGACATCACTGTTGCTAAGCTCTCCTCACAGTCTTTCCTCATCAAAATTCCTCATGTCCCAACAAGGAATTGGGTCCTTAATCAGGGAATGTGGCATGTTGAAGGGCAAACGATGTTTGTAGCAAGAAACATTGCCTATTTCCCAATCGGATCTAGGTTTGGAGGAGGGAGAGATACTTGCGGTTACATCGGTCCCTCAGAAACATGACACTTCTCTTACCTGGAGTGAACTAGTCTCAGAGAAAGTTGGGACAAGGAGGAAAGGTACGCCATATA
>CM071716.1:12123165-12151823 GCA_036630335.1 Physaria fendleri | reverse complement strand
ATTTTCTGTTAGTTCGAGGGTAGCAATGTTGTTCAAAAGATTTGTTATTACGCAAATTACGCAAAATTTCAATAATTAATAAATATATTTGTATTATTTTATTAACGATTAAGTCCCGTGCATGCACGGGTTTATTATATATATAAACTTTTAAAAAGTTTTCTTCATTTTCACGCTCTTCCTAAAATATAGAAGTTTATTCTAAGGAATAGACATAAACAATATTTAGATCATACATCATCTTTGTAGCTTCTTGAGACAATAATACTCTGTTTTCATTTTACCTTGTTACTTGTATCAACAATGGCAGCAATTATCGTTGACTTTCAAAACTCCACCATCTTCATTCTCTTATGCCTCTTCTCACTGCTCTTCTACTATCTTATCTTCAAGAAACCTAAGAACTCCAATGGCTGTGATATGCCTTTGAGTCCTCCATCTCTTCCTATCATAGGCCATCTTCACCATCTCCTCTCTTCCCCGGCACATAAGTCTTTACAGAAACTTTCATCCAAGTACGGACCTCTCCTGTTTCTCCATATCTTCAACTTCCCTGTAGTCCTAGTCTCCTCGGCATCTGAGGCTTACGAGATCTTCAAGGCCCATGACTTGAACATCTCGTCGCGCGACAACCCTCCAATCGAGGAGTCTCTCCTAATCGGATCTTCTGTTTTTGTTGGTGCCCCTTATGGAGACTATTGGAAGTTCATTAAGAAGCTCTTGGTTACAAAGCTGCTGGGACCACAGACACTAGAGCGGTCCAGAGGCATCCGTGCGGATGAGCTAGAGCGGTTCTACTCCAGCCTGCTCGATAAGGCCAGGAAGAAAGAGAGCGTTGAGATAGACAAGGAAGCAACAAAGCTCATTATCAACAGTATCTGCAGGATGGGGATGGGAAGAAGCTTTTCAGAGGCGGATGGTGAAGCTGAGAGAGTGAGGGGATTAGTTACAGAGTTAGATGGCTTGACTAGGAAGGTTTTATTGGTAAACATATTGGTGAGGGGATTAGTTACAGAGTTAGATGGCTTGACTAGGAAGGTTTTATTGGTAAACATATTGCGCTGGCCGCTTGAGAAGCTTGGAATCTCATTGTTCAAAAAGGAGATAAAGTATGTTTCCAACAGCTTTGATGAAGTGCTGGAGAGGATTCTTGTGGAATATGAAGAAGAGAAACATCAAGGTACAGACTTGATGGACGTGTTGTTGGACGCTTATAGAGACGAAAATGCAGAACATAAGATCACTAGGAATCAAATCAAGTCGTTGTTCGTGGTAATCAAATTAATGTTCTCTCATTAGGTTATTGATTCATCTCGTTAATTTCCCACTAAAGAAGGTTTTAATTAAACCTGCAGGAGCTTTTACTTGGAGGCACTGATACATCAGCACAAACCATACAGTGGATAATGGCTGAGCTCATGAACAACCTTATCATTCTTAAGAGACTGAGAGAAGAAATCGATTCAGTTGTAGGGAGAACAAGGTTGTTTCAAGAAACTGATCTACCATACCTTCCTTATTTACAAGCTGTAGTTAAAGAAGGACTAAGATTGCACCCACCATTACCTCTTTTAGTAAGGACGTTCCAGGAAAAATGTAAGATCAAAGGGTTTTACGTAGCAGAGAAGACAACACTTGTAGTTAATGTTTATGCTGTGATGAGAGATCCTAGTTCTTGGGAAGATCCAGATGAGTTTAAGCCAGAGAGGTTTCTAGGGACAGAGGATGAGAGAAGAACCCTGAAGTATATTCCTTTTGGTAACGGAAGGAGAGGCTGTCCTGGATCAAATTTAGCTTCTATTTTCATAGGAACCGTTATTGGAGCCATGGTGCAGTGCTTTGAATGGAGAACCAAAGGAGATAAGGTCAAAATGGATGAGGCTGGAGGACTCAACTTGACCATGGCTCATCCTCTTAAATGTACTCTTCTTCCTCGAACCCAACCTCTCGTTTCTCAATCTATATTATTTTAAAAAAAGACTTTACTTTATTTTCACGTTCTTCCAAAAAAAAAAAAAGTTTATTTTAAGTGATATAAATAAACAATATTTGGATCATACATCATATTTGTAGCTTCTTGAGATAATAATACTCTGTTTGCATTTTACCTTGTTACTTCTATCAACAATGGCAGCAATCATAGTTGACTTTCAAAACTCCATCATCTTTATTCTCTTATGCATCTTCTCACTCTTCTTCTACTTTCTTATCGTCAAGAAACCTAAGAACTCAGGGCTTATCTCCTATGGCTGTGATCTGCCTTTGAGTCCTCCATCTCTTCCGATCATAGGTCATCTTCATCTTCTCCTCTCTTCCCTTGCTCACAAATCTTTACAGAAACTCTCATCCAAATATGGACCACTCCTCCATATCCGAGTCTTCAATTTCCCTGTGGTTGTTGTCTCCTCGGCTTCCATGGCCTACGAGATCTTTAAGGCTCATGACCTGAACATCTCATCTCGTGACAACCCTTCAGTAAACGATTCCCTCTTGGTTGGATCTTCAGTCTTCGGTAGTGCTCCTTATGGAGATTACTTAAAGTTTATGAAGAAGCTTCTTGTCACTAAGATGCTAGGACCACAGGCTCTTGAGAGGTCAAGAGGCATCCGTGGAGATGAGCTTGAGAGATTTCATTCACGCTTGCTTGATAAGGCGATGAAGAAAGAGACTGTTGAGATTGCAAAGGAAGCAACAACGCTCATTATCAACAGCATCTGTAGAATGGGCATGGGGAGAAGTTTTTCAGAGGACAATGGTGAAGCTGAGAGAGTCAGGAGATTGGTTACTAAATTAGATGGCTTGACAAAGAAGGTTCTGTTTGCAACTTTGCTGCACAAGCCCCTTGAGTGGCTTGGAATCTCTCTGTTTAAAAAGGAGATCATTTCTGTTTCCAACAGCTTTGATGAGATACTGGAGAAGGTTCTTGTGGAACACGAACAGGAACAACTAGATGAGAATCAAGATAAGGATATGATGCACATGTTGTTAGCAGAAAACTCAGAGCATAAAATCACCAGGAACCACATCAAGGCTTTTTTTGTTGTAAGTGTTCATCTCATAAAGCATTGAGGATCAAAATTGATCTTACTAAGAACGTCTTGTGATTGCAGGAGCTTCTATTTGCAGGTACTGACACATCAGCACAATCAATACAGTGGACACTGGCAGAGATCATTAACAACCCGACCATTCTTAAGAGATTGAGAGAAGAAATCGACTCCGTTGTAGGGAAATCAAGGTTGATTCAAGAAACAGATCTACCAAATCTCGCTTATCTGCAAGCTGTGGTTAAGGAAGGACTGAGATTACACCCACCATTGCCTCTCTTTGTAAGGACATTTCAAAAAGATTGTAAGATTGGAGGTTTCTACGTACCAGAAAAAACAACACTTATTGGTAATGCTTATGTTATGATGAGAGATCCAAGTGTGTGGGAAGATCCTGAGGAGTTTAAACCTGAGAGGTTTCTATCTTCAAGAAGATTAGGACAACAAGAGCAAGTGCTTAAGTATATTCCTTTTGGGAGTGGAAGGAGAGGTTGTCCTGGATCAAGTCTGGGTTATATCTTTATTGGAACTGTAGTGGGAATGATGGTGCAGTGTTTTGACTGGAAAATCAAAGGAGATAAGGTTAATATGGATGAAGCTGGAGGACTAAACTTGACCATGTCTCATCCCTTGAAGAGCACTCCTGTTACTCGAACCTAGCGTTTACTTGCTTAATCTGCACATGTCAAGTTTGTAATATGCTAAACAAAATTAAAACTGCCCAATGGGCCCATAAAAAATTGTTTTATACTTTTATTCTCTACGTCAAAATGGGCCCAATAAAAAAAATTGTTTGATTCTCTTGAAAAATAGACGCTATCTCTACCGTCAGATATATCCACGTGTCAAAATCTAAGCTAAGGTTGTCAAAGGAACAAAAACCCAATTTTTGTTCTGTTCTATATAAAATGGCGTGAGAAAGTGAGTTGTTCAATCACAACAAATTAGGGTTTGTATATCTCCGCCGATTAGCTTGTATATTATAAACTAGTGAAAAAAACCATATATGTTAATGTTACAACTTAGCAGTACAAAATATTTTTATGACCAAAAAAAAAAAAGTAGTACAAAATATTTTACAAACCGAACTGTACCAAACTGATTTTTCACGATTCATTATCTTTCAAATTCGATACGAAACTCCAAAAATCTTCAACCAAATATTTACATCGCCAAGAAAACTCGTTCAAACCTTCTTTACAATTTTCAATTCTCTTCACAATCCGAGCCAATTCCTTCAGTTTAATATCTCCCTCATTCAATAATTCTTCAAACCTTATGTTAATCAATCGCATGACGGAGATGTAGTCTTGAACCATTAGTTCTATCATTTCGACAACGATTTTATTCTCTGTCGGAACTTCTGGTCTATCACATATATGTTCGAATAGATCCACTAAGATATTGATTTGTTTGAAAATGTAATCTGTTGTGTAAGAATGAACTCTTTTTGCTTCTAAATGCTTATCTTTTGAAGTATACTTCATGTTTAGACTCGCTCCTAAAGCATCCGCAATTGATAAGTAACAATCTACATATTGTTTGTACCTATTCAAAAAAAAAAACCGAGATTATCCGAATCTCAAACATATAATGAATTTCAGAGATGAACGCTATTGTGCCACATGATTCCCATAAAAACTTACCATTGAATCCATGGAGAGAATTCTCGAGTAAAACGCGAAGAATTTACTCTAAGATCATTCAGTTGAAGGTAACTACGAAGACCAGTACTGTCACGTAAGCTACATTCTCCATTATATCCATTTTCGGATTTAATGATCAGCTTATGGATAAGAATGAGACATTTAGCAGCAACGCACACATTCTTTGTCGAACAAAGCCTCCTTAAGATCGCAGCAACAGTCTCAGGACTGTAAGATGTGTCGAGAGTGGATTGGAGGAAAGTAACGTACACATCTTCAGGTGGTTTGTTTAAGGAATGAGATGTGGCTTTCAAGGTAGCTAACTCAATGGTTTTGACATTCTCATCGGAGCAAAACGAATAAAACATATTGAGTTTCATTTGTGAGGCTTGGTCTTTGAATTTGCCGGTACAAGCTGTTAGTATTCCCATTTTGAAGTATAAGTTTTTTGTTTTTTTTATTTATTGTAATGTTTGAATCTTTAGCAATGTGGCTTTTGATTTTATAATGTATTTTGCAATGTTTTTATTTGGAAAATTAATTGTGGCTAGGATAAGATTTAGAGATGTTCTTATCTAATAATCATTTAAGATATGAATTTTCTTGGCCGAATCATATCTTATATGTTAATTTTAAGGATTAATCACACGTGGATTTCATATTACACTCCTTTACAAGAAGACATTAAATTTATTTTCAATTTTTTTTTTGTCATTTTTTCTTTGTCTTATATGCTTTTAAATAAAATAAATGTAATTTAAAAAAAAATCATAATAAATGCTAAAGATTTAATTTAGAGGTTATTTTGATAAAGTTTTGTTTTGATAATGACTAATGAGTTTATCAAGAATTATATTCTGAAGAATATTACATATATAAAATTAACAAAAAAAAAAAGAAGAATATTACATATATATAAAAAGGAAATACTAAATTTAAATCTTTAGAAATTTGACATTTTTTTATAATGACTAATGAGTCCATCAAGAATTCTATTCTGAAGAATATTACATATATGCATATAGAGGAAATACTAAATTTAAATCTTTAGAAATTTGACATTTTTTAAACATATATTATATAGTACAAGAGATGCAGCTGTAAGAAGTCTTCTAGGACTCTCTTAATTGCTGTTCAAGGTTCCCGCAGCGGAAATAAAACCGTCGATTAGGGATGACCTGAACCCGGAAAAAGGGTGCTTCGCCTTAGGTGCGAACCATACATACTCTCTCTTATCAAAGAGTGGCCAATCAATAGTGAGGTCAATGTTATACTAAGATAATTATCCACTATAAACCATCTGATGGGGTGTACCAGCCAACTTTCATGTATTACAAGTTTATCAAGCCACCTATCTAGGGTATGTACTTTTCGAATCATCCAAATAGACAAGTAGAGAAATGGTTTCAAAAGGTCCATACCAACACAATGAAGCCTCTTTAGGGACATGAGATGTATTGTCCATGATGCTGCACTCAATAAATTTCAGGGTGAGGATACGATGGAGATCATGGGTTACTACTACCACCTTCGTAACAAACAAATAATCCAAAGGATGCCAACCAATATTCCTATTATTCTAATAAGACTATCCAAGTAGATCTTTGAAACTAACTTAGAGTCTAACCCACAATCCATTCCCAGCCACGATGAAAGGTCTATAGAGTTCAAACTTCAAAGCAATTCGGTGCTGCCCTAACAAGGTAGAAAAGGATGAGTTGCTACCTATCACCGAGATGCATCTTCGGAAGTATGATGATTGAGGATGTGAGTAGCGTTCGTTTGCGATCGAATTGGCCTAAAATGCTTTATGTATCCAAACATTTTCACCCATTTTGGTATATTTTTAATATTGACAGTGAAAAATGTATAGATTTTGGTTAGAGATTGCATGTCATAACTAAAATTATGGGCGATTTATAATTTAATTCCTTAAAACAGAAATTTAATTTCTAGTTCCAACAAATTTGAGCTACTTTGATTAATTACAAGTGTAAATACATGTTATAAGCATCAACGAATGAAAATGTCAGTTCGTAATTATATTCTCACAAGAAAAAGGAAAAAAAAGACGATGTTGATGAACCACCACTAGAAAAATCTTGAAACCTCCTTTTATCACCAAAACAAAACAGTCAAACCAAATTGGTTTAAACACCATTTCACAAACACTTTAAATTATTATATAAATCTCAAAGAATAACACCACAATTTCACAAAAAATCAGACGAAACATGGCTACAAGAGGTTCTATGTCAGATTTCACAATCCTCTTCTTCCTCTTAACTCTCACTGCTTCTTCAGTGAAAGGTGCTGGTCGTGGAGTTAACAATAACGATAAGAAAGGTGAAGGATTAGGAGCTTCGTTTATATTTGGAGATTCTCTAGTTGATGCCGGAAATAATAATTATCTACCAACGTTGTCTAGAGCCAATATGAAACCTAATGGTATTGATTTCAAAGCTTCCGGTGGAAATCCTACCGGCCGCTTCACCAATGGCCGAACCATCGGTGACATCGTTGGTATGTACCAAATATCGTTAAAATATTTTTCTAAATCCGCCCCTGATTACATTAATACAGTAAACGTGTTGATGTTCAACTCAAACACCTATACATTTTTTTTCCAATAGCCTAGTCGTAGAATACATGTTGAGTTTTGATACAAAGGGTTCTCAGTTGGTCGATATTGTGTTGGTTTTCGGTCGGTATTTTAGCGACCAAAATTTTGGTGGACAATGTTTGTGGGTATTTTGACAATTTCTAGTAGTGAAAGGGTTTTAATGTGAATTTTCAGGGGAAGAACTAGGTTCAGCGAACTACGCGATTCCATTCTTGGCACCAAATGCTAAAGGCAAAGCTATATTAGCAGGTGTGAATTATGCATCTGGAGGAGGAGGTATCATGAATGCTACTGGGAGAATCTTTGTACGTATTACTTTCCAATTATATTTTGGATCTAAAAAAAGAGTTCCTAACTTTTTTTCTTTTAAACGATGTTTTGGGTAGGTGAATAGGTTAGGTATGGATGTACAAGTCGATTTCTTTAACACTACAAGGAAACAATTGGATGAACTACTTGGAAAAGAGAAAGCAAAAGAGTACATAAGCAAGAAATCTATATTCTCAATCACTATAGGAGCTAATGATTTCCTCAACAATTATCTTTTCCCACTTCTTTCTTTCGGAACACGCTTCACTCAAACACCTGATGATTTCATCGGTGACATGCTCGATCATCTACGCGACCAACTAACCGTAAGCAACACAACACAATGATAGCTTGCTATTATATAAGTTTTTCATGTTATTTGATATCATCATATCATATGTTTCTGCAGAGAATGTATAAGTTAGATGCGAGAAAGTTTGTGATAGGTAACGTTGGACCTATCGGATGCATACCATATCAAAAAACAATCAATCAATTAAACGAAGATGAATGTGTGGATTTAGCTAATAAGTTAGCGAATCAATACAATCTTCGATTAAAGAGTTTATTAGATGAATTAAACAAGAAACTTCCCGGAGCAATATTTGTTCATGCCAATGTCTATGACCTCGTCATGGAACTCATTACCAACTACAAAAAATACGGGTTCAAAACGGCGACAAAGGCTTGTTGTGGTAATGGAGGACAATACGCAGGTATAATTCCGTGTGGACCAACTTCGAGTTTGTGTGAAGAGAGGGATAAATATGTGTTTTGGGATCCTTATCATCCGAGTGAAGCAGCTAATGTCATCATCGCGAAGCAATTGTTATATGGCGATACTAAAGTTATATCTCCAGTTAATCTCAGTCAACTTAGAGATATGTGATGCTTTGTTTGTTTTGTATTGGTTGTTGAACTACTTAAATGTCCCTTTCAGACATTTATTTTATGCATACTTTCTTCTTACGTTTACGTTTGTTAAACACCAAGTTTAAAGATCGCTCTTTCTCTATGTTTGTGTTGTCTTTTTTTTCATTTAGCAAAATTTAATAGAGAAATTTATACAGACTGCCATTTAATGACTGCCACCTTTCGAAATTGCCACCGTCCAAAAAGTATGCCCACAGACAGCCCAAACACGCGTGCCATAGACAGCTGAAAAGACCAGCGTGTCCCTGTCTATAACTAAAGAGAATGTCGCGTTTTTTGGGCTGTCTGTAGATTTTTTAAAGACAGTGGCATTCTCATAAACTTTGTCCCACGCGTTTTTGGGATGTCTGTGGTATTTTTAAAAGACAGTGTCGTCTGTGGCATTCTCATAAACTTTATAGACAGAAATGGCAGTTTGAATAAAACTCTCATTTTAATATACATACGAATTGGGTATTCGGTAATAGAGTCTTGAAAAATTTAGAATTGTGTACTAAATGTTTAAAATATTATAAATAAAAACTAGATAATAATATACTAATATAAAGAAGATTATGTAAATTATTATTAAATAATAAAAAGATGAAATGTTTGACAAAAATAAAAAATAAAAAGATGAAATATATTGGTTAATTGGTAACATTTAGATAAAAATTATATAAAATATAATAAAAAGATACTTTATATTATGTGATGATAATTTTAACTGAGTATTATTGTTTCTAATTTATACCTTTAATTATTATTGGTTATAAATGGTTTGAAATGGAAAACAACAAATTAAAAAATAAATAAAATGTTTCTCAATGCAAGTTTTGATTTTGTGGATGAGAAAATATGTTGATATATATAAAGATTAATTAGTATATTTGTAATTTTAGAATTTGTGGATAATAACGTAATATGTAGAAATTTTTAAGTGATTGTTAAATTAAAATGTGAACAACAACAAAACTTTTACCGAATCAGCTAATAGCTTTGAAGCCTGATATTTTATATGTTTCAGACGTTATAAGTTATAACGTTATTGTCAAAAATGCGTCTTAATGGGCCTAACATGAACTCTAACTGGGCTTTATTGTAAAGTTAGCAAATAAAATTTAAAAGACGCGGCAAAACTATTAAAATCTTGGGCGCTAAAGTAACTAATACGATTGGTTGATTTACACATGATGCGGATCCCTAATCTTTAAGCAATCTTAACCGTTGCTAATCGAAAGATCTAACGATCCAAAATAAATGTTCACTTATATAACGACTCCTATAAAAGAAAAACAAACCCATCTTTCATCTTCAAACTCAAATCCCTAAATCACAAAATTCAGAACTTCTCAATTCCAAAAATGGCTCGTACAAAGCAAACAGCAAGGAAATCAACAGGAGGAAAAGCACCAAGGAAGCAATTAGCAACAAAAGCGGCGAGGAAATCAGCTCCGGCGACGGGAGGAGTGAAAAAACCACACAGATTCCGTCCAGGAACAGTAGCGTTGAGAGAAATAAGGAAGTATCAAAAAAGTACTGAGCTTTTGATTCGAAAACTTCCGTTTCAGCGTTTGGTTCGTGAGATAGCACAGGATTTTAAAACAGATCTGCGTTTTCAGAGTAGTGCTGTTGCAGCTCTTCAAGAAGCGGCTGAAGCGTATTTGGTTGGTTTGTTTGAAGATACTAATCTTTGTGCTATTCATGCTAAGAGAGTTACTATTATGCCTAAGGATATTCAGCTTGCAAGAAGAATCAGAGGCGAGAGAGCTTAATCAAGATTGTAGTGTGTGACCTAAGTTGAAAATGTTAAAAGTTCAAATGAAATTTAGACGTTTGTGATTGTTGTGTTAAAGATTTGTCAAAGCTATGATTCTATGTACCTTTTCTTTAGATCCTACTGTTTTCAAATGGAAACTACAAATGTATCGGGTGAAATGTTCAATGACTAAAAAGATTAGGATCAAACTGTAATATCTAATTGTCAGAGTCAAACTTTCTATCATCTCAAGAACAACAATTCAAGTTTGATTCTTTGTAAAGCTAAAGTTACGATTTTTCTCTGCAAAATCCTTACTTTTGAATTTGGTTTCTGCCCTCTATCTGATACGATCATCTAATGAGCAGATACAAGAAGGAAAGATTGGATTTGAAGAACGGAGAGATTTTATTGGAGGAGCTAATCGCATCATTCGACGGCAAAACCAATCCGATTCGTTGCTTCTCTTCCGGTGACATCCTCAAGGCGACTGATAATTTCTCAGAAAGACGAATTATCTGCAGCTGGGGATATTTCATTTGGTACAGAGGCTTAATCGAAGACAGACCAGTTTCAATCAAGAAATGGAAGAGTCAAAATATCTCAAACATTGTACCAAAAAAAGATCTCTCAAGCTTCACAGAAGCGTATCGAGATATCTCTGTATCCTCTCAGATGAGTGGACACAAGAATGTTTTAAAGCTTATAGGGTGTTGTTTGGAGTTTGATCTTCCGGCTTTAATCTGTGAGTACACAGAACATGGACCGCTTAGTAGAGAAGGAAAAATCTCTAATGGAGAGGTTTTGCCATGGAAAGTG
Organism: Physaria fendleri; assembly: GCA_036630335.1. NCBI lineage: Eukaryota > Viridiplantae > Streptophyta > Magnoliopsida > Brassicales > Brassicaceae > Physaria > Physaria fendleri. The sequence continues at coordinate 12,140,708 of CM071716.1, read as the reverse complement.
AGATTAAAGATAGCGAAAGAGATAGCGAGTTCTGTGACTTATCTTCACACAGCGTTCCCACAGACTATAATCCATAGATATATAATTCCGAATAACATTTTCATTGACAAGAATATGACAGCAAAGCTTTCTGATTTCTGGTTTTGTATTGCAATACCAGAAGGAGAATTGTATGTAGAAGATGAAGTGAAAGGGGTTATTGGTTTCTTTGATCCAGATTATTACAGGACAATGAAAGCTACAGAGAAAGTTGATATTTATAGCTTTGGTGTTGTGATGTTAGTTTTGTTGTCTGGTAAAGCTGCTGTCTTTCAAGGACCAAATCAGAATCTTGTGTTGCTTAAGGAACATGTGTGTGAGGTAATGGAGAGAAATGGGTTTGAAGAGATTGTTGATAAAGAGATATGGAATGATTTGGTTCTGAGAAGGTCACAGGTTGAAGCTTTTCTTAGTTTAGCTTTGAGATGTGTAAGATACGAGAAAGAAGTTCCAGTGAGTAGTATGCTTGAAGTTGCTAAAGAGCTCAACTTGATTGAGAAACTCTTTTGATTAGTCTTCCTCTGTTAGTTCCTTTGTTCTTGAAAATTTGTTAAAGATCAGAGATTTTTGGTTGTGTCTTAATGTGATTTTGAGTTCTTTTGTTACTAATCTTTGTCTTGTTCTATCCAAAGCTTCTGTGGCTTTGGATAAGATTTTAACATGGCAGAAGTTTTGACATTAATGATCCAACACTTGCAAAAGCCTACCACATTCAATGTTTTAACGAACCAAAGAGTTATCTCAATGATCCAATAGTGCGTGTTTGGTAAAAAGAATTTTTAAGAAAAATGCATGTTTTCTCCAATTTCATAACAATGGTTCACGACCATCAGACAATGACGAAATGAACACAAACACACATACAGACCCCAAAATCCGAAATAAAAAAAACAAAACAAACCCAAGTTTTAGCAAAGACGATTCTCTTCTCTAGTTTAATTTTAAAATTCTCGACTTCAAGCCAAGTCTCTAGTAATATCCTTAAGTTGTCTTGTTTTTTTTCCTCCTCCTTTCTCATGAAACCCATCTATCCCTGCCAAACACATTTTTAAAATTACATCAAGCTGATTCCTCTAAAAACATTTTTATAAAAGTGACACAAAGACTTACATCAAGCAATTCCACAGTTATAAGTATTGCAGAGCTGGAGCAAAGCTGCTTGGTTAGCTGGTTCCAGATTCTCACCAATTATCTGTGGGTACCTACCAGGAGATGCAGATGAAAGCCTAGCCACAGAAGCTACCAAGAATTCTTTTGCATCTTTTATGTCTTTCAGAGGATCTTCTTCTTTCTTCCCCGCATTTTTGCATCTTTTATGTCTTTCAGAGGATCTTCTTCTTTCTTCCCCGCATTGTGAAGGTTCACAAATAGGTTCACAAATGCAGCTGTATATCCAACATTCTCTGAGATTTCTGGCATTTCAGGTTCATCCACGATCCTTTCTTGCTCAGGCCTGGAAACAAGTGTCACTATACTATCAAGCATCTTCCCCCATAGTTTAGCAGCTGATGGATCCAGAAGAGCTGGAGTTTCACATATGAGTCTAGTTGCAGCAACTGCTGCTAATTTGACTTCAATACTCCCCGTTATCAGTTTCAGGTTAGGAATCCAGAAAAGCTCCAAGATAACAGTAAATATGTTCGGCTGAACTGTATTCATAGTTTCCACTAGATAAGCCTGTCCATGCTTCACCAAGAAAATTGACATGGATATTACTAGAGACTTCTGGAACTTGACCGTCTTTTTGTTTTGGAGGCGTAATAATAGAGTATTCCATACACCCGTCATGTAAGGTGCTATCACACTGTAGTCCAGATATTCAATAACTGTGTTCAGGATATAAAAGCCTTGCTCATCTGTACTTGGAGATGAAACCAGCTTTTCAAATATTCCCAGCACTTGACTCAATCGATTCTCTTGAGCAACCTCATGGGGTGCTTTCTGTAGGAATGCCTGAAGCAAGCGCACAAGAGCAGGAACATTGCCACTTCTTTTCCATGATTCAGGTGCGAGGAGCAGCAAGAAGATCTGCATGTAGTTTGGTGAGAGAGGTGGCCTATTTAACTCAACAAGCTGAGCCAGCAACTGAAACGCATAAGGCAAGAACTCTGCGATATCATTGGCCAAAATCATCTGAAGGCTTGGGAAAAGACTCGTTTCAAATGCAGAAATAAGAGAAATATCACGTTCACATGCCCGTCGAACAAGTACAGCCACGGACTCGAAAAGATAGTGGTTAAATATAGGATTTTTAGGATTTTTGCAAACTTCACTAAGAACATAAGTCAATCCCCCGATGCATGGTCCAGCAACCTCAGCACTGATATCAGCAACACTAAGAACCCGCATTATACACTTCATCAGATATTGATTCTCCTCTGATTCTGGAAATTTCAGTGCATCAAACAGGTTGGTCATCAGCTGCAACAAAAAGGGACTTAAATCACTAGCAGTATACCTAGCCTTCCCGCCTTCTTCCTTCACTAGCAAGAGCTTCTCTATGCAGCTAGCAGCGTATGAGTGAACCACGTTCGACTCTGCTTTAAGGAATCGGACCAACTCCGGGAACAACTGCATTGCAAAGGGCTTAGGAATATGAGTACGAAACATTGTTAAAAACTTCAAGGACCCTGCCTTTAGCATTGGAAAACTATTGACATTTCCGCTTTGCAGCTCTGGGAGAATAACGTTTGTAAAGAAGCTTTGAACATCAATGAGGTCTGTAGAAACAGTCGCACCCCCTGCCTTCTTAGTAGCCAGAGAGACGACCAAATATATTGCACAATCCTTATCTTTCCATTGTGCAGCAGGATTTGTTGAAAACGAATTCAAGAGCTTCTGTATTTCAAGCGAAACGACTTGTGTCACTTGTGTTTTGTAATTTGTGGCAAGTCCTTTGAGTAGCTCACAAGCAATTCTCCTTCTAGTATCCACATCACTTCCCTCCATGTCTCTACGGATAAACTCTATATAGTTCATCTCAAAAATTTCTTCATCATCTTCCCTCAAAGAAACATTGGGAATCACAATACTTTGGCAAATTTCATTGATAACATTTTCACCCGCAAACAAAGCATGGTGAACACTTGTGCTCACAGTGGTTAAAAACTTGATCGCTGTAGTAGCTAAACGATCCCTGCCAGGAGACTTTGACACATCACGGAGCAATGTCCAGACAACTGATGCAAAATCATGTAAAAAGCCTTGAAACTCTTCTTCGTTTTTCTCCATATAAAGATTGATATTCTCACAAATAGCAGCCCGGAGATCATCAACAAGTGTTAACCCATCTGCGGTGCCTTCTAAGGCGGGATAATTTGAAGACAAATACTTCTTAAACTCTCCCATCCACTCGTTCATATGATCCTCGAAAAATTCGGGCAAGTCCTGAAAGTTCAGTGAGTAAAATATTCTACAGCACAGCCTTTGGGACTCAAACAGAGGCTTCAGGATCACAGCTGACCCACCAGAGTTAGCAGCAGAATCAATCAACGAAGACGTTTTCAGAAATGTTTCAAGTAACGGAGCAGCAAAATTATCCAGGCAATACTTCAAATCCCGAAACAGATCATCGGTTCTATACTGATACCTAAACTTTTTGAAAATCGAATTAGCAGTCCCAAGGATACCATTGACAGACGCATAATCGATGGCGAGAAGAGCTTTTTGAAGATTGGAGATAAGCTCAGGGAGCAAAGCAGGCCAAGATTTGGGGAAATCGTGCTTACCAATGACGGCTAGGGCTTCACTCAATTGGCTTTGGATGGGAGGGGAAGAAGAAAGCATAAGAGAGACGATGAGTACCTTGATCTGCTCCTTCTCCGAATCTATGATCGGTGAGATACCAGAATCAGCAGAAGGTAGCCACCGCGAACGGAGATGGTTCTTAAAGTTGACAGCAGCAGCGTGACGGGTCTGTTCATCGATTGAAGGCTCAGCAACTAGCCGGAGAACGACAAGACCGTAATTGGGTCGATCGGCATTATCCAAGAGAGATTTCTCAGCTGTTCGACGAGGTTCCGGTTCGGGAGAGAGAGTTCGTAAAAAACATTGCGAGAGGAACACTAGGGTTTCCTGATTCCACTCCATCTTTGAATAAAACACTATCGATACTAGGGTTTATAGGACGACGACTGCAAATACCCCCAAAAAGTTTGTTTGATTAGGTTTCGCCGAGAAAGATGAAAGCAAAAAGGATTGATTGGGAACAGCGTTGAAGCCTGATTTTTTATGGGCCTAACATGTCAAAAATACGTCTTAATGGGCCTAACATGGACTCAAACGTCAAATACTGACACTTTTTTTTTTTTCTTGATTGATTCCATTATATCGAATAAAGACAAACTAATTCTAACATGGACTCAAACGTCAAATACTGACACTTTTTTTTTTTTCTTGATTGATTCCATTATATCGAATAAAGACAAACTAATTGCTCTATTTTTTTTTTTTCTTGATTGATTCCATTATATCGAATAAAGACAAACTAATTGCTCTAGTTTTTTTTTTTTGTCGATTAATTTAATGATTTAACTTTCAATAACATCAAAGAATGCAGAATTAAAAATCCAAAAATATGTATTTTGATCTATAACCTATTATGCTTTGGAGGCAACAATCTATAACCTATGGCTAGAGAGAAACAGAAGAAACCATGGACAGAAAGAAAGATCTTCGAAAGGCTTAGCTAAAGTGATTAGTAGAACAGTGAAAAATAAAATCCATGCTGGTAGAGAAGAAATAAGTAAAGTATGTACCGAGGCTATGATAGTGTGGCTGAGTTATGAATGAGTTTGGTAAGATTTGGTGGAAGATCGATACCACGAAGAAGTGTTGGAAAAAAGAGTTGGAAGGAGCTCTTATTAAAAGAAATGAAGTTTGATTTGGTTTGAATTATTAAGTGTAGAAACATAAGTGGAAGTAAAAAGAAGCTAAAATGTAAACACATAGTTTTTTTGAATAAAATTTTAACCTTCATTCAAAAAAAAATTGTTCTTGTTGATCTTAGCAATATATTATCAAAAAGTAAGAAAATCCAAAAATGGTTAGTTAGACATTGAGAAAAATTGAAACAATGATATATATATATATATTGTGTTGTCATTTCTTTTTCTTTTCTTTTTTTGTTAAATCCAAATTCGAAAAAAGTGTATAATGCTCCACATTAGAAAAAGAAAGTGTATAATAATGCAGTGGAAAAGAACCACTCTCGCAAATATTATTATTTAAAAAGTGCAAAACGACACTATATTCTCCAATGTCAATAATACTAAATACACAACAGCATCTAACACAAATAAATTATTGAACGAATAAAAGGATAAATTATTGAAATAACAAAAATTAAATTCCAAAAGTTGAAAGAAAAAATCAAAAATAATCGACTCATTCTGAGATATTTTTCTAATATGAAACGTTTTAGGGTTTTCTATATAAATTGTTATATTTTTAATTGGATGGTAATCTAGTGATTTAAAAGTGTTTTTCTCAATTTGTTTTGTGACTCTCTTCAAAATTTTGGATTGATACATATATATTGAACTATACTTTTTAATCCGAAAATATTTTATAATACCGTCCGAATTTATTTTACTTTTGCTAAAAAAAATACATAAAAAGATGGGTAGAAAATTAAACTAAAGTTTGGTTCAAAATCTAGATAATTGATATTGCATAGAATAGAATTTTGATACGTTGGTACGTATTATTGTCCAAATTTAGTGGGAACCATAAGGAATATATTTGGGCCACTTATGGGTCACAAATGTGTAACAATATCATCCCCATGATCACTCCCATGTCGATGCTCGAATCGACCTCTGATTTGACTTTGTCGTCTATTTAGATTTTTTGTTTGTCCATTTTAGAGTTGTCTTACTAAATTTTGATTTAAATGAATCACAAAGATCTAATTAATATTGTCAAAAGGAATTTCAGAATTGTTCAACATAATACCATCATCTAAGTCACAAAGAAATAAATACACAAAAATCTACAAAACTTTCAATCCACTTATTAGCTAACTTAGTGGGTTATCTCTAGGGGTGGCACAAGTATTTGATATTTGTCTGACTCGTTAGACTTGATTTGTACCTGCCTCGTAAAAACAAGTACTCGTCCCGTTCAAGCCAAGTAATAAGTCGGCTTTCGTCATTACTTGCAAGACAAATAACAAGTACAAGTCGAATGAAAAATTTCGTTACTTGTCCCGTTACCCATTACTATTTTTTATTACTCGTATAAAAATACTTCTTATCCATACACATAATATCTCTTACTTCAGTATATACTTGCTATTTGTAAAATATATTCACTACCCACAAAAAAAAATACTCGTTATTCGCAAAAAAATACATATTATCTACCAAAAATACTTGTTATATATTCAAATAATTTAAAATAAATATAATAAGTACTCGTTACTTGCAAGTATTTACAGCGGATCAAGTACTTGCAAACCTCGAAATTTTGCAAGTATTTTTTTTGGCGGGTTCTTGTTTCCGGCAATCCAAATATCAAGCCGGAAGTTTCATTACCCGCCAAGCCAAGACAAGTAACAAGACGGGCGAAAATAGCAAGTATCCGTCTCGCCTCCACCCCTAGTTATCTCCAACAAAATTATTAGCTAATAATTAGGAACATTATTGTTTAGAGGCACGAGCATAATCATTATAGCAAGTACTCGTCACTTGCAAGTATTTGTAGCGGATCAAGTACTCTCAAACCTCGAGATTTTCGGCAAGTATTTGTTTTGGCAGGTACTTGTTTCCGGCAAGCCAAGTATCAAGCCAGAAAATTTTATTACCCGCCAAGCCAAGACAAGTAACAAGACGGGCGAAAATAGCAAGTAGCCTCCACCGCTAGTTATCTCCAACAAAATTATTAGCTAATAATTAGGAACATTATTGTTTAGAGTGCACGAGCATAATCATTAAACAAATAAAAACTGATTAGGAATTCATAAACTAAGGTTAAATGCCTAATAATGATTCAATGATTAGACTCATCATCTCCACCATGCTTGTACGGTACCGTGTCATTCTTTTCTACTCATTATAATTATTTTTTGTTGGTCTTCTTCAATTAATTTCTCCTTATATATTCATACCATTTAAACCCTAGCACACATAACCAAAAAAAAAACATGTCCTTCACCATAAATCCTCACCGTCACCGCCTTGTCTCAACCACAACAACAACCGTAGACTGCCACAAACAAGTCCGTTCATGGCGTCTCTTTCGCACCATAGTCCAACTTCTCCTCCCATCTTGTTACTGCACAGTCGTCCTAGACCCAAACGATCTTCAAGAACACAAACCATCTCACCACCGCCAAATAAAACCAAGAACATCTTCAGCCACAAACTCAACTTTTACTGGAACCATATTTGGTTTTCGTCGTGGTAAAGTAAACTTCTGTATCCAAGCAACAAACACCAAAACCCTAAACCCAATCATTCTTCTCTTAGAACTCACTGTCCCTACTGAAATATTAGCTCGTGAAATGCAAGGTGGTGTCTTAAGAATCGCTCTTGAATCAAACAATAATGAAGATTCTTCTTCTTGTTGTTGTTCGCTTCTTACAACACCTTTATGGAACATGTATTGTAACGGTAGAAAAGTTGGATTTGCTATTAAAAGAGAGCCTTCGAAAGCTGAGTTAGCGGGTTTGAAGGTACTTATTCCGGTGGTTGAAGGAGCTGGTGTTGTTAATGGAGAAGAGATTAACCTAGAGAAAAGTGATCATATGATGTATTTAAGAGCGAGTTTTAAACGAGTTTTTGGATCTTTTGATTCGGAGTCTTTTCATCTTGTTGATCCACGTGGGATTATTGGACAAGAATTGAGTATCTTCTTTTTTAGATCTGCAAGAAAATGATCTGAGATCGTTGTGTTCAGCATTAGGACATGTTTTGTAATGTTTTTTTTAGCTGTGCTTAATTAGATGAAAATGTAATAAGCATAGCTTTTGATGATCGATCTCAATGTGTGTAAGCAGTAGTGGTGAACATGTGTTCATGTGTTTCTAATAGTGCAAAGTCTTTTAATCTTTCTTTATGTATCTTTTTACATTTGGTTTCCATTATTGTCAATAACTTTGGAGGAATAAAGGTTAATAGTTTTTGTTGTCCATCTTTACAAATAGAATCTGTGTGTATATATAATAACAAAGAGAGTCGAGACTAATCATGGGAAAATAATGAGAGAGTGCACGCGGCGAATTCATCACTACAAGAACACTAACATCTTTCGATTAAAATATTAGTTTTTATAAACACAAATTTAATAAATATGTATCATAACATTATTCATTTGTGACTTTATATACTTTTTTTTTTCTTTAGAGAAAATGGCAAGCTGGTTGGCTTAGCTGTTCTTGATTCCCTCTGTCTTTCCAATGTTCCTTTGTTTTTAGCAATCAATTTTTTTTAATAATGATTTACAATTTCTTTAATAAGTTTCTTATTTTAATTTGATTATAGAAATTTTATTCGGGTTGCTGGTGTTCGGAACTGCTGGTTTTCGACATATTATTAAACATATGACGTGATTAAACAAATCTTATTTGATCAAAATCGTGGTTGTTGACAGATTATTAAATAAATCACCACATATTATTTTCGAAAACCGAGGTTTTCGAGAATCCCACGTGGTTTTCGGAATACCAGCACGAAACGACGTAGTTAACTCACTGCACAGAAAACAAAAAAAAAACACGTTGGGATATTATGATAAACAGCTAAACACGTGTCATCTTCTCATACGTCGCTTTTTACCGGGCACACGTCAGTGCTATTTTTTACAAACCCATAAAAAGATATGCTATTTCTTAAAATAAACCCTTTTATATATATAATTTGTTCTATGAAGTAGGATTATAACTCTAATCACAGGAATTAAACGTTTAATTCCTTATTCCTGTTAACTAGGCAAATGGATAAACTTAGAATGATTCAATGAGGGTAATTAATATGTCTTAAATATTGGTGTTACCACTTATCAGCAATAACACAACCATGTAATGTGTCTTTGTTACCAGTAGACAAAACCTTCAGTTCTCAACTTTGTATTATATTTAATAATAATAATAATATCATTAGTAGATAGAAATAAACTACAAAGTATAAAAAGGAAGTACAAAATTATCCAATTAGATCAGTTCTGATGGTTTTGAGCTTCAATCTCATTGAGGCTTTCCTCTGACACTGGAGCAACTTTGGCTACTATCGTTATGCTTGGTCCTTCATCAAGACAAATACAGATGCCGGAACATATAATAACTGCCCAGAGAAAAAACCAAACACCAGTAACTACAATGCCAACTATTAGCGTACTATCTGCCATCTGTAATTGATGTATACACCGCCTCTTCACACCCACAATTTCGCAATTGATGTATACACAAAGTTGAAGAATCAAGCGAGCTCCTAACAAAAAACCAAATAAAACTAAATCTAAAGACATCAAAAATCTCTAAATAGCAGAACAGAGACATGAAACATTTTTATAAAAATTATTCAATTAGTTAGAAAGTACCAATCTCTGGAGAACTATGAGAAGTATTGACACAATCTCAGGAGAAAACCAAGGTTGTATGCGTTAGATGCTAAGCTGTTTTGTTTTTCTTTCCAAACTGATCGGCTGCCCAAATACTTGGCTTGGCTGTGAAAGATAGGGTTTATCAGAGGATATAATTGTAACTAACCTTAAAATGTGCATTAGTAGTTAGGTATAACGATAGATTATTATTAATTTTTCAATTAATAATGTTAAAAATAAATTGTATTATTAATGATGAATTTTTTATAATAATAAAAAATAATTTTATTTAATATCATTTCAAAAATAAATGATGTATTATTAGTGTTAAATTTTACAAGTGATATAAAATTAATTTTGTAACATCATTTATAAAAAAAATAATGTAAATCAATCATTAATAATATCAGTTACTAAAACCGATGTTAAATAATTGAAGTAGTATCAGTTGACCAAAAAAAAAAAAAAATAATAATTGAAGTAGTATCACTCTTTGTCAAATGAGTGTAATTCGTATCATTTGTTTTGTTGACACAATAAAAATGATGTAATTAATCTTATTTTTTGTAGTGATCGTAGCTTCTTTTTTGTTTCTGTTTTTTTTTTCTTCCTCTTTGCTATTGAAAACTGAAAGAGAAGTATATTAGAGAATAAGTTTTATAATGATAATTTGCTTCAGATTAAGGAAAATTTCTATTTATGTGAATATTATAGGTTATTAATAACTCTTTTGTCAAAAGAAATGGTAAATTGGAGAGAGTAAGAAGATTGAATTATATATTTAGGATCCAGAAGAGAAAGAAATTTACCCTTACAATTATATAGAAACTTGTATAGATTGGATCACACATCACACATCATCTAGTGCTGAGACGCTCCCTAATGTTCAAGCCACCCGCACTCTAAACTGGCAAGCTCCACCAAAGGACTTCTTCAAATGCAATGTTGATGCAAGCTGGCAAGATACAAAAGATAAATGTGGTGTAGGTTGGGTGCTAAGAGACAGCAATGGAAATGTTATATATCTTGGATATAAAGCTTTTCCCAAGTTGCGATCTTCGTTCGATGCGGAAGCTATGGCTTTATACTGGGCTATGCTATGTTTGAAGGAGTTGAACATACCAAATGTTATCTATGAAAGTGACTCGAAGTCACTAGTGCAAGCATCAGAAACTCCCCAGCAATGGCTAAGCATTCGAGGATATACTGCAGCTATCGAGGAGACTAGACAGAGCTCATGGAGTATACAATTTGCTAGTCGGAGTTCGAACGGGAGGAGACTAGACAGAGCTCATGGAGTATACAATTTGCTAGTCGGAGTTCGAACGGCGTCGCAGATGCTTTGGCTAGATTTGCTATGGATTCATCAGTTTATGTTGGTATTATCAATTCTAGGATCCCAAATTGGCTTCAGCCTCTTTTGGTTCTCTCTTAATTGGCAAACATTGAGGTTTTATTAATATATGGTTTTGAGTCAAAAAAAAAAAAAAAGGTTTTGAGTCAAAAAAAAAAAAAAAAAAAACTTGTATAAAAAGTTCTAAATACGTATTTGAACGTATATTTTAACATGTCATGTTAGGATTAAATGATTCTTAATCTTATGATAAATGATTCTAAAATAATAACATGATTATACACTCATAAATCTTATAAAATTAAGCATAAACAATACATATTCATAGTCATACCTTAATATCTATCATGATACATATTAAATCTAAAATCTAACATAGAGTGTTCATAAAATAAAATAAAAAATTGAAAAGTCTGGTTTAAATATATGGAACACAGTTTTTTTTTTTCCTTTTTGGATTTCAGTCTAAACACAAACACACACTAACATATCTTATCTATATTTAACTTACCAATTTTTAAAAATATTGATTTTAGTCTTCATCAATCGAGTGTTTGGTATGCTTTAAAATTGATTTTGATTTAACCAAAAATAAGAATTTCAATGATTTCCGTATCTCTTGATTCTTAAAATCTCTTTTTACTTAATTTTCCATATTTTTCTTGTGAATATTGTCTTCTTCGTAACTATGTAATTCTTCAAGCACAAACGCATTCTAAACCTAGATTTCGACAAATTATATAGACAGTTTCTTGTTCAGCGGTAAATAAAAAGTATTTTCCGACATAAACTGTTGTTTATTTCATACGAAATTGGAGCAAATGTTTAGATATAAATAGTTTTGTCAACGAGAGACAAAACCTTGATCAGTTCTCAACTTAGTTTTATATTTAAAATAATAGTATTATCATTAGTAGATAGAAGTAAACTACAAAAGCAGAAAAAGGAAATACAAAAATTATCCAATGAGATTAGGTCTGATTGTTTTGAGCTTCAATCATTGTTTCATTGATGTAAGGCAATAGCTTTTCTCTTACACTGGAGCAACACTGGCTTCTTTCGTTATGCTTGGAGCTCTTCCTTCACGCGGTTGCCTTTACAATTGTATAGAAACTTGTACTTAAAAATTCTAAATACGTATGTAAATATATTTAGATGCCATTTACCAAGTCGTATTCTTAGCTTGCTTGTTACTTTTTGAGATTCACAGTCGTTTGATTTTGCTCCTCGCATTTAGAGTTGTAGGAACAACTTTATCATTGGTTATTCATCCATTGAAAAACAAAACAGATCACAAAGGATTATTCTTTGTAACACTCGATGGGATGATTTTGGTTGTGAAATGAAGAACAGAAGACTGTCAAAAGCAAAACACTGTAGCTTAATACAGACAATTGAACAAGGTTGTAATACATCATAGACAGGTAATAAGAAACAAGGGAAACCAGAACAGTTTCTAATACCAAAAGCACAAAATCTTGTGATACATAAGTCCATAGGGTCTATGACAATAGCTGCTGAAAGAAGAATCTAGCCTGTACAAACTTGAAATTCTTTTATGACTTGAGCTAAACTAAATGCAAACCTCATGCTAGCTAATCCGTCCTGCCTCCAGAAGCATATTCCATTATGATAGCCAAATGGGTCGGTGTCAAAAAATGACCTATCCTCAAGTAGTAGAAGAAACCGAGTGTAAAGGTTTCACAGGCTTTTAACAAATTTGCAAAGACTAGAACTAAAAAGAGGCTCAAGTTCTGTCAGAAGCTGAAGTTTTGATCACATTGGCATGAGGTTCCCAAGTTGCAACTCATAGGTCTTGAGAACCTGTCTCTTTGGTTGTGTGTTGCAACTCATAGGTCTTGAGAACCTGTCTCTTTGGTTGTGTCATGTTGTTGAGGTTTCTGTAGCTTTGTGAAATATTTTTATACATTCACAGATTGGATACTTTATAGTATATTCTATGTACAAGTATGTAAGAAAAAAAACCTGAAACAAACAGAGACACAGCACAAAAGTGGTTGAAATTGAAACCCGAGGATCAGAACATATAATATAGATAAGTGTATCTTGAAAATGGACACCAATTTATAAAAGGAATGAAAGTAAAAAAGTAGATTCATGAAAATAAAACTATTGAAAATTAAACGAAACAAATTATTGAATCTCGACTAAGCTTGGTGAATATCCAAACAAATCAGGATTTATTGGACACCGATATTCTCCAACATTTATAGATTTGAAGTACCCATCTTTTCCAATGATGTGAGCTGTTAGGTTTAAATGTCTCTCATTCTTCTTGACACGATTGTAAACCACAGCGACCTTTTCCTCCTCGTCAATGAAAAAATTCCCATGGTTAATAAAAGAATAACCACTTGGACATTGCACTTGCATCCACTTGGTCCACAATACTTCATTATAATCAATCTTATTCGTAATCCAAATCTCCATCGTCCCAGGTTGATATAACAACACCGCAAGCTGCTTGTCTCTGACACAAGATAGAATCACATCATCACCTATAACAACACCGCAAGCTGCTTGTCTCTGACACAAGATAGAATCACATCATCACCAGCATAATTGTTGTCAAACGGGAGAAATAGACGTGGTCCAAATCTCTCTGATGTAAAATCAAAACAGAATAGAAAGTGTTTCATATCTATCTCCTTCTCTTCCGCATAGAAGTAAGCATTTCCTTTCAAAGTCACGTTGTGTAAAATATCTATCTTCGCGTCGAGAGTGAGATCAAGAACCCTCCATGAATCAGACCTAAACTCATAGATGTTTGAATCAGACCTAAACTCATAGATGTTGAACCCATTGTTTTTCTGTTGATATGAATCTAAAATATGCAAGATTTTGTGGTTACGATCATTGCCATATCCGAGAGCAAAACTACCGACTGAGTTAGATATGGGTTGGATCAACCTAGTTTGCCCCAAATATGGGTTCCATGCCACGAGCCCAGGATTGCTATTGAGGATCCATAACAATAATAAACCATCACAGTAATATGCTTTATATACTTCGACTTCTTTTCGTACATGCTTGATAGATAGTTCAACGAAGCCAACGTTGCGAATTCCTTGGAGATCGATTCTAACAGAACAAATCTTTGTACTATTTGTCATGAACCCTAAAAACTGATTTTTTGCTTCGGATTTTTTACCAACTATCCAATTTCTGGATAGAGCGTTCCATTTTTTGCAAGTAGATCGCACTGATCCTAGAGAATTCATAGGAACCTTAGAGAGTATCTCCGCTACCAACTTATCAGGAAGATCAGCCATCGTCTTCGTCATTCTTCTTTGAGGAAAAAATCTGAAACAAAAATTACATAATCAGTAACCATAACAATTATATGAGATCGATTACTAAAAAGAATAAACAATCATCTATTGCAGGAAAAAAGATCATTAAATTTTGAAAATCGAATGATACCTTTAGGTTTAGGGTTTTTTTCTGCTAGATTCTTTGGAAAATCTCGATTACTTTTTATCAATGTTAAACTCAGCTTATAAAGGCATCAAAAAGATATTGTGTTTTAGGGGCATATCTTTTATGGATTTATTTATAGTCATTAGCTTTTAAATATCTCTAAAAATATATATATGTCCTTAAGTACACGAGGAATGTTCCTTTTTTCTTTTTGTTATATCATTTTTTTCCAATTTAATTTATCTCCCATATATTTACAATTAATGTAGACTAATTGAGAAAAAAAATGTAATAATATCTTTTCATGTATAGAAAATAAAGAAAAGATGCCTTTTTCAAGTTAACGTTATAATTTTTTTTTGTTTTTGGCATATTTACTTTTTCCAATTTATTTTATTCTATATAATTATAATTAATAGTGGATTAATTAGGGTAAAAAAATTTCATATTCAAATTTGTTTTATCTCATCTTCTTTTTCATGACATTTGAATTTTTCAGAAAAGAATGAAAGGTTGTTATCTAAATACACGAATAATATTAGTTGCCACCACATAAAGAATTTTTTCAAAACTATAGTTGATAAATATATATATATATGTATATATATATGTTTGTAATCAACCATATCAGAAATTGAATGAGTTAACTTTACTATAAATCGGGATAAATATAATTAAAAATCTCGATTACGTGAGTTTAATGAATGATTTTACGGCAAAAAAAAAAAAAAAAAAATTATATTCCAAGATATCTTGTTTTTCTTTTGTTATTAGATCATGAAAAAAAAAAAAAAAAAAAATTATATTCCAAGATATCTTGTTTTTCTTTTGTTATTAGATCATGATTTTTTGAAATAATTACAATTTAATTAATAATATTATAAATTGTAATTATTAGATCATGATAGCATGTATAAGAACCCAAATAAGAGTAAGGACTCCATGACATCAGGTAACCATTCTTCTGCTCTAACCGAGACAATTATATTGCATTCTTGGGTTTACAAATATGCCTTATTTCATATGAATGGGCTTTTTAAATAATAGTGGACCCAAAGCTCTTGGTGATCCAGTTTTAACATTTCATAACACAAAATGGAGCCCATCAAGCCCAAGGTAACATCAACCATAATCACAATTTTTTACCATTTTTTTAGAGTTTATCTGGAATATAAAAAACAAGAACAATGCTTTATTTAAATTCTAAAAAAAAAGTGATTATACACTCATAAAATCGAAACAGATTAAAGCATAAACAATACTCCATAGTCATACCTTAATATATATCAAGATACATAATAAATGTAAAATCTAACATAATGTGTTCATAAAATAAATAAAAACTACTCGGGAAATAAAATAATACATTTTATGGTAAATGGGAAAGCTCATTACAGAGTCAGACAGACAGCTATCACTTCAAAGCTTTGTCGCATTTCCCATTACCCAGATTTTAAAATTATATGTTGCAGTTTGTGAATATCCTTTGCACACCACATACCCTCTTCTCCGTATTATTATATTCATTATTAAAAGACATTAATATTTCGACGCCAAAACAACAGTATATAAACAATTAACTCATGTGTTTTAAAGTAGAAGTTAGAATTTTGATTTACATGCCCACCAAAAAAAAAAAAAAAAAAAAAAGAATTTTGATTTACATAATTTTGATTTACATGCCCACCAAAAAAAAAAAAAAAAAAAAAAGAATTTTGATTTACATAAAATTATTGATATTGTTGGTCATTTGAATTAAAAAAAAGTAGAATAAATTTCTAAATACATATAAATTGTAAAATCAATATATATTTTTCACAACCACTAGATTATTATGAAATATTCATATTCATACTCTTTTACCATTTACAATTATCACACGCATTTTGAATCATAGTGAGACTGAGAGGGCAACATCACCTATCATAATTAAAATTATAAATTACAATTCATGTTCATTTCTAAGTTTACTATTTCTATGTTATTCTATAAAATCGTCAATATCATATAAATAGTAATTTAAAGTTTGGAAAAGGTCTTAATTTCTGTATGGGTCCTATAAATATTTCAGTATAATATTTGACATCAATTTGCATGGCTACAGCTTAAATTCAACTTTTTTTAATAAAGTAATTGTTTGCGTGTATCTACAATATAAAACACCCATGAGGCCATGACCCATGTCTATATTAATTGTATCAAAATGAATGGTTGGTGCAGTGTATTAATACTATGATTGATTTTGACATTTTAATTTAAAACATCAATTAATTCTACTGGTAGAGTCCATTTGAACCATATATACCTATCTAAATTGTTATATATATATATATATATGGTAAATAACAACATTTTTTTGGTATTTTTCACATTTATCTTTTATTACAATCGCTGATTTTTTAGACTATGGTATTTTTTATGTTGTTGTGACAATCAATTAATCACTAAGGACATCTCCAACGATAAATTTCCTAAAATGAGTTTCTGATACAGAAAAAATTAATATTTTAATTAAAAATATTTTAATTAAAATAACTTTTTAATTAAATCAACAAATTTATCAAAAGAATTGCACCAAGTTAACAAGTGACACGTATAGAATCTGGTTTCTGGACAAATTCTTAAAATTCTGATTTGGGGATCGATTCTCTACACTCTTTCCTATTTTTCTTTTTTTTATTATTATTTTTTTTTCAGAAACCCTTTTAAAAACCATCAATGGAGCTGCCCTAACCTTTATTATATGAACTAAACTCCATAGTTTACTATAAATATTTGTACACAAAAAAATAACATATATTACTAATAAAAAATAAAGTACACAGAAAAATCACTATTCTACTCATCCAAAGTATGCACTGTTTTTTCTGACAGTATAAATGTGCAGTGTTATTTTTTTAATTGCTGTCTTGGACTTTTGGGTGTAATTAGTAGTATTATTAATCATATCAATAAGACACTAACCAACATTAATTTTAAAACTGATAAATACATTGAAAACGAAGTAGATAATGTGATAAATTGATAAATTGAAACAAAAATTATTGATCCTATATATACATCAAACATGTTTTAACATAAATAACAAATGGTCAAAACTATAGTATATATTTTTCTTTTTTCTCATTGACAAAAATATATATATATATATATATATATATATATATTT
>CM071716.1:12088455-12104717 GCA_036630335.1 Physaria fendleri | reverse complement strand
GTCGCTGTAAGTGACCAGACTCTGAGGAAATGAAGTTGAGTCTTTGGGAATTACAACACATGAATGTATATATGTTTTGTTTTTTCAATAGTTAAAAAAATATTGCGGTAATTTGGAAGAAATAATGGAGTTTGTCAGATTATATGATTCAATCTTCCTCGGAAAATGTTGCATATTTATTTCACACACACACTCACGTGTAGATGTACATTTTACATTACATTCATCTAGTTAGGGTTTTCAGTTACACTTTATATTCAGACAAGGTTAAAAGTACTGTTTTAGCTTGTACTATTATAAAATTAATATAGTGATAATCTGCTTAAAACATGATTATCTATACTAATCAATTGCATTTAAGCTTTTTTCTTAAGGTGATCTCATCATTTTTTTTTCCGTTTATGTTTTTTTTTTTGTAACCCAGTGTCCGGACCACTAAACGTGGACCGACTAGTCCACCGGATTTATGTCCACGCCCAATAACTTTTTAAGCCTCTACTTAAGGGGCCCTTGGATACTAGTGGTCTGGGGGTAGCAAGATCGCATGTTACTGGACTACCAGGTAAACTGCTTGAATCTGAATGGTGGTAACCACCCAGGCCCAAGTCCAGACTTCCCGAGAAATCGTGATTAAAGTTCACCCTAGGCGGGAATCAAACCCGGATGATGGTTGCCACCCGGACCCGTTCCTTACCAGTGCGCCACGATCGCTCGACCCAGATGGGTATGTTCAACTTGACAAACGTAATTATACAAATTTTTAACTATATTATATAATTTATATAGACTCAAATTTTTCCAAAAAAAAAAACATATGTATAATATATAGTTGGCAGTTGGTTGGTTTTAATAAGAAAAATATACAACACTATCATACATGATTGCAGCTTGCATGCGCAATTTGTATGTATAGACTCAAATTTTTCCAAAAAAAAAAACATATGTATAATATATAGTTGGCAGTTGGTTGGTTTTAATAAGAAAAATATACAACACTATCATACATGATTGCAGCTTGCATGCGCAATTTGTATGATTATAATGCGAAATAAAACATATAATTTTAATGTATTTATACATTGCTTTTGAGATGAGATATATGACATAAGAAACGGTTTGATTAATTTCACAAAACCAATACAAATCTGCCTCTTTTGAAGTCTCATAAAAGTTTCGTGTATCTTACGAATTTATGTTTGTTATATACACTTACATACAAGAACGTAGTTACATAGATTTAAACTTTGAAAATCTTACATAAACGATGATACACGTCTTTCTTATTAACGACAATCATGGATAACACCCAAATCTTGATTAAGGTATCCTCATGCGTGTTATTTGATGTGATTTTAAACCTTTAATCACGTCGTAAATTATAGAATAAACTTTATGTCAAAAAAGTTTCACACACAAATTACATTCAATATTGGAGATGAAATCACGACCGTTGATTGGGATATGAGTATAGGATCAATGAGATGTGCTATTTAGTGAAGAGACAAGAGGATGATAGAAAATTTATCAATATTATCTATTTTGGTGAATGGGTTTTTGTGTAAAAGAGATAAAGAGATTTGCAAATTGAGAAGTCAGAATAAGAGCACACAAGTGGTGACATCTTTTGTGAATCAAAGAGAAACTCATGTTCATATTAAGTAATTCACTTCCTTACACTAAGTTATTACTTTGGTGAAACCCACTTTTCTCCATCTACCCTTTAATCAAACTCTCATTGTAATGAAAGAGAAAACCCTAGCCAACTCTAAATTATCTCATTAGTTAAAATTTCTCTTTAAAAAACCCTTCGTTAATGACTTTTTAGTCTTGACAAAAAAAAAAAGAAGATGTTTTAGAGTTTTATTTTGATTCACAATTTTTTGACTAATTAATGATTTTTTAGGTAATTAATGGTTCATAATGTAATTACACTAGAAATCGAATTTAAACTATTTTATGTTGGTTTTTGAAATATTAATAAAACAAAAAATGACAATATACATTAAAAAATACTAATTACATTTTTTTTTTAATTTGTGAAAAATAGAGGAAATTAAATGTTTAGGACTAAGGTAGTAATAATAATTAAACATTTTCTAGCAAATGCACAACTTTTTATTAAACTATAAACAATTTGTTTTTTTTTTTAAAAAAATATTTTTTTAATTATTATTATTATTATCTTTTATATAGTAACGACTAGTGACGTCCACTTATTGAAAAGAAACATAAAAATACAATTTATTATTATTTATTTTTTTCTCCAAGCCAAAATCCTTATTGCATCACCAACCTAACCCCTCATCATAAGATCACCTTTACATACATTTTTCCCCAACCTAACCCCTCATCATAAGATCACCTTTACATACATTTTTCCTCTTTAAATATATGCTCTCTTTCACACATATATATATTTACAAACACATAGTCCACAAATCAAACATAAAATATGAATTATAATAATATGAACTTCCAAAATTTCACTCGGAACAACAAGAATGATCAACATCATAATGATCAGATCAGTATGGTCATGAACCAACACAACAATCTCCATATCTTTAACCCTTTCTCTTCTTCATCTCATTTCCCTCCTCTTTCCTCTTCTCTCACCACTCTTCAAGAAGATGAAGAAGACGAAGAAGAACCATTAGAAGAACTAAGTGCTATGAAGGAGATGATGTACAAGATCGCATCCATGCAACCAGTAGACATAGACCCAGCAACAATCAAGAAACCAAAACGGAGAAACGTTAGAATCTCTAACGATCCTCAAAGCGTTGCGGCTAGACACCGCCGGGAAAGAATCAGTGAGAGGATTAGGATTTTACAAAGACTAGTGCCAGGTGGAACCAAGATGGATACAGCTTCAATGCTTGATGAAGCTATACGTTATGTTAAGTTCTTGAAACGCCAAATCCGGATCCTCAATAATAATAATCCGGGTCATCCTCATCCTCCTCCTCCGCCACCGCAAGATCTTTTTTTTTTTTTGGTAGAAATATTATATTGTTGTTGACCAAGAAATAATTATAACGGTTAGCTTGAGTTGTGTACCACCATATATTTAATATATTTTATCATTTCGTATATATATAACTTTAATTATAAGTATTTTTTTGATTTGTAGTTTGGTTGTATACAAGTTTTTGGCCGGGCATATTTCGGGAATAAGAACCATGACGCCATGAAAGAACCTTATTTAAATATTGTTATCATTACTCTTGACTTTTGTCTTTGTATTACATACACCATATATATTTATATATTCTAATGTATATTTTAGAATTTAGAGCATATATATATGAAACTACTCAAGAGAGGATGGTGCAGATTTACAAAATGTACTTGATCGAATTAAAGAATCGAAATCCAATTAAAACAGTTTGCAATCTCTTTTTAGTTTTACCTTCCCAATAAATAAAAAGTGAACTTTTGATGACAACAAAGAAGCATTAAAAAACCAGAGTTTTGCTCCACACTTGTTGGTCAGAAATTTTGATGACAACAAAGAAGCATTAAAAAACCAGAGTTTTGCTCCACACTTGTTGGTCAGAAACAATTTACATAGGTTTAAGGTTTTAAATATTAAAGACACAACGAACTGTCAGTGAGATCTAAGGAAGATTTTATCTATTCTTCTAACGAAATCATTTAATATCTTTGCTTTCTTTTGGTGACATAGTTAATTATATTTTCATAGCCTATACATAAATACAAGAACTTAATGTCTAAATTAGTACAAACAATTTCATTATGATTCCTATTTTTTTTCCAAAATAATTCGATTTAATACATAAAGATCTTAATTATAATCACATGGTTACATGATCAAATTTATGTGATCACATTATGGAAAGATGTACGCAACATTACATATCCCGCCCCAAAAATATGGGCCCAAAATCCATGAAAAATTAACTATTGGGCCTTATTAATGACAAGTGTCCGTTTTTTTTTCTCCGACCCGACATAATTTATTTAGAGCACAATCATAAAGAGCGGAAACCCACCCGGTAATTTCTGACCCGACCGACAAATGGGATCGTCAGCGAAGACAGAAACCAACGGCAACGCATCACACGCGGCTACGAACGGCGGTGATGCGCCTCATCCTCCTACGTCAGCTACTGATCAGGCAATGGTAGATGCGGATCCGTCGAAGAAGAGGAAAATAGGTAGGCTACCTCTGGAAGTTGGTACCCGCGTGATGTGTCGGACCCGACCGACAAATGGGATCGTCAGCGAAGACAGAAACCAACGGCACCGCATCACACCCGGCTACAAACGGCGGTGATGCACCTCATCCTCCTCCGTCAGCTACTGATCAGGTGATGGTAGATTCGGATCCGTCGAAGAAGAGGAAAATAGGTAGGCTTCCTCTGGAAGTTGGGACCCGCGTGATGTGTCGGTGGAGAGACGGAAAACACCATCCGGTGAAAGTAATTGAGCGTCGGAGTAATTGAGCGTCGGAGGATACATAACGGTGGTCCAAATGATTACGAGTATTACGTTCATTATACTGAGTGTAAGTTGTTTAACTCCCTATCACGTTTTGATCTAGGGTTTCCAATTTTGATTGGTTTGTACTGTTGAACTTCAAAAAGGTGGAAATTTGGTCAAGAGTTTATAATGTAGGAAGAAAAGAGAGTTAAATTACCAGTCTTTATGTATTGGATCATTGGAATTGGCTTTAAGCTATGTGAGATTTTTAAGGTGCATTATACTTTGCTTTTGAAGTTTTTGAATCGTTTTAAATATTATGATCAAGTTGAGTAAAGTAATTGCAAGTTGGCGATCTTATAATCGATCATCATTCATGAATCTGTATGTTTCGAGTGTTTGAGTTTAGTGTTTTTTTTTTTTTTTTACTGCAGTTAATAGGAGACTGGATGAATGGATTCAGCTGGACCAACTAGACCTTGAATCGGTAGAGTGTTCTGTAGACGAAAAAGTGGAAGACAAGGTACTTTCTTTAGTTTTATCTTGTTAGTTGCATAATGCTCTGTTGGATAACATGAGTTTTCTCTTTTAAATTTAGCACTAAGCAGAGTTATGTCTGTGGTTCCTAGGTAACGAGCTTGAAGATGACACGCCACCAGAAGAGGAAGATCGATGAGACACATTTCCTAGGTAACGAGCTTGAAGATGACACGCCACCAGAAGAGGAAGATCGATGAGACACATGTTGAGGTAAGTATTAATTGATGCTACGTCAAGGCAGGTACTGGAAAGATCAGGCTTATGTTGATTCGATAGTATGTGTTTCAACTAATTTGTGTAGGGTCATGAAGAGCTGGACGCAGCAAGTTTACGTGAACATGAAGAGTTCACGAAGGTGAAGAACATAGCAACGATTGAGCTTGGAAAATATGAAATTGAGACTTGGTACTTCTCCCCTTTTCCGCCAGAATACAATGACTGCGTCAAGCTCTTTTTTTGTGAGTTTTGCCTTAACTTCATGAAACGCAAAGAGCAGCTTCAAAGGCATATGGTGAGCAACTGTTTTTTCTTACATTTGGATTCTTATGATGCTTTTCATTTTAACGGAAAGGTTCAATATTTTGGTTTTTTAATCTGTTTTCTCTGTTCTTAGCATTCCAGTTTCATTGCTTAAGATAGTAAGCAGCCTACTTTTCAGAATCTATTGAATCACCAACTTGCATATCTACATTAATGATTCACTAACATCACATTACCATACCTTTATTTTATCTATAGCTTTATAATTGCCTTGGTTTTTTCTTGCAGAGGAAGTGTGACCTGAAGCACCCCCCTGGTGATGAAATTTATCGAAGTGGTACCTTGTCAATGTTTGAGGTAATATCCGGAGATCTGTGTCTGGTCTTGTTCCACTGGAAAAGTGATGTTTATATTGTTAGCTTTATCTCCTTTTTTCGGTATATGGATGCTAATCAGTTATCCCTCATTTGCTTATGTTGTACATCAACAAATGAATTTTCACCTAGGAGGAAATTTTTTTCCTCGTATCTTTTCTCTAATTGTACTCTAATTTTACAGGTAGATGGCAAAAAGAACAAGGTTTATGCACAGAAGATGGCAAAAAGAACAAGGTTTATGCACAGAATCTCTGTTACCTGGCTAAGTTATTTCTTGACCACAAAACTCTTTACTACGACGTTGATTTGTTTCTGTTCTACATTCTTTGCGACCCAAATACACCGTTTATATTTTCTAATTCTATTTTCGACGAAAATTTGAGGCCACAACGGTCAAGAAATACACCGTTTATATTTTCTAATTCTATTTTCGACGAAAATTTGAGGCCACAACGGTCAAGAGACAGAGCAAACTGAAGATAATGAAACGGATAAGGTAAAAGCTTCTCTACAAAATGAACAAAACATTGATTTCCACACAAAATTAATATATAATAAAAAATTCACATAATACAAATTCGTATGTCATAATCTTTCAATCTAGTCCCCATATTTTAAGTCCTCTCTCTTCTGTACCAAACAGAATAAAAGTTTTTAACAGCTTTCTTGTAACGCAAAGCAAACAGAACACAACGATGGAGTTTCGTGGAGATGTAAATCAGAGGATTGCTAGGATTTCAGCTCATCTTCAATCTTCTTTCACTCCTCAGGTTTTATTTACCTTTAATTACAATACTGATGTTGTCACAGAGTCATCAAGACTGAAACTTTAGTGCAATCACAAACTTTGCAATTTGATTCTCTGTGAAAATTTACATTTTGATACTATTAGAGACCACATCTACAATTGTCTTCTAGGACTGAAAGTTATTATTTTTCTTCTTATTGTGGCTGATATATCATTAGATGGAGGCAAAGAACACGGTAATGGTCCGAGAAAACTGCAGAGCGAAAGGTGGGAATCCAGGATTCAAAGTAGCAATTCTTGGAGCTGCTGGTGGAATTGGACAATCTTTATTGTAACGCAAAGCAAACAGAACACAACGATGGAGTTTCGTGGAGATGTAAATCAGAGGATTGCTAGGATTTCAGCTCATCTTCAATCTTCTTTCACTCCTCAGGTTTTATTTACCTTTAATTACAATACTGATGTTGTCACAGAGTCATCAAGACTGAAACTTTAGTGCAATCACAAACTTTGCAATTTGATTCTCTGTGAAAATTTACATTTTGATACTATTAGAGACCACATCTACAATTGTCTTCTAGGACTGAAAGTTATTATTTTTCTTCTTATTGTGGCTGATATATCATTAGATGGAGGCAAAGAACACGGTAATGGTCCGAGAAAACTGCAGAGCGAAAGGTGGGAATCCAGGATTCAAAGTAGCAATTCTTGGAGCTGCTGGTGGAATTGGACAATCTTTATCTTTGTTGATGAAGATGAACCCTCTTGTCTCTTTACTTCATCTCTATGATGTTGTTAATGCCCCAGGTGTTACAGCTGATGTTAGTCATATGGACACTGGAGCTGTTGTAAGAAAACTCTCAGCTTTGAAACTTGAATCACTTCGTTGCTAATGAATGAGTAATGACTACTCTTGATTGTTATGAGATCATTATCAGGTCCGTGGATTCTTGGGACCAAAGCAGCTTGATGATGCAATAACGGGTATGGATCTTTTGATCATACCAGTCGATGTACCTAGGAAACCAGGGATGACCCGTGATGATCTATTTAAAATCAATGCTTGGATTGTTAAAACACTATGTGAAGGTGTTGCCAGATGCTGTTTTAATGCTATTGTTATGCTATTGTTTGAGGTAATATCCGGAGATCTGTGTCTGGTCTTGTTCCACTGGAAAAGTGATAGTACATCAACAAGTGAATTTCACGTAGGAGGAATTTTTTTCCTCGTCTCTTTTCTCTAATTGTACTATAATTTTACAGGTAGATGGCACAAAGAACAAGGTTTATGCGCAGAATCTCTGTTACCTGGCGAAGTTATTTCTTGACCACAAAACTCTTTACTACGACGTTGATTTGTTTCTGTTCTACATTCTTTGCGAATGTGATGATCGAGGATGCCACATGGTTGGATACTTTTCAAAGGTTATTCTGCCCAACATTTAAGATATTTTTTGGTTTTCATCGTCCTGTTTGTCAGTAAAACGTAAAGTTTTCTACTGGGTACAGGAAAAGCATTCGGAAGAAGCATACAACTTAGCTTGTATTCTGACCCTGCCTCCATATCAAAGAAAAGGATATGGAAAATTCTTGATAGCCTTTTGTAAGTTCTTTGTCATTTTGACTCTTCTCAATCCCATGTGGATAATAGTAATAACAGATTCTCCTTCTGAGTTGCAGCCTATGAACTGTCAAAGAAAGAGGGAAAAGTTGGGACACCGGAACGACCCTTGTCGGATCTAGCTTGTATTCTGACCCTGCCTCCATATCAAAGAAAAGGATATGGAAAATTCTTGATAGCCTTTTGTAAGTTCTTTGTCATTTTGACTCTTCTCAATCCCATGTGGATAATAGTAATAACAGATTCTCCTTCTGAGTTGCAGCCTATGAACTGTCAAAGAAAGAGGGAAAAGTTGGGACACCGGAACGACCCTTGTCGGATCTAGGACTACTAAGTTACAGGGGTTATTGGACACGGGTTCTGTTAGACATCTTGAAAAAACATAAAGGAAACATTTCTATCAAGGTCAAGATTCTGTTTCAAACTGATAGAAATTCTTAGGCTACTCTTGATCTCTGTGAAATCCCATCTGTCTCTGTTTGTGTAGGAGCTGAGTGACATGACAGCGATAAAGGCAGAAGATATATTAGCACACTTCAGAGCCTAGAACTGATACAGTATAGGAAAGGACAACACGTGATATGTGCGGATCCAATCGACATTTGAAAGCTGCAGGCCGAGGTGGTCTTGATGTAGATGTTAGCAAACTGATTTGGACACCTATGTAGATGTTAGCAAACTGATTTGGACACCTTACAAGGACCAGAGTTAAAGAGTATGGTACTCTCCTCTGGTGCCATTTGATTGGATTTGTCAGTGCAAGTCTCTTCGTTGTATAAAACAAACTCTCTGCTAAATTGTCTGTGTAATTTATCTGTATGAACATTGTTTAACATTAATCAAAAAATCAGTTCAGACTTTGGCACCTTTACAATATTTTGACGATAATATTAATAGTAAAATATCTTACGGCCCACCGTGTCTTTTTTGGAAGACTTCGTCGAGAATTTTATAAAATGAAAGATCACATGTACTTGTGAGAGTGTTATGCGCTAATCCAGCTCAGATAAAACAATCTCTTGCACGATAGTAGCACTTGTTTAAACCTATTATTACAGTAGTTTTTATTTTGGGCTGACCCTATTATTATAGTACTTAAGCTAACTTAACTTTACTAAAAAAAAAAGTACAACATTTATTTTCACGATGTTTGGATTCAAACATATATTTAGTTTAATAACACTAAATTAGTGTCTTTAATTACAATAAAAAAATTAGAACAACGATTTGACTTTTGGACAACGTTAAAATGAAAAAGAAGGAAACTTTCCATCCACTCTACTACTTTCCTCTAGTTTTTTTTGCTTGTGTTCTTCGAGATATGTCATCGTCTGACGAATACGTTGTTTCGGTGGATTCATCGGTTAGAACGGCCAAGAAGAAGAAAGCCAATTTGCTTGTGTTCTTCGAGATATGTCATCGTCTGACGAATACGTTGTTTCGGTGGATTCATCGGTTAGAACGGCCAAGAAGAAGAAAGCCAATACATTGAAGAAGTGGGTTAGTATAAATGCAAGAGGGCATAGGGAGACCCTGAAATTAGACAATTACGCGATGATGCAACGTGTTCAGATCAGCCTTCGTGATCTCCGGATCCTCGGTCGTGACGATTCTTATCCTTATTCTATTCTGGGCCGAGAGAAAGCCATTTTGCTAAACTTTGACGTGGGTCATCTCTCTTTTTGATTCTTTCTTCACATATATTGGTGTATGGGTTTATGTTTTGTTTGTTTTGTGGTCTGATGCAGGATGTTAACATGATTATCACTGCGGAAGAGGTCAGTTTGTATATTAATTCTGAATATCTTCTGCTGTTTCAAATCCATATATAGTTAAAACATGTTCTCTTGTTAGGGTGTTTAATTGGTTTCGTTGATATGTGTATTATTTATTTCAAATATTTTTACTCAACCCATTATTATTTTTTTGATAACCCGTCATTTGCAGGTTTTGATTCCGAAAAATTTTAATTATACTCGACGCATCATTAAACGTTTCAGACGGGAGTTAATGTCAATGTTGTCTAATGCAGAAAATGATTCTAATGAGGAAGATGGTACGTTTTATAACTGACTAAAAGTAGGTTAACTCCCTCCATTTATCCCACTGCGAAGGTGTAAGATAAAAAAGGACTTTGTTAGGCCGGTCCACCAAAAATCGTAGACCGTTTATGCCCATTTTATGACGGAATAGTTTATGCCCATCTAATGACTACAGTTCACTTTTGGTATTTTAACGTTGTGTTTGTTGTAATTTTAGAATATCCTTTTGAATTTCTGGCACTAGACCTAGCTTTAGAATCGATATTCGAGTCCTTATCTCGTGAGGAGGAGGACATAGCAATGTATACTATCCATGCAGCCAAAGAATTTAACTCAGGGGCAAGTCAATTAACCTCAGCTATTATTATTATCCGATCGTACTTAATTAATTCTTTTACGATGATTTGAACAGTTAAATTGTTTTTTTATTATCCGATCGTACTTAATTAATTCTTTTACGATGATTTGAACAGTTAAATTGTTTTTGTAGATTACAAGCAGTCAGTTGGGAAAGTTTCTTCTAAAGAAGCGTGAATTACAATTATTGACAACTCGCATGGAAAAGGTGAGCACATGTTTGTCATTGATTAGAGGTAGCACTAGCAAAGTCTGTATTTTTAACTCTTGTTTTTGAAAAATAATTTGATACATCTTATTTTAATTATTTAGTTTATATTACAAAATTAAATCTACACTAAATAAATATTTTGTCATGTACATGACAAAATACATGTATTTGATAAAATGTATTCTCTTTATTTTATTTTTTTTCCACTTATCATGCTATACGAACTTTGATACTAGAATAGAAGAGAATTAAGTTACCTTTGGCTGTTTGGCAGGTAAGGGATGAGATCAAACGATTGATGGAAAATGACCATGATCTTGCAGAGCTCTATCTTTCAAGGAAGCTTGCTCGTTGTACCGCTTCAACTTCTGGTGTTATGTCCCATGTTGTAGATAATAATGTTGATGAAATTCAAATGTTGCTCGAGGTTTTTGCATGAATGCTAAGTTTATAATCATTATATATATGTTTTGTTATATGTGATATTTAACTTACAGTTTGGTTTCTCTTACAGCCACACCTCTTTCGAATTAGCAGAGCTGCAAATAATTTATTGGATGTAAATTTTTGTCCATTTTTTTCTTTTAATTTATAGCAGCAAATCATTGAGAGATATCTATGACTTAAAATGTATCATTGACATTATACAGGGACAAAATGAGTTTGATGACAAAGAGGACTACATTAATATCAAGGTAACCCAAAAGGAAACATGGTAATTTTATATGTTCCGGATTTTATTGATGAAAATATACAAATTCTATAGTTTGATTGATTTTTTTGCAGTTAAGCGAGGTTCGGAATCAACTAATTAAGGTCAGTGCATATAGAAAACTAATTTTGTTATATCTGTCTAAAATTATACTATAGTCTTACTGGTCTTCAACTTTTGTCAGTTCGAGCTTATAATAAGCTCTGCAAGTATCTGCTTATCAGTGTTCTCTCTAGTCGCCGGAATTTTCGGCATGAATATTCCCATCACCTGGCACAACATTGAATATGGATACATGTTCAAATGGGTATGAAAACATATTACATTTTTGTATGGTAATATTCTCTTTTTCGAAAATATCTAATTATGTTGGTGTGGGGTGAAAGGTGTTGAGCATCACGGGAACATTTTGCGCAATCTTATTCGCGACTATAATATCATACGCTCGGTACAAAAGATTGGTCGGATATTCATGATGGGAAGGAGTGGACAGATTCACTGCAGAGATTGCGAAAGAAACAACACAAACGTTTCGTTTTGGTTTTATTGTTTTTCTGTTCTGTAGCCGCCGGTTATGATACTTTTTATCTTTTAAACCAATGACTCAAAACCAAAACATAGTGTTTGAAACGAATTGATGGAAATCAACTCAGTTATGGCTTTAATGGGCCTTTAGTAGCCTTCTTTATAATCACAAATTGTCAAACCCAAATCCACCATTTATTTATTTTATTTTATTTTCGACGGAAGATTTGAGAGCCACAACGGTCAAGAACAAATTGAAGATAATGAAACGGATAAGGCAAAAGCTTCCTACAAAATGAACAAAACATTGATTTCCACACAAAATTAGTATATAATAATAAAAAAAATCACATAATACAAACACGTATGTCATAATCTTTCAATCTAGTCCCCATGTTTTAAGTCTTCTCTCTTCTCTAACATACAAATTTATGGTACTCTCTTTCTTGTGCCATTGGATTGGAGTTGACTGTGCAAGTATCTTCGTTGTATAAACCAAACTTTCTACTAAAATGTCTGTGTAATTTATCTGTATGAACGTTGTTTAACATTTATCAAAAAATCAGTTCAGACTTTAGTTTCTTTACAATACTAATACAAGATTACATATGACTTTTCAGAAAGTAAACCACAACAAAACTCCAAATCCAAATGCTGCAACACATATGACTTTTCAGAAAGTAAACCACAACAAAACTCCAAATCCAAATGCTGCAACCAACCTTTAGACACATAGGGATGAACCCGCTTCTTGTTGCGGACCTATTAAAGACTCATGCTAACTTACTTTGATTTTTAGTAGTAAAATAAAAAGTCAAGTTGTTGTTCTAGTAGTCTCTTTCTTTTTTTCCATTGGGGTTATTAAACGAAAGTTGATCACATGTATGCGAATCCCAAGTCATAATAATAATTTTTTTTAAAAAAAAACAAAGACTAAACGATGATTTGCAAATCCAAGTCATTAAATATACGTAGTTTAGTAATAACCTTAAAAAAAAAAAAAAAAGACTGGAACGATGATTTGACTTTTGAAAGCACATTAAAATGAAAAGGTAAAGAAATCTTTCACCCACTTTTCTTTCCACCAAGTTTTTGTTTCTCTTATTTGGGAGATGTCAGCGGATATACATGCCAAGAAGGAGAAATTCAATCAATTGCGGCGGGATTGGGTTATAGTATACGCGACAGGGCAGAAAGAGACGCTGAAATTAGACAATTGCGAGATCATGCGGCGTGTTAAGATCAGCGCTCGTGAGCTCCGGATCCTCGATCGTAACAGTGCTTATCCATGCACTATTATGGGCCGAGAGAGAGCCATTCTACTGAACTTACATGTGGGGAAACTCTCTTAAAAACTTTTCGCACCTTTTATGCGTTCATATTTTATATGTTTTTTTCCATGCAGTATATAAAGATGATTATCACTGCACAAGAGGTTAGTTTTTATAGATAATATATAGTGGAAGATTCTAATTTGATTGTAGATTTCCGTAACTTGAAAAGTTTGATTCCTGCCAAAAAAAAAAAGTTTGATTACTAATTTTTCTATCATAGCAGAATATTAACGATAATTTAAAAAAACAAAAAAAAACTGGTTAGTATATTTCAATATTACATTTAATTAATTATGTTAAATTTCACAGTGCACTGTTGACTTTGTTTAGAGTGTAATAATCTTTTTCTCCATGACAAAGGAAAAAAAAACTCATAGTTGAAACATGTTCTCTAGTTGGTTTCGTTGATATGTGTGTTGTTTATTTCAATTTTTTTTTTTTTCACTCCTATAATTTAAGGTTTTATTTCCGGGTCGGGCGCATAATCATTATCTTGAATTGTCCTATGAAGAAAATCTTCATCTTGAACGATTCCACCAGGAGTTTATGCTAAAAATGTCGGATACAGAAACTGATTCTGATGAAGAAGATGGTAAGTGACTAAAAACAGGTTAACTCACTAAGTTAATTTTTATATTATTTATATAGTTATGATTTAGGAATCATATGATTTATGCATTGTAAAAGGGATTATTAAATATTTTACTGTTGAAAAAAAAAATATTAGTATGATATATGATACTTTATTACCAAATTAATATCTAGTCCTAATCCTCTTTATGATGTAATAGTTTATGTCACATACCTTGGCAACTTAACTGCTGTGGTTACTGGTTAATGTAATTTTAGAATCAACTTTTGAATTTCGGGCACTAAAGCTGGCTTTGGAATCCATATGCAACTTCTTAAATCAAGAGACACAAAATCTACAAATTGATGTTCATCGAGAATTGAAAGAACTCGCTTCGAAGGTAAGTCAATTAACTTCAGTTACATACATTCAAATCTTTTAAGACGATAATTAGTACGGTCTCATTCTTTTATAGGTTAATAGGCAGGATTTGATATTGATTCAATCAAAGAAGCGTGAAATACATCTATTTAGTGCTCGTGTCGAAAAGGTAATCAAAATCAAGTCTCGTTAATTTGAGGTAGCACTTTCATATCATATAGGACACGACACATTGAGACTAGAGCACAAGAGGATCAAATTCAGTAATAACTTTTAGTAGGTGAGGGATGAAATCCAAAGATTGACTGAAAATGACGATGTTGATCTAGTCGGGCTCTACCTTTCAAGGAAGCTTGCTCCTACCTCTTCAACTTCTAGTAAACCAATTCTGAATCGTAGGTCCTCAACAATAGGTTCTAAGTTGAATCGTAGGTCCTCAACAATAGGTTCTAAGTTTTCTAGAAGAAAAAGAGGGAGTTTTACCAATGTCCGTGTGGTCGATAATGATGTTGAAGAACTTCAAATGTTGCTCGAGGGGTCGATAATGATGTTGAAGAACTTCAAATGTTGCTCGAGGTGTTGGCATTTTATATTTACTACTACCATTATTATTTCTTTCCTTATCTTCTACATCTATAATTTACCGTTTAATTTTTCTTACATATCGTAAAAGATATGTTATCCGAGGTATCTTTTTGTCCTTTTTTTTTTTTAGAATCTATAACAACGAATCTTTGTGATATCTTCGACTCATACGGTGCTATGGACATGATGCAGATGCAAGATTGTATTGATGACACAGAGGCCTTTGCTAACACCAAGGTAACCAAAAACGGAACATGTAAACCATAACACTTAACCTGTTTTAGAAAATAAATAAAATTCTTGACAAAATAAAAAAATAACTAAATATGAAAATCACTAAACTATTTTGTATATTAAAAATTTCTCAAAATTTTTAAATATTTTCGAATACATAAATGAAGCAAGTTATAATTATTCACAAAATCGATTTGCAGTTCACGACGAGCACTTATAATATTTTTGTTGCAAAACATCTCTCAGTGACAAGATCACAATCAATTTCAAAAGATTATAAATTTTCAAAAAGTAGTAAATACTGCCACTACCAGTTTGGAAAAAGAAAAAAAAAATGAAAAATGCCAGTTTATTCTTTTTTTTTATTATTATGATGAACCGAATATATCATTTTACAAAACCTAAACACAAAAATTATAAATGTATAGAGCTATATGGATGTTAATATTTTATTTATTTGTTGATTTTTGCAGTTAGATGATGTTCGGAATACGCTAATTACGGTTAGTATACATAGAAATCTCAAATTTATAAATTTGTTTTAAACTATTAAGTATTACTCATCCTCAACTTTATCAGTTAGAGCTTATCATAAGCTGTGCAGACTGCTGTATAATAGTGTTCTCTCTTGTGATCGGAATTTTAAGCATGAATATTCCTCACACCTGGAACAAACAAAATCACATGTTCAAATGGGTACGGAAAATGAAAATTTGATTAAAATGTTATTTTTTTGAAAATATCTGATTATTGTTGGTGTCCATGAAAGGTGTTGAGTGTCACGGGATCACTTTGCGCAATCTTGTTCGTGATTATAATGAGGTATGCTTGGTATTAGGATCATTCAAATTCAGGTATGTTCAGCTCTTAATATTGTTTCTTATGATTGTTCAATTGGAATTTCTATTAACCAAAGAAAATATACCCTTGAGTTACTTGAAGATGCAGGATATCTAGGTTGCAAGTATGTTTCAGTCCCTATGGAGCCAAATACAAAGCTGTCAGATTCCATTGGTGACTTACTTCCAGATCCAGCAGTTTTCAGAAGAATAGTGGGACGTTTGTTGTATCTCACACACACTAGGCCGGATATTACAT
>CM071716.1:12076364-12088300 GCA_036630335.1 Physaria fendleri | reverse complement strand
TCTTGTCCAGATACTAGAAGATCCACCACTGGATATTGCATGTTTTTAGGTGATTCTATCATTTCTTGGCGATCCAAGAAACAACAGACTGTATCTCGTAGCAGTTCAGAAGCAGAATACAGGGCTATGGCTGATGCTACATGCGAGCTGGTATGGATCACTTCTTTACTTACTGAATTGAACTGTTATACAGGAACACCAGCCACTTTGTTCTGCGACAATCAATCTGCAATCCACATAGCTTCAAATCCAGTATTCCATGAGCGTACCAAGCATATCGAGAATGTGTTCTGCGACAATCAATCTGCAATCCACATAGCTTCAAATCCAGTATTCCATGAGCGTACCAAGCATATCGAGAATGACTGCCATATTGTACGTGAGAAGCTACAAGCTGGATTTTTGAAGTGCTTACATGTGAATTCAGCAAATCAGTTGGCAGACATATTTACCAAAGCTGTTCAACCCAACATTTTCAAGTCTTTACTACACAAGATGGAGCTTAAAGATTTGTATGCTCCACCTTGAGGGGAGGGTATTAGGATCATTCAAATTCAGGTATGTTCAGCTCTTAATATTGTTTCATGCTCCACCTTGAGGGGAGGGTATTAGGATCATTCAAATTCAGGTATGTTCAGCTCTTAATATTGTTTCATACTCTGTTAGGTTAGTTTGTTTTAGTTGTTAAGTTTGTAACAAACACTTTTTTACTTTTACGATCAAATAAAGTTTGTTTCTCCTTCTTTTCTCTCAAATCTCTTCTTCGTCTCTGCGATCAATCTTGTAATAATTATGCCGGACTATTCAAGGCACATATTCAAGCTATATACAGTTTCAAAAAACCTGAGATGAGAAGAAGTTTGAAACTTACAAAATAAACTTTACTGGAGAATGCTTGCCAACTCCTGAAAAGATCAATGGATTGATCAACATCTCGAGTCAATTCTTCAAATGCTTTACATAGTTTCTCATCCAAAACAAGATCGGAGTTGACAACAACATCTGAGATTGGCTTCAACAATTCTTCAACTATCTTATAGTACTTCTCAAATGGTTCCAAATCAATATGTCTGGAAGATGACAGATTCAGAAACGAAGAGATACTTCTGAGAAGAACGTTGAACTCTGAAAACTCCATTTCTACCCTGAAAGCAACAAAATTTTGAAACTTAGATCAAAAGGGCACATGAAATTAACTTGCCTCGAATTAAACAATCACCAACAAGTATGAACATTCTAGAATCCCTAAATCTCCCGAATTCAATTTCTATCTCAAAAAGTCAAAAAATCAAATACAAAATACGACCCCAAGGAAAGGGAAAAAAAATCCAGAAAATCCCCATTGACAAAATGGTTCTCTCGAAAGTAAAAGCAAAGAGTTTTCGACGGAGAGCTAAGAGAAATGGAACAGAAAAAGAAACCTAAGAGAAGATAGATCGAAACATAGCGATACAGAGAAGAAACCTACATGCTCGTGAAATGAGAAAAATTCAATCTTTCTCGTTCTGTCCTCTCTCAATATACCTTTCTCTGTCTCGCTTATTATAGCTAAGATCACATTCAAACCAATTCTTCTTCCTCCTCTTCTTCTTCGTCTTCTTCTATTCTCTGTTTTCTTTTTGTTTTCCTCAAGGAGATTAAAAAAAAAAAAAAAAAAAAAAAAAAAAAAAATAGCCAATTGGTCAGATCGAAATTTCCAGGCGCTTAAACCGTCCAGCAAATTTAATTATTATATAGTAACTATAATTAAAGAATAATTATGTCATTATGCTGATTTTTTACAATATATGTTGTAATCATTTTGCGAATTTGTAATCGTCATTTGTTGAATTATTCTTCAACAGCGACTTTACAACTTCGCTTAAAATGTCATTATGTGATTTTATTCAAGTTGATACAATTTTTTTTTCTCAATTTGCTTATTATTATTGTTATTAAGTTAGAATTGACAAGAAGAACCAAGATACAACATGGTGGACGAATCTTATTACTTCGATCATCTCCGAGGAGAAGATAGTGTTAAGTATCTCAAAATGGGGATTGTACTTATTGAATTTTCAAAGAAGACTACTTTGAATTGAATATTATCAACAAAAAACGTGAGAAATATGAAAAGTAGATAGCCAAATTGGTGTCTGCACTTTTGAAACATATATCAATTTTTGACGCACCTTACCAAAGATAATTCAACTAAAAACAACTACGTCAGCGGTTAACTAATCTGTCATAAATACTGATCAATTTTATATGATATCTATTTCACTAAAATTAACGTTCATAATTTCATAAAAGATGTTTGGCTTAAAATATATATATATATATTCTTTTCATATAAAAGAACAAAGACGTATATCATAATGTATCTTTAGATAAGTGGTTGAAACTACTTACGTTGGTGCAAGTTCGACTCAAACGGAATTAAAATTAATTAAGCTAATGGTGACGAAACTCTGTTTTAAATACTGCTAACATTTTGACTAACAAAATGGTTTAGCTTTCTAAAATTTCGAAATATTAATTTGACTTTTTGTTTGGAATTTTATCGTTACCTTGTAACAAAGAAGGACTGAAAATTACAAAATAAATATTTACAAGTATAGAAAAACAAAATCCAAAATCACAGAAACTCTAATTTTTTTTATTAAAAATGATATAAATTAAATAAACTATATAGAAGAAATATTAAATAATGATTAATTTATCATAAATTTAGGTTGATCTTCTTTTTTTTTTGTTAATTAATTTAGGTTGATCTTCGCAGGGCCGCTCCAATGTTTTTGGATGCCCTAGGCAAAAAAAAGTATTTTTTATGCCTTTATAGTAGCGTTATACAGAAAATAATATAGAACTGTTATACAGAAAATAATATAGAACTGTTTACGAAAACATTTATGAAAATTTTTTAAAAATTTTGATGTCCTTAAAACCTTATATGTTTATAAATTTTAAAAATTTAGGTCGAAAATACATTTAAATATCTATATGTTTATAAATTTTAAAAATTTAGGTCGAAAATACATTTAAATATCTATAAATCTTTAAAAATTGTATGTAAAATATGCCCCTGAAACTGTGATGTCCTAGACGACTATCTAGCTCGCCTATACTCCGGAACGGCCCTGGATCTTCGATCATAAAATTAGTTGTAATTTGTAAAATGGTCTGCTTGACAAATTATGGTTGTGGTGTATGACAAATTATGGTTGTGGTGTATTATGATATATTCTATGATAATCAAACTTTAGAAAACTCTGTGGTCAAATTTAAGTTAAAGTGATCTAACATTGATTTCAAGTAACTTTGAAGGGAGGTTGGGAAATCAGGTTTCGTCACGTAATATGATATAGAAAAAAAAACTAATACACTATACTAGATTTGAAGTCCAAACATATTCTATAGTATACAAGTAAAAGTATGCTCCAAACATTTAGAAACAAAATTAATACTACTAATCTATGTTCCTTTTTGATGGCTTTTGTTTTTTCTATTTTAGTAACAAGAAGCAGCCTCTATACATGAAGTCAAAACTGATAATTTTCAAACTTTGATTCTGCTTCAAAGGCTCTCTAAGTTTACTATATAATCCCAACTCCAATTCCATAAACTCCTCACAACAAATTTTAATCATCTCATAGTGAAACACAAAGAAGGAAAAAAAATAATAATTTTGTTTTAGTTAAAGAAAATGATGATGAACAAAGTTGTTCTAAGTTCTGTTCTGTTTTTCATGTTGGTCGCTTCGGTTCTTGTGGTGGAGGCTCGCCCATTGGGTGTAACGAAGTCTGAAGAGAAGTTGGTGGCTAAGTTTTTCGATGGTTTGTCGCTTGGAGCGATCAAAGACTCGGGTCCTAGTTCTGGTGGTGAAGGTCATCGGTTCGTGGATAGGAAAGAGACACTTGGATATGGTAAACACTCTGGTCCTAGCCCCAGTGGACCTGGTCACTAATTTTGGAGCGGATTTGTTAAGATGGCGAAGATTCGTTTCAATAAATAGTAATAGTTTTTTAAAAAGTATATAAAATCGTTTAAAAATAAAAATAAGTTAGAATTGTGGGAACCCAAGAATTGGTATAGCCTCGGTTGTTCTATGTATGAATATTCTTTTATTGATTATTCAATTTTATTTAAAAATAATGTACAATAAAGTAATTTATGTATTACACTGATTAATATAAATAATTTATTCTTGTTCAACATAAATTTTAAAATCTTTACCAACAATAATATATCAGCACATCAATGTTTAGGTATGGTCAAAAATACTTTTTTCCCTTCCATAACACTTATTTTTCTAGCATTATACTCTTATTTCATAATATTTTGATTTTGAGTAATTAGTTAGTTTTGTAATTTGTAATGTTAATATATTTTATTTTCATTCGTATTTGAAATTATGTATTGAGTTTATAAATTTTCAAAAAATACTACTTTCAACGGAAACATCAATAAAAACGTGAGAAACAAGAAAAGTGGATAGCCAAATTGATGTTTGAGTTTAAGAAACATATATCAAATTTGACGCGCCTAACAAAACTCTTTGGAGCCCTGGACTGATATGGATTCACGGTTGACGTTAGAAAGAATAAGGATATTTTACTAATTTTTGTCTTTCTCGATCTCTAAGTAAGACTTTTCTCCTAACACCTATCAACGAATGCTTCCCTAACTTACGTTTAACCTCAAGCAATATCTAGTAGAATAGACTTGTTCTTGGTTGCCTCTCTAAGAAGATTATTTATGTGACCACTTTCTTTGTGATAACAGTTATCTGATCAGCAGGAAAGAGCTTAGATTCAATTGACGATATCAAATGCTCGAAGAATCCAGATTACTTCTTTGTTGATTTTTGTTTTTATTAGACCTTTTTGTTTGCGATCTCTGTTGTTCTTTGTTTAGGTTTTGTATTCGTTTGGTTTGACATGTGTAAGAAATTTTACTGGGATTTTGTGTTTCATTTCGTTTAGAGAATTTATTTGGCCTTATGGCTTATTGAATAGTCGTGTAGTCCCGCTATAGGACACATCTTGGTATTAATGAATGCTAAATGACTTTTTAAAAAAATACGTTAGTCTTCCTTTTGTTAGATGTGACCAAGTTAGAGATTTCCTTCACGGTTTCTTTCTTCTTATTGTCATTCATCTTACTCTTCTTCAATGTGGCCAAGTTAGAGCTTTTATTTACAGTTTCCTTCTTGTTATTGGCAGCGCCTTTGACAGATGCATCAAACTGATCAACCTTGGATCCATTGTAATCATCCATAGCTTTTGACTGCAAATGACTAGTACCTGAACTAGAACCTGAACTAGATGGTTGAACTCTACCTTTTCTATCTTTCAGTTTTATTGAGCCATCAATGGAACCACTAGGATGCAAATCAAGACTTTTCTTCTCCTTTTCAGTTTTAGCTCCACCAGTAACTTCATCTTCCTTCTCACCACCAACAATAGTGTCCTTTTGGCCAGAACCAAAATTGTTTCCCATATCAGCATTCTCTCTTAGATTTTGCATAGATTGGGTAATATCATCAGTATTCTTCTTAGAAGGCGTGAATGGTGTATCAGTGTCTTTCGAGTTGTTGATGGGAGAAGCCTCCTTCTGAGCAGCAGTAGTTACCTCAACTGACAATATCTGGGCCTCCTCCACAATGTCCAAACTGTTTTTCTTCTCTGATCTCTTGCTTGATTTCTTCACATTTTTTTCCAGATTTTCCTCAGCTTTATTCTTTCACTGCAAAGTATGGGCCTCATCCACAATATTCAAAGAGTTTTTCTTCTTCAATCTCTTGCTTGATTTCTTCAATCTTTTGTCCAAATTTTCCTCAGCTCTTTCATTTGCTGCAAAGAATCCAATACATTTCTGATAATATTCTCTGCCCCATCTATATCTACAACTTCGATAGGTTCAACATTCTGTGAACCAGAGTTGACCAGAATATTTTCTTTAGCTCGAGTCTTGGCTTTTTTTGAACTTTTCTTTTTAGTAGACTTCAGGGATTTAGCCTCATCAGCCTCATCAGCATCTCTTTCAACATTTTCCTTAGAAACATCATGTTCACAGGATGGGTTCTCATCCATAGATATCCCAGTCTGGTCAAGCATTTGGGATTCTTGGATCAGCGCAGTCAGGGTGCTTGCCAAACCAGCAACTTGTGGATTATTTGCATCGAAAACTGTGTCTTCTCTACTTCCCACCTTGCAAACACGTTGTTCACCCATCGCATTTCCATTTTGTATTGCGTCGACAAGAGTATCAGAAGTAGCATCTATACTTCCAGATACATCCTTCCTCTCATGCACAAGTTCTCTGGAAGCAGTAGTAGAAGTAACAGTAGCAGCAACAGCTGTTGCAGATTGAAATAAAGTTTGTTTCTCCTTCTTTTCTCTCAAATCTCTTCTTCGTCTCTGCGATCAATCTTGTAATAATTATGCCGGACTATTCAAGGCACATATTCAAGCTATATACAGTTTCAAAAAACCTGAGATGAGAAGAAGTTTGAAACTTACAAAATAAACTTTACTGGAGAATGCTTGCCAACTCCTGAAAAGATCAATGGATTGATCAACATCTCGAGTCAATTCTTCAAATGCTTTACATAGTTTCTCATCCAAAACAAGATCGGAGTTGACAACAACATCTGAGATTGGCTTCAACAATTCTTCAACTATCTTATAGTACTTCTCAAATGGTTCCAAATCAATATGTCTGGAAGATGACAGATTCAGAAACGAAGAGATACTTCTGAGAAGAACGTTGAACTCTGAAAACTCCATTTCTACCCTGAAAGCAACAAAATTTTGAAACTTAGATCAAAAGGGCACATGAAATTAACTTGCCTCGAATTAAACAATCACCAACAAGTATGAACATTCTAGAATCCCTAAATCTCCCGAATTCAATTTCTATCTCAAAAAGTCAAAAAATCAAATACAAAATACGACCCCAAGGAAAGGGAAAAAAAATCCAGAAAATCCCCATTGACAAAATGGTTCTCTCGAAAGTAAAAGCAAAGAGTTTTCGACGGAGAGCTAAGAGAAATGGAACAGAAAAAGAAACCTAAGAGAAGATAGATCGAAACATAGCGATACAGAGAAGAAACCTACATGCTCGTGAAATGAGAAAAATTCAATCTTTCTCGTTCTGTCCTCTCTCAATATACCTTTCTCTGTCTCGCTTATTATAGCTAAGATCACATTCAAACCAATTCTTCTTCCTCCTCTTCTTCTTCGTCTTCTTCTATTCTCTGTTTTCTTTTTGTTTTCCTCAAGGAGATTAAAAAAAAAAAAAAAAAAAAAAAAAAAAAAAATAGCCAATTGGTCAGATCGAAATTTCCAGGCGCTTAAACCGTCCAGCAAATTTAATTATTATATAGTAACTATAATTAAAGAATAATTATGTCATTATGCTGATTTTTTACAATATATGTTGTAATCATTTTGCGAATTTGTAATCGTCATTTGTTGAATTATTCTTCAACAGCGACTTTACAACTTCGCTTAAAATGTCATTATGTGATTTTATTCAAGTTGATACAATTTTTTTTTCTCAATTTGCTTATTATTATTGTTATTAAGTTAGAATTGACAAGAAGAACCAAGATACAACATGGTGGACGAATCTTATTACTTCGATCATCTCCGAGGAGAAGATAGTGTTAAGTATCTCAAAATGGGGATTGTACTTATTGAATTTTCAAAGAAGACTACTTTGAATTGAATATTATCAACAAAAAACGTGAGAAATATGAAAAGTAGATAGCCAAATTGGTGTCTGCACTTTTGAAACATATATCAATTTTTGACGCACCTTACCAAAGATAATTCAACTAAAAACAACTACGTCAGCGGTTAACTAATCTGTCATAAATACTGATCAATTTTATATGATATCTATTTCACTAAAATTAACGTTCATAATTTCATAAAAGATGTTTGGCTTAAAATATATATATATATATTCTTTTCATATAAAAGAACAAAGACGTATATCATAATGTATCTTTAGATAAGTGGTTGAAACTACTTACGTTGGTGCAAGTTCGACTCAAACGGAATTAAAATTAATTAAGCTAATGGTGACGAAACTCTGTTTTAAATACTGCTAACATTTTGACTAACAAAATGGTTTAGCTTTCTAAAATTTCGAAATATTAATTTGACTTTTTGTTTGGAATTTTATCGTTACCTTGTAACAAAGAAGGACTGAAAATTACAAAATAAATATTTACAAGTATAGAAAAACAAAATCCAAAATCACAGAAACTCTAATTTTTTTTATTAAAAATGATATAAATTAAATAAACTATATAGAAGAAATATTAAATAATGATTAATTTATCATAAATTTAGGTTGATCTTCTTTTTTTTTTGTTAATTAATTTAGGTTGATCTTCGCAGGGCCGCTCCAATGTTTTTGGATGCCCTAGGCAAAAAAAAGTATTTTTTATGCCTTTATAGTAGCGTTATACAGAAAATAATATAGAACTGTTATACAGAAAATAATATAGAACTGTTTACGAAAACATTTATGAAAATTTTTTAAAAATTTTGATGTCCTTAAAACCTTATATGTTTATAAATTTTAAAAATTTAGGTCGAAAATACATTTAAATATCTATAAATCTTT
This sequence comes from Physaria fendleri, assembly GCA_036630335.1. Taxonomy (NCBI): domain Eukaryota; kingdom Viridiplantae; phylum Streptophyta; class Magnoliopsida; order Brassicales; family Brassicaceae; genus Physaria; species Physaria fendleri. The sequence continues at coordinate 12,079,678 of CM071716.1, read as the reverse complement.
AAAAATTGTATGTAAAATATGCCCCTGAAACTGTGATGTCCTAGACGACTATCTAGCTCGCCTATACTCCGGAACGGCCCTGGATCTTCGATCATAAAATTAGTTGTAATTTGTAAAATGGTCTGCTTGACAAATTATGGTTGTGGTGTATGACAAATTATGGTTGTGGTGTATTATGATATATTCTATGATAATCAAACTTTAGAAAACTCTGTGGTCAAATTTAAGTTAAAGTGATCTAACATTGATTTCAAGTAACTTTGAAGGGAGGTTGGGAAATCAGGTTTCGTCACGTAATATGATATAGAAAAAAAAACTAATACACTATACTAGATTTGAAGTCCAAACATATTCTATAGTATACAAGTAAAAGTATGCTCCAAACATTTAGAAACAAAATTAATACTACTAATCTATGTTCCTTTTTGATGGCTTTTGTTTTTTCTATTTTAGTAACAAGAAGCAGCCTCTATACATGAAGTCAAAACTGATAATTTTCAAACTTTGATTCTGCTTCAAAGGCTCTCTAAGTTTACTATATAATCCCAACTCCAATTCCATAAACTCCTCACAACAAATTTTAATCATCTCATAGTGAAACACAAAGAAGGAAAAAAAATAATAATTTTGTTTTAGTTAAAGAAAATGATGATGAACAAAGTTGTTCTAAGTTCTGTTCTGTTTTTCATGTTGGTCGCTTCGGTTCTTGTGGTGGAGGCTCGCCCATTGGGTGTAACGAAGTCTGAAGAGAAGTTGGTGGCTAAGTTTTTCGATGGTTTGTCGCTTGGAGCGATCAAAGACTCGGGTCCTAGTTCTGGTGGTGAAGGTCATCGGTTCGTGGATAGGAAAGAGACACTTGGATATGGTAAACACTCTGGTCCTAGCCCCAGTGGACCTGGTCACTAATTTTGGAGCGGATTTGTTAAGATGGCGAAGATTCGTTTCAATAAATAGTAATAGTTTTTTAAAAAGTATATAAAATCGTTTAAAAATAAAAATAAGTTAGAATTGTGGGAACCCAAGAATTGGTATAGCCTCGGTTGTTCTATGTATGAATATTCTTTTATTGATTATTCAATTTTATTTAAAAATAATGTACAATAAAGTAATTTATGTATTACACTGATTAATATAAATAATTTATTCTTGTTCAACATAAATTTTAAAATCTTTACCAACAATAATATATCAGCACATCAATGTTTAGGTATGGTCAAAAATACTTTTTTCCCTTCCATAACACTTATTTTTCTAGCATTATACTCTTATTTCATAATATTTTGATTTTGAGTAATTAGTTAGTTTTGTAATTTGTAATGTTAATATATTTTATTTTCATTCGTATTTGAAATTATGTATTGAGTTTATAAATTTTCAAAAAATACTACTTTCAACGGAAACATCAATAAAAACGTGAGAAACAAGAAAAGTGGATAGCCAAATTGATGTTTGAGTTTAAGAAACATATATCAAATTTGACGCGCCTAACAAAACTCTTTGGAGCCCTGGACTGATATGGATTCACGGTTGACGTTAGAAAGAATAAGGATATTTTACTAATTTTTGTCTTTCTCGATCTCTAAGTAAGACTTTTCTCCTAACACCTATCAACGAATGCTTCCCTAACTTACGTTTAACCTCAAGCAATATCTAGTAGAATAGACTTGTTCTTGGTTGCCTCTCTAAGAAGATTATTTATGTGACCACTTTCTTTGTGATAACAGTTATCTGATCAGCAGGAAAGAGCTTAGATTCAATTGACGATATCAAATGCTCGAAGAATCCAGATTACTTCTTTGTTGATTTTTGTTTTTATTAGACCTTTTTGTTTGCGATCTCTGTTGTTCTTTGTTTAGGTTTTGTATTCGTTTGGTTTGACATGTGTAAGAAATTTTACTGGGATTTTGTGTTTCATTTCGTTTAGAGAATTTATTTGGCCTTATGGCTTATTGAATAGTCGTGTAGTCCCGCTATAGGACACATCTTGGTATTAATGAATGCTAAATGACTTTTTAAAAAAATACGTTAGTCTTCCTTTTGTTAGATGTGACCAAGTTAGAGATTTCCTTCACGGTTTCTTTCTTCTTATTGTCATTCATCTTACTCTTCTTCAATGTGGCCAAGTTAGAGCTTTTATTTACAGTTTCCTTCTTGTTATTGGCAGCGCCTTTGACAGATGCATCAAACTGATCAACCTTGGATCCATTGTAATCATCCATAGCTTTTGACTGCAAATGACTAGTACCTGAACTAGAACCTGAACTAGATGGTTGAACTCTACCTTTTCTATCTTTCAGTTTTATTGAGCCATCAATGGAACCACTAGGATGCAAATCAAGACTTTTCTTCTCCTTTTCAGTTTTAGCTCCACCAGTAACTTCATCTTCCTTCTCACCACCAACAATAGTGTCCTTTTGGCCAGAACCAAAATTGTTTCCCATATCAGCATTCTCTCTTAGATTTTGCATAGATTGGGTAATATCATCAGTATTCTTCTTAGAAGGCGTGAATGGTGTATCAGTGTCTTTCGAGTTGTTGATGGGAGAAGCCTCCTTCTGAGCAGCAGTAGTTACCTCAACTGACAATATCTGGGCCTCCTCCACAATGTCCAAACTGTTTTTCTTCTCTGATCTCTTGCTTGATTTCTTCACATTTTTTTCCAGATTTTCCTCAGCTTTATTCTTTCACTGCAAAGTATGGGCCTCATCCACAATATTCAAAGAGTTTTTCTTCTTCAATCTCTTGCTTGATTTCTTCAATCTTTTGTCCAAATTTTCCTCAGCTCTTTCATTTGCTGCAAAGAATCCAATACATTTCTGATAATATTCTCTGCCCCATCTATATCTACAACTTCGATAGGTTCAACATTCTGTGAACCAGAGTTGACCAGAATATTTTCTTTAGCTCGAGTCTTGGCTTTTTTTGAACTTTTCTTTTTAGTAGACTTCAGGGATTTAGCCTCATCAGCCTCATCAGCATCTCTTTCAACATTTTCCTTAGAAACATCATGTTCACAGGATGGGTTCTCATCCATAGATATCCCAGTCTGGTCAAGCATTTGGGATTCTTGGATCAGCGCAGTCAGGGTGCTTGCCAAACCAGCAACTTGTGGATTATTTGCATCGAAAACTGTGTCTTCTCTACTTCCCACCTTGCAAACACGTTGTTCACCCATCGCATTTCCATTTTGTATTGCGTCGACAAGAGTATCAGAAGTAGCATCTATACTTCCAGATACATCCTTCCTCTCATGCACAAGTTCTCTGGAAGCAGTAGTAGAAGTAACAGTAGCAGCAACAGCTGTTGCAGATTGA
>CM071716.1:11987591-12000843 GCA_036630335.1 Physaria fendleri | reverse complement strand
AGCTGCAGCCTTTGCCACCGCAGCAGCAGTAGCTACAGCAACAGCAGCCAAAGCTAATCTGTCTTGAGTTTCTGGCGGGAGGCCAGCATGCCTTTGATGTTCTATCTGCTTCCATACATACTCGCTGTGACTAACAGCTGCAGTAGCAAGAGCAGATGCATCTTCTGCATGCATGTTAGCCTCCTTAAGTTTATCAATTGTATCCTCTGAAGTGGAATCATAGAGTTTGTAGCTGAACTGTCTTTTCTACTGGTGTGACCTGCTGATGGAGTCTCCATCTTCCCTGAAAATGCAGTTTTGGTATTTATATCAGGAAAGCTAACAGCAGCAGCGCTAAGGCCTAAGAGGAAAAAACAAAGCAGATGATAAGAGTTTGAAATGCTTGATAAATCAATGTAGAAACCTGCATGTGATTGCAATGGCGTTTGAGGAGTAGCAACAAGCGATTTCTGAGCCCTTACAACACAACTACGCCATGCTTTCTCCCAGCCGTCCTTCCCACCATCTAAAGAAGTAAAGAGTGAATAAACTTCTTGAAAGTGGATAACATAAATAAGTTAAGGAATAACAATCTTACCTGGACCACCAAATGCAGATATCATATAAGCTTCATCAGGTGCTGTTCCTTGGCTGTATCAGCAAAAACATAACAATCAAAAGAATAAGATGTGCAAGAATTCCAAATGAATCGGTCTCCAAGTTTCACTGACTCAACAAGACTTAACAACATATAAAGACTACGAAAGAGCTTACATCAGAGCCCCATATACAAAATATTATGATCGTCTGACTTTTTGACACTGTTTGTCTCTGTCGTATTAAGTTGAAATTCGGTACTCTTCGCATCAGGGAAAGAATGAAAAGCAGTCTTTAAATTAGTAGCAGCGTCCTCTGTTGCAGTTACATGAGACTTCACGGAAGGCTCAGAACATGTAGAAGCAAGGAAGTCCCCTAGTACAGTTGTATGACCTGCAATATCCCCAACAAGTGCATAATTTCAATGAGTGCATAAACTTACCTACATGCATCTAGGAAAAGGAGAAGTCGCTGTAAGATCAAGATCTGTTGAACTTAGTCTGGAGTTTTTCGTAACTGTTCTTTTTACTTAATTATTACACAGAGGTATACTCTGCGAATATTCATATATGATATACACCTAATGGGTATCTCCCTAGTAAACCATTCTAAGGAAATCAGAAGAAACTACAAGAAAGGGGAGTTTCTTGCTGCTACGAAGGTCATACAGACTCACCTTGGGGTTGTGAAACTGGAGTTCCAGCTGTCATAATCCCACCGGATGCAGTAGTATTATTCTCTTCCCGGCCATCTTTTCCAGCTTCACTCCCAAGGTTAGCCAAAGAGCTAGTACTAGAATTTTCATTTATGTTATCCTTGTCCACAATTGACTCAGTCTCTGCAGAGGAAGAAGCAACAGATAAGAAGAATGATATATCCTTGTCCACAATTGACTCAGTCTCTGCAGAGGAAGAAGCAACAGATAAGAAGAATGATACAACATAATCACCCATGAAAAGTTAAAAAATCTGATATGGTCTTCACAGGAAGGTAATATACGAAGAACCAAGATAGTGCAATTTACTATGGCCAAAAATAGAAAAGCTTTACCAGGAGTCTTTGCAACTTCTGGTACTACATGTTCTTTTAAAAGTTTTTCCTCAGACTGTTGTGGCAAAGCTTGTCCACTAGAATCAGTAGCATCTACTGCATCCTTTAACCCTTCAGAGTTGGGACAGCCTTGAACAAAGTTTGTATTTTGCTGAGGATCTTCAGCATGCTTTCTAGCTTGTTGGTCCATCTGACTCTCTGAACTAATTGCATCCACAGGTGGAAGGTGAGCATTTTCAGGTTCACCAGATGAAACCTTCTCAGTTTCAGAGAAACCGCCTTGGTCACTTGCATCAGAGGAAATCTTTACCATGTGTAAATTTATTGAAGATGTGTAGCAAGAGCAGATGCATCTTCTGCATGCATGTTAGCCTCCTTAAGTTTATCAATTGTATCCTCTGACAAGACAGATCTCTGTTTTACTTCATGTACAAGGTTACCACCAAAAACTGGAGATGGCAAAGATGATTTCATTTTCTTTTCAGGGAACGCAGACACCAGATTGATAGGGACAGCAGTGGTAGAAACAACATTCGGCATGGTGCCAGTATTAGAACCCAGATTAGGCGGAGCAAAAGTAATAGGCACAGCTGTCGATACAGAAACAAAAGGTGAAGCAGATAATTCTGTCTGCTTTAGCGAATTCAAGATGCTTGGACCTGACTCCACAGAGACTGGCATCTTCTTCCGTTTCCTTGATTTTGTCCCGGTGGAATGTTGAGCAGGTGCGACAACTGTGCTCGTGGGCTCAAGTGTTGGTGTCACTTCGAAAACATTGCTAGAAATTCCACTCTGAACCTGCTTTGAGCCAGAATAAGTAAAGGATGATTCTTTCATGGGAGTCAATTTTACAGGTTCAGTGATCGGATAGACAGGGGAACAAGAACCAACATCAAATCCACTGGTTTGCTGAGAAGCAAACCAAGGGCTACGGGGAGGAAGAGCTTTGGTCAGCATGCGATGAAAAAAGCAATGGCTGGTGTGTAACAGCAGCACTTTTCGGAACGCTACTTGATTGCAAATTATCAAGGGAAGTTGATGAACTCCATAAAGGTGATGAGAGTGGGATCATGGGCTTTGTTACTGAACTCTCTTTGCTATTGAGGCCACCTGCTGATGGAGTCTCCGTCTTTCCTGGAAATGCAGTTTAGGGTATTTAGATCAGTAATTCTAGCAGCAGTGGTGCTGGGAAGTTAAAACTAAGTAGATTACAAGCTTGAAATGCAGAATAAGTCAATCTAGACACCTGCCCGTGATTGCAATGGCGTTTGAGGGGTAGCAACAAGCGATTTTTGAGCCCTTACAACACAAGCACGCCATGCTTTCTCCCAGCTGCCCTTCCCACCACCTAAAGAAGTGCAGAGTGAACAAACTATGTCTAACACGTTGATAGCACAATAAGTCAAGGAGTAAGAATCTTACTTGGACCACCAAATGCAGATATCATATAAGCTTCATCAGGTGCTGTTCCTTGGCTGTATCAGAAAAAAGGATAATAATCAAATTTTTGCAAGAGAATAAATTATGCAAGAACTCCAAATGATACCCCTCTCATGCCTCAGACTCAACAAGATTAAAGAGAATATAAGGACTAAAAAGAGCTTACATCAGAGCTCCATATACAAAAATCTGTGCACGTAGTTGCAGTTGTTGCAAGTCTGTGAAAGGTCGATGCAAGATATTTGAGAGACCAGAAGAGTTCAAATCCAGTAGACTTCCTGTGGGGGTCAAAACAGTCCCAAAAGCTCTGAGACCAGGGCTCTGAAGACTTAGCTGTTTCTCAGTAGATTGTGTGATCTGAATAGGACATGCCAAACTTTGATTAACAGCAATGCTTTTGCCTCCATTTTGAAACTGTTGATACGGTGTAGCTCCTTTTAAAACTTTGATTAACAGCAATGCTTTTGCCTCCATTTTGAAACTGTTGATACGGTGTAGCTCCTTTTACACTAGTTCTTTTTTTAGGAGTCTCTTTTCCTACAGATTTAGATGTTCGCCTGGGTTTACGCTCAGATTTTGCTTTGGAAGACTTTGCGGCTGTCTTTTCTAAGCTAGATATTGAAGGAGATTCCACGACGATCTGAATAAACAAAAAAAAAAACATACAACTTAAGGATAAAAACAGTAATGCCACATAATTCAGCCTGAACACGGATGAAAATATGTTAAGATATAAATTGAAGGTACCGAAGAGACAAGGGTAACTTGTGAAAAAACAATAGTTTTGGAACTTTCCCCTGCTTTCAACTGGTCAGGAGTCAAGTTCATTTCACTGCTGAAGGTCTCGTTTCTCTCCAAGACCGGAGATCCTGCAGGCATAAAACTCGCAAAAATCTGATCTTCTGGCTTTTTGACACTGTTTGTCTCTGTCTTATTAAGTTGAAGTTCGGAAGTCTTAACAGCGGGGTAAGAATTAAGAGTAGCCTTTAAATTAGTACCAGCGTCTGCAGCTGTAGTTACATGGGACTTTACAGAAGACTCAGAACATCTAGGAGAACAGGAGTCTCCAGGTACGATTGCATCACCTGCAAGACAAGTACATATTTTTTATGAGTACATGAAAGCGGCTGTCTTTTCTAAGCTAGATATTGAAGGAGATTCCACGACGATCTGAATAAACAAAAAAACATACAACTCAAGGATAAAAACAGTAATGCCACATAATTCAGCCTGAACACTGATGAAAATATGTTAAGATATAAATTAGAGGTACCGAAGAGACAAGGGTAACTTGTGAAAAAACAATAGTTTTGGAACTTTCCCCTGCTTTCATCTGGTCAGGAGTTAAGTTCATTTCACTGTTGAAGGTCTCATTTCTCTCCAAGACCGGAGATCCTGCAGGCATAAATCTCGCAAAAATCTGATCTTCTGGCTTTTTGACACTGTTTGTCTCTGTCTTATTAAGTTGAAGTTCGGAAGTCTTAACAGCGGGGTAAGAATTAAGAGTAGCCTTTAAATTAGTACCAGCGTCTGCAGCTGTAGTTACATGGGACTTCACAGAAGACTCAGAAAATTTAGGAGAACAGGAGTCTCCAGGTACGATTGCATCACCTGCAAGACAAGTACATATTTTTTTATGAGTACATGAAAATAATTGCACGGATCTAGAAATAGGAAGTCGTTCCAAGATCAAAACCTGTTAAACTTAGTCAGGATTTCCAGTAATGATATCCTTTAATAAAGAGCCTTCTCACTTAAATATTTGAGTTTAACAGTGTATATGCTCTGTCTATTCATACATGACACAACTAATCTGTATCTCCCTAGTAACCCATTTTAAGGAAATTAGACGAAACTGAAAGGAACCCTGAACTACTTGCATCCACGGGTGGCATGGTTTGACCATTTTCAGGTTCACCTGATGAAACCTTCCCGATCTCAGAGAAATTGCCTTGGTCACTTGCATCAATGGATGTCTTTACTATATGTAAATGTATAGAAGATGTGAGACTGACAGCAGGTGCTCCATCTTGACTTGGAGGTTGTAATTCTTCAGAATTAAGGGAACCATCAACCATAGTTCCTGCGGAAGACATTTAGGGGCATATGAACAAGAAATCATGATATACACCATTTGCGGCAGGAAGGTAACCCAAAAAAAGAAAAAAGAAAATTGCAGAACAAGGGTTACTGAGAGAAAGAGAAGGCAGACATAACAATTCAGTATTAAAATAGCGTATATAAAAAGGATTAGACAATATGATTACCTGAATTCTCCGTTGGAAGGATGTCAGAATGAGACTCCGACTCTGCCAGCTTGGAAGCAGAGCCTCCTGAAACATAGCCAACAGACTCAGACACCATGCTTTCAGATAGGATTTGAGAGCTCTTCATATACTGATCTCTATCATTGGCATTGACAAGCAGTTCCACGCTCTTCATATACTGATCTCTACCTTCATTATTGTCACTCTTCTTCGAAACACCACCTTGCATAGACTCAACTATGGAGTCCATAGGTGAAACATACAGACTTTCTGAAGTTTCAGCTACAACACCACCTTGCATAGACTCAACTATGGAGTCCATAGGTGAAACATACAGACTTTCTGAAGTTTCAGCTACATGTATCAGTGTATGCGTCTCAGTCTCCATCTGGAAAGTAGACTCATGTTCACTTGTAATAACTTCCATATGTTGATGACTAAGAGACTCAGGCTTCTCAATGGAAACACTGTCTTTTATAGTTGCCAATTCCCCAGCAAGTTCCAAAGATGCTTCAGCTCCGCTAATATGAACACTGCTGATGGGGAGATTCTGGCATTGGATCCCTGAAACATCTTGTCCACCTACCTACAGATGGGTTGGGTTGTAAATTCATCATTTCCTCTTTGGGTGGACTTTTTTCATGGGATGTCTGACCAGGCTCCAACGGTTCCATTGTGCAACCTAGTTCATCATTAGTTTCATCACTACAATCATCTACCATCCTTGATTTTGCATCGGCTTTGTCTTCTTCTTGGTCAAGAACATTATCAGTTATTTCAGTTACTATCTTATCAAATCCAGTAGTATCTACAGCCTCTACCGCTGCGGTGTTTGAAACCAAGAAGGCATAATTTTCCTCCAGTGGTGCCTCTTCTGCAGTGGTCGGTGAGTCATCTTTCACCAGAACATGTTCCTGTCCATCATCGGTCTCTACCAGAAAGGACTCTCCTCGAGTATCATTCGCAGATGAAATGGGTTGTAAATTCATCGTTTCCTCTTTGGGAAGACTTTCTTCATGTGATGTCTGACCAGACTCCATTGGTTCCATTGTGCAACCTAGTTCATCATAAGTTTCAGATTTCTTGACAGTATTTTCTCTAACAATTACTTCGTCCTGTCCAACTGAATTCAAAAGCATTTCAACAGATTCTGACGAAGTAGCCTCAGACCATACATCATTGTGCCTTGAAATAGCACAGGACGCTGTCGCACCTGAACTAAACACTATATGACTACTTCCACGAGAGAAATCCTCAATCCAGTTATTATCAACGTTACCCTCGATACCAAGAAAAGCCTCACTTTCACCTAAACTATCAAACCTCAGATGCGTGTTGAGTGTATCATCAAAATCAAACTTTGGAAGAGCATAAGGATGTAATACTGGGGAAAATTTATTATTAGCTTCACCAACTAAATTGAGATTATGGTCTTGAAAGTCACTGTCATCATAATCCATGGGTTTATTCCTGAAACAAAAGACATATGAAAAAGTGTAAATCAAATTACAAAAGAAAAGCAAAGCAAAGCCGTAATAAACAATAGGAAATGAAAAGTACCGAAGCAAAAGTTTACGAAGACGCTACCTCCCTCCATAAGGTTACAAAAACCTGGCCGTCAGACCTCAACTGTTCTCTAATCGCGCGTTCATCTACTACTGCTCAAAAAACAACATCTCTAATCGCGCGTTCATCTACTACTGCTCAAAAAACAACACCATACGCGTCAATTACAGCCCCCTCAAATAAGGGCACACGAAAACCTAACTGAGTAAACTCACTGGAAAATTCAATATAACGGAGTCGAACTAGGGTTCCGGCGAAGAAGAGTGGTTTGGCGAGTGAAGCAAATTTGGGGGAGAAAATGCCTAATAAATTATTCGATTTCTTCGGGAAATGTATTTGAGTTTGGTTTGAGTAAAGTACAAAAAGTAAAATGAATGCTTTTGAAAAATGCTTATGTGGCCAATTCTAGAGTGACACGTGTCGAGAGTTTGGATCTTGTGGCAAATATTTTTGTTTATGAAGTTAAATTATAATCAAATCAAAAATGGTTTTTTACAAAGCAGAAGAACTAAAAAAAAATGTCAACGATTGAAAATGAGGATTGTATCACTGTATGTATATGTATAATATATAGAAAAAATTGTCAAAAATGCCATTAAATTCGAGCACCTCCGAAATCTGCCAAAATCTTCTCTATGCCTCTTCTGCAGTGGTCGGTGAGTCATCTTTCACCAGAACATGTTCCTGTCCATCATCGGTCTTTACCAGAAAGGACTCTCCTAGAGTATCATTCTCAGATGAAATGGGTTGTAAATTCATCGTTTCCTCTTTGGGAAGACTTTCTTCATGTGATGTCTGAGCAGGCTCCATTGGTTCCATTGTGCAACCTAGTTCATCATAAGTTTCAGATTTCTTGACAGTATTTTCTCTTACAATTACTTCGTCCTGTCCAACTGAATTCAAAAGCATTTCAACAGATTCTGATGAAGTAGCCTCAGACCATACATCATTGTGCCTTGAAATAGCACAGGACGCTGTCGCACCTGAACTAAACACTATATGACTACTTCCACGAGAGAAATCCTCAATCCAGTTATTATCTACGTTACCCTCAATACCAAGAAAAGCCTCACTTTCACCTAAACTATCAAACCTCAGATGCGTGTTGAGTGTATCATCAAAATCAAACTTTGGAAGAGCATAAGGATGTAATACTGGGGAAAATTTATTTGCGTGTTGAGTGTATCATCAAAATCAAACTTTGGAAGAGCATAAGGATGTAATACTGGGGAAAATTTATTGTTAACTTCACCAGCTAAATTGAGATTATGGTCTTGAAAGTCACTGTCATCATAATCCATGGGTTTATTCCTGAAATAAAAACAAGTGTAAATCAAATTACTAAAGAAAAGCATAGCATCACCGTAATAAACAATAGGAAATGAAAAGTACCGAAACAAAAGTTTACGAAGACGCTACCTCCCTCCATAAGGTTACGAAAACCTGGCCGTCAGACCTCAACTGTTCTCTAATCGCGCGTTCATCTACTACTGCTCAAACAAAAACAACAGCATACGCGTCAATTACTCTCAAATCCAAGGGCACACTAAAACCTAACTAAGTAAACTCACCGGAAAATTCAATATAACGGAGTCGAAATAGGGTTCCGGCGAAGAAGCGTGGTTTGGCGAGTGAAGCAAATTTGGGGGAGAAAATGCCTAATAAATTATTCGATTTCTTCGGGAAATGTATTTGTGGTTTGGGTGGTTTGGCGAGTGAAGCAAATTTGGGGGAGAAAATGCCTAATAAATTATTCGATTTCTTCGGGAAATGTATTTGAGTTTGGTTTGAGTAAAGTACAAAAAGTAAAATGAATGCTTTTGAAAATGCTTATGTGGCCAATTCAAGAGTGACACGTGTCGAGTTTTTGGATCTTGTGGCAAATATTTTTGTTTATGAGCTAAATTATAATCAAAACAATCGAAAATGGTTTTTTACTGACGAGCGGGTGGGTGTAGCTCGCTTGGTAAGCACACCCCGCAGAGGTTCGAGTTACGCCTATGACATTTATATGTCACATTATAAATGGCCACATAATGGATTTGGGCCACTTCTTTCTCTACTTCTTCAATTGTACCCATGGGTCCGAGGCCACAAATTGTAATGAAAAAAAAAAAAAACTAAAAAGAAAAAAGATGTCGATCATGACCCAAAAAAAAAAAAAAAAATACTGTAATTAGAAACTGTAAAAAAAAAAAAGAATCAACAATAATCATACTTTGCTTACATAACTATAATTAATCATAAAATAGTGACGTATTACCAGAGCCCATTAATTATACTGGCAAAGATATCTTGCTAAAGTTTGATATTGCTAGTTTGAATGAAGCAAAATCTCAAAAGAACAGTGATTTGTGTTCTGCCCTAAAGAGATGTACACTTATTATCGACGTATTAAACACTGATTCATATTCTTATTGTCATTGTAATCTACATTTGTTAGTCGGCACGTACTTATAGATCTTGTGGTTTGAATAATTCTCTTTCATTAAAAAAACAAGATAAAGATTCTCCTCTGATAAATACCTATAACTGGATTTATTTGAAACATCCCGTTAGCCAAATACCCTAGCGAAAATTTGGTATGATTTTGGTTTGAGATATAGGTTTGAATTTGAAGTATATGGTATAAAACTTGAAATTTAAGGTTTGAAAAACTTAGCCTTTTAGAAGGATTGAATCTTTGGTTTTTCAGAATTTGTATATAGTGAGGGTTCAGAGTATGTTTAAACTTAAGGATTTTAAGAATATAAAGACTAAAATAATCATATTTTCCTTTCATAAGTATAATTAATCATGTTTTAGTCATAAATTTGGATGTATTATCAGAGCCCAATAATTATATTGGTAAAGATATTATGGTAATTCTCTGTTTGGATGAAGCAACTGAAAAGAACTGTGATTTCTGTTCTGCTCTAAAGAGATCTACACTTGGTAAGTATAAACAATTAGCGACATATTAAACACTGATNNNNAAGATTCTCTTATTGTAGTTTTGGTTTATGCTCTTCCTCTTCTTTTCCATCTGAGTCAACATCATCCTTTTCATCTTCAAAAGCTTCTCTTTTTCTAATATAATCCTTTTTTTTCAGTTTTACAGTTCATTCTGAAACTCAGAGCTGTTTCTCTGTGTTGGCACATGTTTTGAATCAGAACATAACTCTTGTCCCACCAGGATAATAATCACCCTCCCTGTGATCTCCCAGACTCCCACGTCACCTTTTCATAATCAAGAAACTTCATTTTCAATCAGGAGATTCATTTATGTGAATCTGAAAGTGGACTTTACTCAGATTGAAACAGAAAAATGGAGGAAGAGTTGGAAGACGAAGTTCTTATAGCCAAAGAGCTTTTCTCATCGATTCCTCAGGTTGGCACACGAAGGGCAGGGACATTATCTAAATGGTTTCACCACCACAAAGAACACAGCAGCAGCAGCATTACAACTAATCTCAAGAAGAAAGACAAGGCACGTGTTGAGAACGCCCATGTGCATTCTGCTGTCTCTATAGCGGCTCTGGCTGCAGGTTTAGCCTCTGTAACATCTGCCAGCTGTCGCAACGGGTCAGGCTCCAAGATGGCAATGGTTTTGGCCTCAGCCACAGAACTGTTGGCCTCACACTGTTTTGAGATGGCTGAGCGAGCTGGTGCTGACCGTGCACGTGTTACTTCCATGATTAGATCTTCTGTGGATATCCACAGCCCCAGTGATCTCATGACTTTAACAGCCGCTGCTGCAACTGGTAAGGCTTTGTTACAGTTTCACACGGCCTTTTTGGGTTTGTTGATATGCATTGGATCTGACTTTGTTTAAACTGACACTAGCTTTGAGAGGAGAAGCGGCTCTGAAGGCGAGGCAGCCAAAGGAAGCAAGGAAAAATGCATCTATTACCCCTTTCGAGAGAAGCTTCTCTGAATCTCATTGGCCTGTAAATTTTCAGTTTAGATTGGAAGAACCAAATGTTCCACTTGAAGGCGAACTGATGCAATGTTCCCAAAATGGTAATTCTCTTCCGTCTGTGATCCAATGAAGAAATCCCTGAAATAAAAAAGAGAAAGAGCTTAACTCTTCTTCTTTGTGCTTTAACTTGCAGGAGTGCAGCGAACTAAGCATGTCCGCATCTATATCAACAAGAAGTCTCAGGTATATCAGATTTCATTAGTATCCATAACACACAACAGATTCTCAGTTCACTTCTAATCCAAAGGTTCTTATGCTACTTGTGATTTTGCAGGTAATTGTCAAACTGAAAAGAAAAATGCATCTATTACCCCTTTCGAGAGAAGCTTCTCTGAATCTCATTGGCCTGTAAATTTTCAGTTTAGATTGGAAGAACCAAATGTTCCACTTGAAGGCGAACTGATGCAATGTTCCCAAAATGGTAATTCTCTTCCGTCTGTGATCCAATGAAGAAATCCCTGAAATAAAAAAGAGAAAGAGCTTAACTCTTCTTCTTTGTGCTTTAACTTGCAGGAGTGCAGCGAACTAAGCATGTCCGCATCTATATCAACAAGAAGTCTCAGGTATATCAGATTTCATTAGTATCCATAACACACAACAGATTCTCAGTTCACTTCTAATCCAAAGGTTCTTATGCTACTTGTGATTTTGCAGGTAATTGTCAAACTCAAAAGCAAACATGTTGGTGGGGCATTCTCAAAGAAGATCAAATGTAAGCATTTACTAATCTTTCAGTTTAGTTATAGTACCTGAAAGACGCCATTCTGATCTCGTTATCCCTTGCTGAAGGCGTTGTCTATGGAGTCTGTGATGAGAAGTCAGCTTGGCCTTATAGGAAAGAGAGGTTCAAAAGCAGACATGGGTTAATGGGGCTCAGTCTCTTCTCCGACAAGTAAATTGCTTTGAGGCTGCCAAGTGCTCAGTGGGATCTCTGAGTCTCACCAGTCACACGTGATGCTGAATCCTGCATATATTTACTCTATAGATACCAAATTTTTGCTGTTGAGAGGTATTTTGCAAGTTGCAACACCTGGCAATGTACAATGTCAGTCTCTGTAACCTCAGAAGACTTTTGGATAAAACACAGCAGGTTGTTCAAATGACCAGAACAAGTGGTAGGGTAGGCATATTGCTATGTACACAAAGACATCAGAAGAATGGTGAATCTCAATTGAACCTATTATTTCTAATGATTCAGTTTCTGATTTGCTAAGCCAACATATTGATGTGTAAGATATGTAAAAAAAAAAAATATATAGAGAAGTGGTATGCATATTTTTGCTTGATTGAGCAGTTCATATGAAGAATCAGGTGAGAAACATGTCAGAGATTTTCATGTAGCCCTTATTAGAATACGACAGTCTTTTGTATCTCATAAGGCAAAACTCGCAGTTCACAGTAAGATTTTATAGCTCTCGTGAGGCACTTTTTCTCAAGGTCCTCTGATTTCTGGACAAAGCTCCTCAAATTGTCTCGGTGGGAAACTCTCTCAACCTGTAAAACTCAAATTGAGACGCTTCTGAAGAACAATGCAAACCTCAGAACATATTAACTAATTGAGAGATTAATCACCATTTGTTCAATGATAGGACCTGAATCTAGTTCCTCCGTAACAAAGTGATGATAGGACCTGAATCTAGTTCCTCCGTAACAAAGTGACATGTTGCACCAATTAGTTTTACACCTGCATCAAATGCCTACCGACAGAATCTCCAAGAGTAAGCGACAGGGACGAGAATTGACAGACAAGGACGAGATTATATATAAATAACACAATTCATGCGAGGTACAGCCATCAAAGAACTCAGAAACCTGTTTCACGGGATTTCGCCCCTTGAATGATGGCAAGAGGCCATGATGGATGTTGATCACATCTTTTCCATAAACTTTCAAGAAGCCTTGAATGATGGCAAGAGGCCATGATGGATGTTGATCACATCTTTTCCATAAACTTTCAAGAAGCTGCCTGACAGTAGCTGTGGAATGAAAATTTGCCAGCCGATATCATGAGTCAAAATAGTAACACTTTTGCTATGAAAGATCTTAGTTAATAAAGCAATTCCTGCAACGAAACATTAATTCAAAGCAAGAACATTCTGAGGAGTTGATTCATTTTTGGAGTACAATAATGAAGACACAAGTAGACTGTAATGAGATACAAGTAGACTGTAATGAGAAGCAGTCATCAGACTGAGACTATTCAGGAGCTTAGAATAGAACTTAAAATCTGATATACCTGCATGTATCTAGCAAGAACTAGAAAATCGGTATCCTTAACCAATTCCAAAATCTGCTCTTCTATTTTATTCTGATCGGTTGTTGGCAAATAATGATATGAGATGCCATGCCTCTCGAGAAACCGCATAATATGGGTGTTTGGAGCTCTTTCATG
>CM071716.1:11945865-11968552 GCA_036630335.1 Physaria fendleri | reverse complement strand
GAGGATACAGCTTCACGACAATCTTCAGGACATTCCCTGAAAAATTAACACACAAATCAACAATCCCAAAATATGAGGTAAAAGGCAATTTGTTCAAGATCTTGACAAAAAAAAAGGCAATTGTTCAAGATATTCAGTATTATTAACCTCATTGTTAATTTGCAGAATCTACAAATTAAGATATCGAAAATCTGAAATCTAGGAGAGTGGCAAAATAATAACTTTAAGAAAAAGATTGAAACAAAACTTACGGCATCTTTTGCATAGTAGAGAGCTGCTTGTATACGAAATCACATGTCTGCTCAACAAAATCAAGATTCCAGAGATACTTTAATTCATCAAGAAGCCCTCCAGCCTATTCACAAAATTAAATTCGAATTTTAATTGATTCTCTTAAATTTCAATCGTAAAGAAGAAAACCTAATCAAGCGTTGAATCATAGTCAAAATCTCACCCTACTATAAGCATTGACGTCATGACCATTAGAGATCAAATCAGCCAAATCTTTCTTCAGAAACTTGATCGTAGCAGTCCTCTTCCTCCGAAGTACATCAATTCGATTCTTAGTCAGTTTTATCGTTGTTAGTGGAATTAGTTGGCAATGATCTGGTACGGGTGGGTCCACCTTCTTCCATGGATTCCGTAGAACTGCACCAATTAATGAAAATTAACTCACCGACGACTTTAATTAAAAGCCTTTTTCCTTGTAAAAAGTAAAAAAGTAAAAATGGTGAAAAAGTGAAAAATGATGCTTTGTGCTACTTTACAGTTTGCATTCGAAGATGTATCATCAAACTTAACAACTCACATATAGATTCTATGAAGTCATGTGAATGTATTGAAAACATTACCATCAAACATATGAATATATATAAAAAAGCAGCAACCTTTTTGAACTAAACTCATCTCTTCTCATATATGTTTTGGCTGAAAGATTTATATAAGTATATGGTAATGCAACACAGATATGAGTCTTGAGAGTGATGATCAAAGTTTTTAATGCTCAACAACTGCTTCAGATGTCTCAATAGACTTGTCGGTTCTGTCTTCATTCATCCTTGGAGATACAGTCTCATGTGAATCTTCTGCATTGGATGATAGAGTAACTTGTGCTTCATGTTCTATGGGATGTGAAGACTGGACTACGGTTTCTGAGTCTTTTTCAAGCTTCTTTCTTTCAGGTTTCACCTTTGCTGAAGTTGTGGCAGCTTTTGCTGGGACGGGTTTTTTATCGGGGAGAGCTGTTTTCTCAGATGGTAATCGTGGAAGTGACTTGCGGATCGGTTGCTTCTTGAGATCAACTGTTGGCATAGTTCCCTTGGCATTTGGGTTGTCTTTAGAAGCTCTCTCATCTAGGCTTAACCTACCAAAGCGAGGAGATTGAGTTTCTTCACAATCTGCTCCAGAAGCAGGCTTCTTTCGGCCTAGTTTTGGAGATTTGGGTCTCGTTGGTGGTATCTTCTTGGACATAAAGAACAATTTACATGAAATGCGAGTATTAGTACTTCAATTAAGAGTGAGAGTATGGTTGAGTAGAGAATAGCATTACCTTCTTTAACTCTGTTTTAGGCGGCTGAGGTTCTTGATAAAAGTTAGGCATGGGTGTGGCCTTGAAGTTCAAGCTCTTCCTTAGCTTCCTAAGCTCAGCTTCTTGTGTTTCCTGTAGGAAAACAAAGGATTTTGTTTAGACGGGCCGGTAATCTAAACAATGACAAAGAACAGGGCTTAGTAGACAACCTTAGACTTGGCTTGCATGTTATTAATTTCCTCTTCTTTTGCATGAGTTGACAAAGAACAGGGCTTAGTAGACAACCTTAGACTTGGCTTGCATGTTATTAATTTCCTCTTCTTTTGCATGAGTCTTCTCCTCAAGCTTAACATAGAACTGCACCATATGAAAGAAGAAATATGATTATATATAATTATGTTGTGGAAAGAGGATAAGAACAGCGAACCAAAATGTGAACCTCTCTTCTCTTTTCAGCCCTTTGGTCGCATTTGAAACTGAACCCATAATTTGGAAGTGCACCAACTTTTCGAGGTTTTCCATCATCTGCTTTCATTTGAAACTGAACCCATAATTTGGAAGTGCACCAACTTTTCGAGGTTTTCCATCATCTGCTTTCGGACTACTAAGAAAGCATCAAGTTCTATAATCAACATAGATATTAAATATGAGAGGTAAACATAAAGGTGAAAGAAATACTTAGAAGACTGAGCATCATCTTCAGATGTCTCATTGGCTTGTTTCTTTTGAGGTTTTGGTTTCACCTTATCCCTGTGTCAAAAAGAGAAAGAAATTAGGGACTAAAGGAAAATTAGAAGCCTTAGTACCAAGATATGGATGCCATTTATTGGCAAATGTTTTGGGTTTTAGCAGTGAACCCATGACCATGAGAAGACCAATATGGACTCTGAAAGGAAAAAATGAGGACTTGTTTTAGCAGTGAACCCATGACCATGAGAAGACCAATATGGACTCTGAAAGGAAAAAATGAGGACTTAATACCCAGTAGCGCTTTCAGCAGGTGCAGAGTCATGCTTCCCTTGCTGAGAGGGAACACGAAGAAATCAGAAACAGCCAGAAAAAAAGATCACAAACATATGCACAAGCCAAAGCAAAGAATCCCATAATTATTACCCTTGTTACTTGAGCCTCTTTACCATTGCATAACTTGCTCTTAAGAGGCTTTGTTGTTTGTGCATTAGGAACAGATCCATTTGATGCTGCCACTTTAACACCTACAGCTTTGCCCTCTTTGCTATTTTTGATGTGAACTGAAGGAAGAATATTCTTACCACCTGGAAGTTTCTCATGCTTTATCTTCCCTTGAGCCTTTTCGCCTTTCACACACTTTGAATCATCTACATTTTCAACTTGTATGTCCTACCATTTAAAAAAAAAGGATAAACAAAAAAGTTAACTACAAGTATCTATATGACGAGCGAATAGGTTGACGATCCAGAGTTACAAACCTGAGGTACCTCTTTGAGGTGTTCAATTGCATCCAAAGTGGAAATGTTTCCTGAACTCACATTCTGACTTTCTGAAGTAGTATCCATGGCTTCATCAGACACAACCCCATTTTCTTTAACACATACATTTTCTTCCATTGTTAAACTACCATTTGCAAGAGCAGAATCAGTTCCATCAGCCGCCATAACACTTTCAGGATTCATAGTAAACTACAAAACAACACTAACATTGACATAAGTGAAGAGCGCAGAACTTAATCAAATGAAATCATATATATGCATTGTTCAATACCTATATATAAACTACTCATAGTGATGAACATATGTAAATGGATCTAGACATTTAGGTCGATCAAATCATCCAATCAAACAAAGCCTAACTTCTGATTCGGAGTCGATCTAAGCAAACAAAGCCGAGAAACACAAAATAAAATCAGGAAGTAGTACCAAATCTAAAGCAGAGTAAAATAAGAAACTAAATCTCGTGGTACTGAGCTCACTAGTAAATCGGTAAATGACAGTTCAAGTTTCGATCTACCGACACTTCAAAACAATAAATGGAAACAATCAAGTAGATAAGTTCGTCAGATTCATAAGAACAACTACCAATGTACGCAGCCACTATTCTAAGAGATAAGAAAAAGGATACAAAAGAACACTAAGACGCACATCTTGCTCACCAAACGCAGTTCCAACGCGAATCAGGCATCCATTAAAACAAATATCTAAGGAATGGGAGAAAAGGAGGAAGATTAGGTTTCACAGAGTAGAGATTTCGATTTGTTCTTGAGTGTGTTTTTTTTTCCTTTTTTTTTTGTTGGGTTTGGATTTTGTGAACGATGGATTCTCAGTCTACACAGGTTTGATTTGATCCGTCTGTGAATTTTTTAAGAGAAATTATTTTTTAGTGACAAAAAAATTTATTACGACAGTTACGCAAAATATAACTGCCACGTCATTAACGGGCCCTTAAATGGGCATAAGCTGAGTTGGACCATTAATGGGCCTAAACTGAGTTACCTGAACTGAAGTCTGATGATTTGAGATTGATGCAGGAAGTAGGACAAGACTACATTCTCAGTTTTGTTACTTCGTCTCTCTATATACATGTTCAAAAACAGCTAAACCTAGAGAGGAGACTAAGAGACCTAACTAAAAACTCATACTTTAACACAAGACTCACTAAGCAACACCCAATATTACCCACATTTTCAGCTGTTGTTGTTGTAGCTTATCTTGCTTCGTTTTTGAGTAGGCTTACTGGGGCCTAAACGCAGAGATAGATCACATTCACACCCACCAAAGGTTGCATCTTTGACAATCTCTGGTCTACTGTTCTTGGAATTGTATGAGTCAGTGACTGGTCTGAATGAATAGCATAAAGGGTAAGCTGAGTACTTGGAAACAGGTAGCTTCTCTTGTGTTACTTCAAGATTCGTTGGTACAAAGTTCGGTTTCAAGAAAACTTGAGACAAAATGTTGTTCAAGTTAGTTGAGTCTTGTCTGAGATAACATCTTGGGTTTATGTTTCTTTGACTCCTTGTAGCTCTTCTTGGTGTACACCCCAAATGCAATGCAGCTTCAAAATAAAAGATCTGAGTCTAAAATCTACAAGAACTTCAAATATGCAGATTTTTATTTGTATACATACCTTCAATACAAGGCTGAAGATATTGTCCAGTTTCAGTGGTCTCATCAAGTCGTATGATAGTGTTAATGGCTTCATTTGTACGGTCTAAAAGTGTCTTCATGTCCATATACTCAGCCTAACATAAAACCCATCAAAAGACTCTCCAAATGGGTCTAAAAGTGTCTTCATGTCCATATACTCAGCCTAACATAAAACCCATCAAAAGACTCTCCAAATGAAGACATTAAGTACAAATCTAAAGTCTCTTTATCAATCTCACTGTTCAAAGAGGGCCGGCTAATAAAAATCAGTATTTGAAAATTGAAATTACTAAAAGAAGCAATCTTTGTTTGAGATTTTAAGACAAAACCTAAATTGATAAGTTAAAATGTAAGAAGAAGAACCTCAGAATTGGCTTTAGAATACATGATTTCTTCAGCTTTTAAGACGACAACAGGAAGCTTCTCTTGCCATTCTGTGTTTTTCTTTGTGGATTGGCTATGAATCTCATAAACAATCCTACAAAAAGAACTAATTTGAGGTGAAGAAAGACAGACATGCACACAGAGACAACTTAAAGATTGATACCTGAAAATCTCTTGAATGAGCAAACCTCTCATGGGTTGGTGTGTTTCACTATGCCAAGCTCTTCTGATACAGTCATATGGTCTTGGCCCTGGCTTCGGCATCTTCCACCACTTTCAAAGAGAGAGAAAATGAAGACAAAGTAAGATTGTTTTTGCTTCCCACAGTTTTCCACTTCTCAATAATTTGAGTGTAGAGGAGAGAGGTAGTACTGTTCATTGATCTAATCCGGTCTAGTTCAATTTATTTCGGTTTAGTCTTAAGTTTCATGGACCAGTCTACTCTCTATAGGATTGCTATCTATTGTAATATTGTCAAACCACTTTTATATACACTAAAGACTAGATTTGGTCTATAAATGTGATTATTGGTTATAACTAGACCCACATTTTGAAAGACTAGATTTGGTCTATAATTGTGATTATTAGTTATTAAAACAAGACCCACATTTTCTTTTTTTCTTCTGATGAATCTTGTAAAGACTAGATTTGGTCTATAATTGTGATTATTAGTTATTAAAACAAGACCCACATTTTCTTTTTTTCTTCTGATGAATCTTGTATAATTGTGATTATTAGTTATTAAAACAAGACCCACATTTTCTTTTTTTCTTCTGATGAATCTTGTCCTTATGACAAGACAAATCATAGTTTGTTTTAGTCCAAGCTCAGTTGTATTATGTATTTAAGACAACATCAGAATCCAAACACAAGTGTTATGGATTCAAAACTTTTAACTGTTTGGTTTGGTATGGTTGAAGTAAAATGAAGGAAACAAAAAAAAAAATGAAATCTTGAGAATTGCTTTCATATCACTTCACTTCGTGCAATAATGGTCTCTCTGACATTGAAACATTCACACGATAACGACAAAAACATAAAAAATTAAAAAAATTCTAAAGCTCAAAATAAAACCACGTAAGGCCCATAAAGTCAGATATGAAGGCCCAAGTGTAATGCATGTTGTCCACGTGGACATTTAATGTTAGCTTCAATACTAATCAACGAATAAATTCGTATTACAATCACCATAAATTTGAGCCATAATTTAACTATTTTTCGATAAATTAGTATTGTTATCAAATTAGGCAAATTAGTGGAAAATAAAATAAAGAAATATTAAATGAAATTTCCTATATAAAGATATAATACACTCCAAATACGAATATTTCCATAATTAGTGGTCAAATTAAATATCAAATTTTTTAATATAATATCCAATTTAATGTTAGCTTCAATACTAATCAACGAATAAATTCGTATTACAATCACCATAAATTTGAGCCATAATTTAACTATTTTTCGATAAATTAGTATTGTTATCAAATTAGGCAAATTAGTGGAAAATAAAATAAAGAAATATTAAATGAAATTTCCTATATAAAGATATAATACACTCCAAATACGAATATTTCCATAATTAGTGGTCAAATTAAATATCAAATTTTTTAATATAATATCCAAGTTGCACTAAATCCCACTATCTCTCTCAACAAACCTAATGTCGTCACTTCTCTCTCTAAAAAAGTGAAAAAAGCGATCACTGTTTTTTTATCTAATTCTCCGGTGACAGATATGATATCTCCGGCGGTACTTCCTTTCTTCTGTGTGTTATTTCTTTTTCTTCCGGTAGCGATTATTTACTCAGTCCAACGAGAAATAACCGGCGTTGTCTCGCAGGAATTTGCTCTCTCTGTATTCTCAATTTACTCTCGGAATCTCCCAGAACCTTCGATGGTTAAAATTCAACAGCCGCCGATTCCTAAAGACGATGAGCCACTTTTTCGATTAGCTTCTCGGGTTAACCCGAATCTACCTCATAATTCAACCCGGAAATTGGCTTTTATGTATTTAACGACGTCGTCTCTTCAATTTGCGGAGCTATGGGAAATATTCTTTAAAGGAATTTCAAAAGATCTTTATAATATCTATATCCACGCGGATCCGACCCGAGATTATAACCCGGGGGAAAATTACTTTTCTACCCTTATTAATATGTTAGATCCACGTGGATGTATACCTGCGACGTTGACTTATGTTGACTGGAGTGTTAATGTTGATGGTCATCCGAGGATGTATGAAGCTGTGGAGGTTGTTCCTGAGTTGATCGTACGGTTGAGAATGATGAGACCGAGGTATGGTGATGATGGAATTAATGGTTCGGATTGGTCTAAGCTTGAGAAGAATGATCCGTTTTTGTTTGCGAGGAAGTTTTCTAAGGAAGCGATTGTGCCTTTGGTTGGTATGGCTCGAACCGTTTTGTTTAATGACTCGGTTCTTAGTGTGTGAATGGTTCTCTTATAGCAATTGTAAATTCTGTTTTACTTCTTCTTTTTTGTTGGTTTGGGAAAAAAGTAATTGTAATATAAATGAGTAGATGAGAGCCGAAGTCTACCAATACTGTGAGTATACTTCATCTTCTCCATATTAGTAAATGGAATTAAAGCAATGTCTAATGGAAGAGAGTGGTGTTAGTTTCACTTTACACTTTGGTTATGTAAATCATATTTCATCTGATAGTATACATCTTATTCAATTTAATCCCAAAATTGGTTAATATTTTGGTACTATATCCGATATATTATTGGTAGGTTGGGAAAAAGTTGGATACAATTAGGCTTGGGCACATAATTAGATACGAAAGGTTGGTTACAAATTACACAGTCTACACAGGTTTGATTTGATCCGTCTGTGAATTTTTTAAGAGAAATTATTTTTTAGTGACAAAAATATTTATTACGACAGTTACGCAAAATATAACTGCCACGTCATTAATGGGCCCTTAAATGGGCATAAGCTGAGTTGGACCATTAATGGGCCTAAACTGAGTTACCTGAACTGAAGTCTGATGATTTGAGATTGATGCAGGAAGTAGGCAAGACTACATTCTCAGTTTTGTTACTTCGTCTCTCTATATACATGTTCAAAAACATCTAAACCTAGAGAGGAGACTAAGAGACCTAACTAAAAACTCATACTTTAACACAGGACTCACTAAACAACACCCAATCTTACCCACATTTTCAGCTGTTGTTGTTGTTGCTTATCTTGCTTCGTTATTGAGTAGGTTTACTGGGACCTAACCTGAGAGATAGATCACATTCACACCCACCAAAGGTTGCATCTTTGACACTCTCCGGTCTACTGTTCTTGGAATTGTATGAGTCAGTGACTGGTCTGAATGAATAGCATAAAGGGTAAGCTGAGTACTTGGAAACAGGTAGCTGCTCTTGTGTTACTTCAAGATTCGTTGGTACAAAGTTTGGTTTCATGAAAACTTGAGACAAAATGTTGTCTAAGTTAGTTGAGTCTTGTCTGAGATAACATCTTGGGTTTATGTTTCTTTGACTCCTTGTAGCTCTTCTTGGTGTGCATCCCAAATGCAATGCAGCTTCAAAATAAACAAGATTTGTTCATTGAATCTGAGCTAATAATACTATAGAACTTGAAACATACAGATTGTGTTTGTATACCTTCAATACAAGGTTGAAGAAATTGTCCAGTTTCAGTGGTCTCATCAAGTCGTATGATAGTGTTAATGGCATCGTTTGTACGGTCTAAAAGTGTCTTCATGTCCATATACTCAGCCTAACATACAAAACCCATCAAAAGACACTCCAAATGAACACATTGAGTACAAATCTAAAGTCTATCTATCAATCTCACTGTTCAAAGAGGGCTAATAAAAAGCAATACTTGAAAATTGAAATTACTAAAAGACACAATCTTTGTTTGAGATTTTAAGACAAAACCTAAATTGAGAAGTTAAAATGTAAGAAGAAGAACCTCAGAATTGGCTTTGGAATACATGATTTCTTCAGCTTTTAAGACAACAACAGGGAGCTTCTCTTGCCATTCTGTGTTTTTCTTGGTGGATTGGCTATGAATCTCATAAACAATCCTACAAAAAAAGTTCAAAAGAACAAATTAGAGGTGAAGAAAGACAGACATGCACACAGAGACAACTTAAAGATTGATACCTGAAAATCTCTTGAATGAGCAAACCTCTCATGGGTTGATGTGTCTCACTATGCCAAGCTCTTCTGATACAGTCATAGGGTCTTGGCCCTGGCTTCGGCATCTTCCACCACTTTCTAAGAGAGAGAGAAAATGAAGACAAATTGAGATTGTTTTTGCTTCCCACAGTTTTCCACTTCTCAATAATTTGAGTGTAGAGGAGAGAGGTAGTACTGTTCATTGATCTAATCCGGTCTAGTTCAATTTATTTCGGTTTAGTCTTAAGTTTTATGGACCAGTCTACTCTCTATAGGATTGCTATCTATTGTAATATTCTCAAACTACTTTATATACACTAAAGACTAGATTTGGTCTATAAATGTGATTATTGGTTAGAACTAGACCCACATTTTGAAAGACTAGATTTGGTCTATAATTGTGATTATTGGTTATTAAAACAAGACCCACATTTTTCTTTTTTTTCTTCTTATGAATCTTGTCCTTATGACAAGACAAATCATAGTTTGTTTTAGACCAAGCTCAGTTGTATTATGTATTTAAGACAACATCAGAATCCAAACACAAGTATGCTCTCTTCACTCATGGATTCAAAACTTTTAACTGTTTGGTTTGGTATGGTTGAAGTAAAATGTAGGAAACAAGTTAAATGAAATCTTGAGAAATTGCTTTCATATCACTTCACTTCGTGCAATAATGGTCTCTGACATTGAAACATTCACACGATAACGACAAAAACATAATAAATTAAAAAAAAATTATAAGCTCAAAATGAAACCACGTAAGGCCCATAAAGTCAGATATGAAGGCCCAAGTGTAATGCATGTTGTCCACGTGGACAATTTCTTTTCCTTCCGGTAGCAATTATCTACTCAGTCCAACGAGAGCTCTCCGGCGTCGTTTCCCCGGAATTTGGATTACATTCACTCTCTGTATTTTCAGTTTACATTCCCCGGAATCTCCCAGAACCTTCGGTGGTTAAAATTCAACAGCCGCCGATTCCTAAAGACGATGAGCCACTTTTTAGGTTAGCTTCTCGGGTTAACCCGAATCTACCTCCAGGTTCAACCCGGAAATTGGCTTTTATGTATTTAACGTCGTCACCTCTTCCGTTTGCGCCTCTATGGGAATTGTTCTTTAACGGAGTTTCAAAAGATCTTTATAATATCTATATCCACGCGGATCCGACCCGAGATTATAACCCGGGTTTTTCAGGTGTGTTTTTAAACCGAGTCATTCATTCATCAAAACCTTCAGCTAGACATACACCAACCCTAGCCGCCGCAGCTCGTAGATTACTCGCACACGCACTTCTCGACGATCAATTAAACTACATGTTCGCTATGATCTCACCTTCCTGTATCCCAATTCACTCCTTCGACTTCATCTACAAGACATTGATTTCGTCTCGTAAGAGTTTCATCGAGATTCTCAAAGACGAGCCATGGCAATACGTTAGATGGGCGGCGCGTGGAGAAACCGCGATGTTACCGGAAGGGAAAATTACTTTTCTACCCTTATTAATATGTTAGATCCACGTGGATGTATACCTGCGACGTTGACTAATGTTGACTGGAGTGTTAATGTTGATGGTCATCCGAGGATGTATGAAGCTGTGGAGGTTGTTCCTGAGTTGATCGTACGGTTGAGAATGATGAGACCGAGGTATGGTGATGATGGAATTAACGGTTCGGATTGGTCTAAGCTTGAGAAGAATGATCCGTTTTTGTTTGCGAGGAAGTTTTCTAAGGATGCGATTGTGCCTTTGGTTGGTATGGCTCGAACCGTTTTGTTTAATGACTCGGTCCTTAGTGTGTGAATGGTTTTCTTATAGCAATTGTAAATTATGTTTTACTCTTCTTTTTTTCTTTTGTTTGAGAAAAAAGTAATTGTAATATAAATGAGTAGATGAGAGCCCAAGTCTACCAAGTAAATGGAATTAAAGCAATATCTAATGGAAGAGAGTGATGTTAGTTTCACTTTACACTTTGTTAATGTAAATGCAGTATTAGTCAATACTAAAAAGAGCCAAAGTTTCATAAGATGACAATAGAAGGCATGATCATGGAAAATACAAGAAGAAACCGGATTATAACAAAGGTCCAAAAAATCGATGTAAGACCAAAAGGGAAATATCTTTACTTTTCATATTCAAAGTTTCACATTTGGATATATATTAGGTCCAAAACATTGAACTACAGATAGCTTATGTTCTTTGCCAATATATTAACTACCGGTGGTTCATGTTATTTAACCTCATCTAATTGTTTTTTCATTTATGATGAACTGTGTTCAAACTTTTTAATCATATCTTGATATTACAGATAGTATATTACATGGCTGTGAATGGTTGGTCCGTCCGATGCCTTGATATTACAGATAGTATATTACATGGCTGTGAATGGTTGGTCCGTCCGATGCGGATCGGACCAACTCCAGACTCTCCAGATTTTTGTCCGAACTCATGCGGACTAATATCTTGTCTGGAGTTATGCGTATGGTATGGAGTAGTATGGAGCATATGGAGCAGATTTGATGTGGACCGAAGAAATGCGTACCATAATACAATTTTATGGTATGGAGAAGTGCGGACATGATCCGACTTTTCGGTACGCACAAGTTCGGACCAAAATAATTATGGAGAAGTGCGGACATGGTCCGACTTTTTGGTACGCACAAGTTCGGACCAAAATAATTTTGTTGAATGGTGAAAATTGCGGACTGCTCCGGAGTTGGCTTATTTGTGTGGCAAAGAAAGAAGATAACATTTCTAAAGAGAATCTCTTCTCTGTGACTCTCTTCTTCGAGATCAGGATTTGATAATTTCTCATCTCTTTGAAGCTCTCTTTCTCTGTGGCTATGGCTGCTAATTCGATAATGGCTTCTTCTTCTTCCAAACCTCTAATCTCCCTCTCCACAAACCAACAACCAAACCGAATCCAAATCCCCAAATCCACCAAACTCCCCCAAATCCCTAAATCCCTAACTTCCTCCTCCGATCTCCGTACCAAAACTCTATCAATCTCTTCCACCACCGCAAAATACCTAGCCCCTCCGATCTCCGTACCAAAACTCTATCAATCTCTTCCACCACCGCAAAATACCTAGCCGTAATCGCTACTTTCGCTCCACCATCAATGGCGGAAGCAATGGAAAAGGCACAACTCTTCGATTTCAACCTCACGTTACCGATCATCGTCGTTGAATTTCTCTTTCTAATGTTCGCTCTCGACAAGGTTTATTACTCTCCGTTAGGTAATTTCATGGATCAGAGAGATGCTTCGATTAAAGAGAAGCTCGCGAGTGTTAAGGATACTTCGACTGAAGTTAAGGAGCTAGATGAGAATTCGACTGAAGTTAAGGAGCTAGATGAGAAAGCTGCTTCTGTTATGAGAGCTGCTAGGGCTGAAATTGCTGCTGCGTTAAACAAGATGAAGAAGGAGACTCAGGTATAAACAACAATGGACATTTTCATTATCAAAACGGAGAAATTGGGAATGGATTGTGAGTTTTCTTTTTGTAGGTTGAGGTTGAGGAGAAGCTAGCTGAAGGAAGGAAGAAGGTGGAGGCAGAGTTACAAGAAGCATTAGCGAGCTTGGAGAAGCAGAAGGAAGAAACCATTAAAGCTTTGGATTCTCAGATTGCTTCTCTTAGTGAAGAGAAGAGAAGAAACCATTAAAGCTTTGGATTCTCAGATTGCTTCTCTTAGTGAAGATATTGTTAAGAAGGTTCTTCCTTCTTAGAATTTAAACAAAACCCTATTTTTGTTATTCTTATAACTCTCTCTCAAACTCAATGTACTACTGTAAATCTCTTCTTCTTCTTCTCCTCTGTTTCTTGAATTGTGTTTCATTCAAGAAGAACACTTTTCTATTTGTAAGAAATGGGCCTGCGAACAAAATAAATGGGCCTGTCGTACAAAATTAAAATGGGCCTCAAAGTTAATTAATGGGCCTGGGAACAAAATAAATGGGCCTGTCAGACAAAATTAAAATGGGCCTTAAAGTTAATTAATGGGCTTGTGTTTGTGGTATTAAGTAACGGGCCCACCACGTCTTCTCCATCTTCTTCTTTTTCACGGTTCTCTCTCTTTCATCTGTCTTCTTCAGCTTTTCAAGTTACTTGTGTTCAGTTCCCGATCATCATTTCTTAGTTTTTGCTTATTTTCTCCCTTTCTCTTTCATTAGTCCTTTGGATTTATCTCTCGTTTCGTCATTACTTGTGTTAGGGTTTCTTCAAAGGCTTCTTAATCCGTCGAAATTTCATTTTCTCTCCCTCATTGCTGGTTTCTCTCTTTGCCCTATATTTTCCGTTTCGCAAGCTGTGATTTTTTTTTTTCTGGGTTCATTGCACTTTTAGTTCAATTTTAGTTTTGAGTTCTTCGCTTAGAAAATTTGACAAATCTGACTTCTCTGTATTTGGTTACTTCACTGTATTTGGTTCCTGTTACGTGTTTTTGTAGTTCTCCACGATATTGTCTCTGTCACTCAAAATGAGATTCTTGCACGTCTCTGATTTCTCTCTTCAATTACATATATTACGAGATCGATGCTATTTAGTATTTAGTTTCGGAATCTGTTTCACATTTTTGCTATCTCTATCCGCCTGTAAGGATAGTTAACAGAGTAAAAGGAAAGGTTGTTCCTTTAAGTAAACTTAGGTTTGATTCTCTTATGTGATTGAGTTCTTTTTTAGGTAATTTGGTTTCTGTTGTTACATTTGTGCGATGTCTTAATTGGTATAACTATGTTTGCTGGTTCATTCAGACTAAGATAAATGGCTTCAAAGGTTGTTGCTGCTAAGCCGGATGATTCTGAGTATGAAATCATTGAAGAAGGTGAATCTGAGAAAGCTTTAGCAGCGAGGACAAGCCCTTGGATGAATTCTTCAACGTTGAAGCTTCGACATCGAATTGGAAGAGGTTTCTTCGGTGATGTTTGGCTAGCTACTCATCATCAGTCAACTGAGGATTATGATGAGCATCATGAAGTAGCTATCAAAATGCTTCATCCGAGGAGTTTCTAGTATTAGTGGAAAGGTAGTAATGTAAACATGTGTGCTTCTTTAGTTTTTCCGTATGTTTTTCTTTAATTGCAAATCTATATCATGTAGATATGCATCATCATGAAGTTCTATGAGGGCTCTGTCGGTGACAAAATGGCTCGGCTTAAACGAGGAAAGCTTTCACTGCCTGATGTATTGAGGTAATTTTGCATTAGAGAAGTGAGTAGTAGCTCACAGTAGTGGTGTCTTCTTCATTCTTAAATAGAATACTAATGTCCTCTTATCTATGTTGGACCATTTCTTGCAGATACGGGGTTGATCTGGTTACAGGGATCATGGGGTTGCACTCGAAAGGGTTTCTGATTCTCAATCTTAAACCCACTAACTTTCTTCTCAGTGATAACGACAAGGCTATCCTTGGTGATGTTGGAATCCCTTATCTTCTTCTGAATACCCCTTTGCCTACTTCTGATATGACTGTTAGACTTGGAACCCCAAACTATATGGCTCCAGAACAGTGGCAACCGGAAGAAAGAGGTCCCATGTCATTTGAGACTGATTATTATGGTCAAGCATAAGTGTTGGAGGCATCCCCGTCCTAAGCTTTCTAGAGAAACAACAGATAGCTTATGAAAAACAAACCCTTGAAGACATCCACCAAGCCGTAGTTGGAAGCGCATACGAAGTCATTAGACTCAAAGGTTACACATCTTGGGCCATTGGCTACTCTGTTGCTAATCTGGCTCGCTCTATCCTCCGTGACCAGCGCAAGATTCACCCTGTAACAGTCCTCGCTCGTGGCTTTTATGGAGTTGAAGGTGGTGATGTTTTCCTTAGCTTACCAGCTTTGCTTGGACGTAATGGTGTGGTGGCTGTTACTAATGTGCATATTACTGATGAAGAGGCTGAGAAGTTGCAGAAGTCGGCTAAGACTATATTGGAGATGCAGAGTCAATTGGGACTTTGAAAATACAGATCTGTCTGCTTGAATTATGTATAACTAGTGTCGAGTAATGTATGTTTAATCCTACAGTGTTGATGTGAATCTTTTTGTTCCAACTTTGAGTTATGTTTTGAAACTGGAACAGATGAATGGTGTGAGGTTAAAGATATTGGTTATAACAGATAATTTCAGTGCGGAAAAAAGAAAAAAAAGAAATGGGCCTGCGAACCAAATAAATGGGCCTATCGAACAAAAAGAAAATGGGCCTCAAAGTTAATTAATGGGCTTGTGTTTGTGGTATTAAGTAACGGGCCCACCACGTCTTCTCCATCTTCTTCTTTTTCACGGTTCTCTCTCTTTCATCTGTCTTTTTCAGCTTTTCAAGTTACTTGTGTTCAGTTCCCGATCATCATTTCTTAGTTTTTGCTTGTTTTCCTCTTTTCTCTTTCATTAGCGCTTTGGATTTATATCTCTTTTCGTCATTACTTGTGTTAGGGTTTCTTCAAAGACTTCTTAATCCGTCGAAATTTCATTTTCTCTCCCTCATTGCTGGTTTCTCTCTTTGCCCTATATTTTCCGTTTCGATTGCTGGTTTCTCTCTTTGCCCTATATTTTCCGTTTCGCAAGCTGTGATTTTTTTTTTTTTTTTTTCTGGGTTCATTGCACTTTTAGTTCAATTTTAGTTTTGAGTTCTTCGCTTAGAAAATTTGGCAAATCTGACTTCACTGTATTTGGTTACTTTCACTGTATTTGGTTCCTGTTACGTGTTTTTGTAGTTCTCCACGATATTGTCTCTGTCACTCAAAATGGGATTCTTGCACGTCTCTGATTTCTCTGAATTTACTCTTCAATTACATATATTACGAGATCGATGCTATTTAGTATTTAGTTTCGGAATCTGTTTCACATTTTTGCTATCTCATCCGTCTGTAAGGATAGTTAACAAAGTAAAAGGAAAGGTTGTTCCTTTAAGTAAACTTAGGTTTTATTTCTCTTATGTGATTGAGTTCTTTTTTAGGTAATTTGGTTTCTGTTGTTGCATTTGTGCGATGTCTTAATTGGTATAACTATGTTTGCTGGTTCATTCAGACAAAGACAGATGGCTTCTAAGGTTGTTGCTGCCAAGCCGGATGATTCTGAGTATGAAATCATTGAAGAAGGTGAGTCTGAGAAAGCTTTAGCAGCGAGGAAAGGTCCTTGGATGGATTCTTCAACGTTGAAGCTTCGACATCGAATTGGAAGAGGTTTCTTCGGTGATGTTTGGCTTGCTACTCATCATCAGTCAACTGAGGATTATGATGAGCATCATGAAGTAGCTATCAAAATGCTTGCTACTCATCATCAGTCAACTGAGGATTATGATGAGCATCATGAAGTAGCTATCAAAATGCTTCATCAAGATTTGTTTGACAAGTGTCAAGGAATGGAGAATGTTTGTCTGCTCAGAGGAGTTTCTAGTATTCATGGAAAGGTATGTGATGTAAACATGTGTGCTTCTCTAGTTTTCCCGTATGTTTTTCTTTAATTGCACATTTGGATTATATAGATATGCATCATCATGAAGTTCTATGAGGGATCTGTCGGTGACAAAATGGCTCGGCTTAAACGAGGAAAGCTTTCATTGCCTGATGTATTAAGGTAATTTTTCATTACACAAATAAGTAGCTTACATTAGTAGTGTCTTCTTCATTCTAAAATAGAATTCCTCTCATCTATGTTGAACTATTTCTTGCAGATACGGGGTTGATCTGGTTACAGGGATCATGGGGTTGCATTCAAAAGGGTTTCTGATTCTCAATCTTAAGCCTACTAACTTTCTTCTCAGTGATAACGACAAGGCCATCCTCGGGGATGTTGGAATCCCTTATCTTCTTCTTGGTACCCCTTTGCCAAGTTCTGATATGACTGTGAGACTGAGGAGTTTCTAGTATTCATGGAAAGGTATGTGATGTAAACATGTGTGCTTCTCTAGTTTTCCCGTATGTTTTTCTTTAATTGCACATTTGGATTATATAGATATGCATCATCATGAAGTTCTATGAGGGATCTGTCGGTGACAAAATGGCTCGGCTTAAACGAGGAAAGCTTTCATTGCCTGATGTATTAAGGTAATTTTTCATTACACAAATAAGTAGCTTACATTAGTAGTGTCTTCTTCATTCTAAAATAGAATTCCTCTCATCTATGTTGAACTATTTCTTGCAGATACGGGGTTGATCTGGTTACAGGGATCATGGGGTTGCATTCAAAAGGGTTTCTGATTCTCAATCTTAAGCCTACTAACTTTCTTCTCAGTGATAA
Source organism: Physaria fendleri (assembly GCA_036630335.1). Classification (NCBI taxonomy): domain Eukaryota; kingdom Viridiplantae; phylum Streptophyta; class Magnoliopsida; order Brassicales; family Brassicaceae; genus Physaria; species Physaria fendleri. The sequence continues at coordinate 11,951,139 of CM071716.1, read as the reverse complement.
CGACAAGGCCATCCTCGGGGATGTTGGAATCCCTTATCTTCTTCTTGGTACCCCTTTGCCAAGTTCTGATATGACTGTGAGACTTGGAACTCCAAACTATATGGCTCCAGAACAGTGGCAACCGGAAGAAAGAGGTCCCATGTCATTTGAGACTGATTCCAAACTATATGGCTCCAGAACAGTGGCAACCGGAAGAAAGAGGTCCCATGTCATTTGAGACTGATTCTTGGGGATTTGGATGCAGCATTGTGGAAATGCTGACTGGTATACAACCTTGGTCTGGGAAATCTGCCGATGAAATATATGATTTAGTGGTGAGGAAGCAAGAAAAGCTTAGTATCCCTGATGGCATACCGCCTTCTCTCGAGAACCTACTTCGAGGTTGCTTTATGTATGATTTTCGAAGCCGGCCTTCGATGACTCACATCTTACACGTTTTGAAGAGGTAAATCATACCTTGTAATAATTCTTTCTACGGTTTGAATGATATTTATTGGAAAGTGTTTATATTGTCACTAGATTCACTATACATTGTTTTATAGTACCTCTTGAAAAAAAGCCGGCCTTCGATGACTCACATCTTACACGTTTTGAAGAGGTAAATCATACCTTGTAATAATTCTTTCTACGGTTTGAATGATATTTATTGGAAAGTGTTTATATTGTCACTAGATTCACTATACATTGTTTTATAGTACCTCTTGAAAAATTAGTAGTTGTCAAGATTGATGGTTTAATAGTTTGTTGTAATCCAATTTCCTAATCTTGATGTAAAATTTGATTGGCACTTTTGGCTACCTTGAATTGTGATATTAACTTGAACTGATTTGGCAGCTTGCAGAACTCAGACGAGGAAGAGATGTGGAGAGGCATTGACAGTAGAGAAATCAGGAAGAGCTCGGCTACTCTCGGTTATACAGAATGGTTTCTTTCAAAAGATCATCTGCAAGTAGGTGACACGGTGCGTTCAAGAAAACCTGCCAATTCGTGTAAGCATGAGATTATGGATGTGCCAGAAGGAATGGTGGTCGGCTTAGAACGTGGAACCACAGACCCAGTTGGATTTGCGCTTGTTAAAGTTCATGGTGTTCATGATCCCTTAAGGGTTAAAACCACAGACCCAGTTGGATTTGCGCTTGTTAAAGTTCATGGTGTTCATGATCCCTTAAGGGTTAACGTATTTCTTCTTGAACGGGTTACAAACGGCTTAGCTTCTGGAGATTGGGTGCTTTTGAAGGATGGAGAAGACAAGAGGCATTCTCCGGTAGGTGTTCTCCATTCGATCGACCGCGAGGGAAATGTAGCTGTTGGGTTTATTGGGTTGCCAACTCTCTGGAAAGGGACTGCATCACAGCTTCAGATGGCTAAAGCATACAATGTGGGTCAATTTGTGAAACTCAAAGCCAATATTGTTATCCCGAGGTTCAAATGGATACGTAAAAGTTGTGGGTCAATTTGTGAAACTCAAAGCCAATATTGTTATCCCGAGGTTCAAATGGATACGTAAAAGTGAAGGTATTTGGGCAACAGGCAGGATCTCTCAGATTTTACCAAACGGATGCCTCGAGGTGGACTTCCCTGGAGTGTTACCTTTTGGACAGGAACATGGAAGTTGTCTTGCAGATCCAGCTGAAGTAGAAATTGTAGATTTTAATACATGTCAAGGAGTTGTGGAAAAATATCAACATCTTGAGGATTTTCATTGGGTTGTGAGACCTTTGCTGATTGCTATGGGTTTATTGACAGCAGTGAAGTTAGGATTCTTTGCAGGGAAGAAAATAGGACGGTCAAAGGATGGGAAAGAACGCAATGGCTCGAGTCAGAGTCTGGATGGTCAGGACTCTGGCAAATCTAAATGGCTTGTGTTCAGTGTTTAGGACTATAAGGAGGGTTGTGACAAACCTGGTCTGGTCTTTATGTTGTGCTGTTCTAGTCATGGTTTTATGTTAAGTGTACATAATAATATTAAGACTTTTAAACTTAGTAAAAGACATGTATTGTGCTCTCTCATGGCTTCTTGTATTGTATTTGATGGGTTTCAGTATGTATAGTGCTGGGAGATGTGAATATTGTTCTTTGAGCAAGAACTTTGTAAAGTTTCAACTAGAAAGAACTCTGTTCGGAACACAAAAAGGACTAAATATATGCATCAAAGGACGGTCCAATATCCCGTCAAAAAAAAAAAAAAAAAAAAAGGACGGTCCAATACAATTATACAACAAACATACTCAATACACATCTTTAAGCCCTATGTATATCTTTTGAGTAAAGAGAGCAAAATGGTAGTCTATTCTTGGATCAAAGTGACTATTACTATAATACTTATCTCGTCAATGTTTCTGTTGATGCCTCTTCTTTCTCATCACCATTTTCCTCGTTCACATCTTCAGTGGTCTTGACTTCTTTTTGGAGAGTATGAAGCATTGCAGAGTTCAACTGTTTTCTCAATTTTGAGTTCTCAATAAAGATGTTTGTCAGTACCTTCCTTAGCTCATCCTCCATAGTTTTTGTTTCAGTATCGATGCCGAGAGATTTGTTGATGTCTTGAGCAGCAGCATTTTCATCAAACCCGGCAAGTATCTGAGCCTGAAAATGGTTTACATTGTTAAAACTTGTAATATACACATCATGAAAGCACTATAAGACAGGATTTTGTAGCAATGCTTTCATTTAGTGCAGACAAAAGTTAACTAACTATGCTACACTAACAAATAAATCCATCCTGATCTATATATCAAGATGCAGTGAAAAGTAAAACCTTGTCAGTGCTTAGTTGGGAAACTTTGATTGTAAGTGCAGATAAATCAGAGATGTGGCACTTACCTCCTCAATGTGATCATCAGATATTGAAAGCAAACGCAAAGCATCTGATACTGCAGGAGAGTCCTCTACAAAATTACTGTTTCCGTCCATAGACAAATTCAAGTTGTATTCTTTAAGTTTGTCATGGAGAATTCTACAGTCACTAAGCAGCTTTTTTCTAGCCGCTACCGTGTTCTCAAGTAGTTTTCTTTCCTGTTCGAGAAGTTTCTGAAAATGCAACATTTTCCAGTCTCAGTTGTGTTGTATCTCTTGTTTTGTTAACATCCACAGATCCATGCGCTACCAAAAAGATATATTATAATACTATAGGAGGGATAATTTACCTCAGCTTCAGTTTTATCTTAGACCATGGGACTATTTTACATCATACCTCTCTCGATTTTAACTTCATTTCCATCTCGTACGATTTTTGTTTAAGTTCTTCCATATCCCACTGCATCTGATTCATTCTTTCCCTCTCGCTCATAATAGCTTGCTCGAAGTTCTCTTTACTTCTCTGCTTAGTAGTTTCAAGTTCACCTTCTAGATCCTTTACCTGAGCAGTAAAAACAAAATTACAACACTGCCATTTACTCCAAAGAAAAAATAACAAGATATGGATGTTTAGAAATAGAACGAAGATTGAAACGTCTCTTTTGTACCTTTTTGTTCAGGTAATCTTTCACGGCTATCTCTTGATTTAGTCTGGCTATAAGATCCTCCATATCTGTTTTTGCATTGACAAGTCTCTCATTTGTGCCTAACAGAATCCTGTTTAACTTATTACGCAGCTCCAGCGGAAGAACTATTTGTGCGCTACCCTGCCTTTCTGTGTTACCAACAAGCCCGGTTCCAAGCGATGCAGCAGGACCTTGGCTTAGATCCAGGTGGCTATCACTGCTTGAACTTGGGAGACCAGATATTGATCTTTCACCAGTGTGTAGAGCAAAACTGTCAGCACTCTCAAAAGAGAGATTTCTATCATGCATTACTGAGTAAGTTGATGATTTAGAGCAAAACTGTCAGCACTCTCAAAAGAGAGATTTCTATCATGCATTACTGAGTAAGTTGATGATTCTGGTTCAGAAAGAAGTTGTGAGCCATTATCAGCAAGAAATACACCTTTAGAAGCATTTCCATTATACACATTCTTCCCTAGGATATTATTGACATATCTTGTGCGGACTCTATGTTTGGGAAAGTCTTCAAGTTGTTCCTTGTGCGGACTCTATGTTTGGGAAAGTCTTCAAGTTGTTCCAGAATAGTCTGGCTCATTGAAAGCCCCTCGTCAATGTTGGAAATGCTAAAGTTAACAAGCTTCTCTATTGGATTTCTTAAGCCTTCATCTAGAGTTAGATCTTCAGTGCCAACTTCAGAAATATCATCCTGTCCTAAACCTGGTGATCCAAGCTCAGATGTTTCATAAGCAGTATCACTGCCATATTCAGATGTGAAAGAACTACCACCAGCATGAAACAAGCTCAAACTTGGGCGAAACATAGGCGACGAACTTGTGCTATTTCCATCATTATTGGCATCAGAAGCATTCTGATCTACATCCTGGCATGCTGAAAAGCAAGATCATGTTAGACCATGATCACTCATTACAGCATTTATCAATGCACAGCTTAAGTGTGCACTGTCATAGATCATACCAGACCTAGCAGCCGCTTCTAGTTCAAGAAAGGATGCAACTATCACACTTCTTGCTAATTCTATATCTGATAGTAATTTCGTCATCCACTCCTCCAGAGAGCACCTTCTCTGCAACAAGGTCATAGCTATCACTTGAAAAACAAATAGTTTGTAACATTATTGTTGAAACATGGCTTTCCATACATATGTACACCTAAGTCTACCATAATCTGCATTACTGGTACTTCTTGGCTGGGATAGATTTGGAGGAAGAGAAAAAATAGCACTAACAGAGAAGCTACTGAGAAACAGCAGTTACACAAGTGACCTCATTTAGTTAGTCTCAGGAAAAAATGCATACCTCTTCTAACACTGCTCTGCTTTTCATACGCAATAGCCCTTTGGGGGGAGCTGATGGAAAACTTTTTCTAGGAAATGTTCTTTTAAGCTGTAAGGAAAAAATGAATGTGCATATGTCGTCAAACACATTGCATTCAAATCATTAAGAAAAAAACATAAAGAGTTGGATCTGCCTATATTCAGGGAGAACACATACATCTGCTAACAGCTTTAGAAAATCATTAAATCTTCTCAACACTCCTCTCATTGTGGTGACACCTTCAGGGGATTGCACACTTACTTGAACCCTGTAAAACTGTTCCTCTAAAATGTTATAAATGTAAGCACTTTCAACTAAATATCTTGTTGATCCACGGGCATATATGACACAGGTAGAATGTAAAATTGCTACAAGAAGTTAGAGCTAGCCTTTGTAAGAGACAAACACTTGAAAATTCAGTTACTTAGATTACCACAACAGGGTCTGAATTTCTTGAT
>CM071716.1:11934656-11945765 GCA_036630335.1 Physaria fendleri | reverse complement strand
TGTGGGTCAATTTGTGAAACTCAAAGCCAATATTGTTATCCCGAGGTTCAAATGGATACGTAAAAGTAAAGGTATTTGGGCAACAGGCAGGATCTCTCAGATTTTACCAAACGGTTGCCTCGAGGTGGACTTCCCTGGAGTGTTACCTTTTGGACAGGAACATGGAAGTTGTCTTGCAGATCCAGCTGAAGTAGAAATTGTAGATTTTAATACATGTCAAGGAGTTGTGGAAAAATATCAACATCTTGAGGATTTTCATTGGGTTGTGAGACCTTTGCTGATTGCTATGGGTTTATTGACAGCAGTGAAGTTGGGATTCTTTGCAGGGAAGAAAATAGGACGGTCAAAGGATGGGAAAGAACGCAATGGCTCGAGTCAGAGTCTGGATGGTGAGGACTCTGGCAAATCTAAATGGCTTGTGTTCAGTGTTTAGGACTATAATAAGTAGGGTTGTGACAAACCTGGTTTGGTCTTTATGTTGTACTGTTCTAGTCATGGTTTCATGTTAAGTGTATATAATAATATTTATATTGCTCTGTAAGACTTTAAACTTAGTAAAAGACATATATTGTGCTCTCTCTTGGCTTCTTGTATTCTAATTGATGGGATTCAGTATATATAGTGCTGGGAGATGTGAATATTGTTCTTTGAGCAAGAAGTTTGTAAAGTTTCAACTAGAAAGAACTCTGTTCGGAACACAAAAAAGACTAAATATATGCAACAAAGGATGGTCCAATACAATTATACAACAAACATACTCAATACACATCTTTAAGCCCTATGTATATCTTTTATACAACAAACATACTCAATACACATCTTTAAGCCCTATGTATATCTTCCGAGTAAAGAGAACAAAATGGCAGTCTATCCTTAGGTGAAAGTGACTATTATTATCATACTTATCTCTTCAATGTTTCTGTTGATGCCTCTTCTTTCTCATCACCATTTTCCTCGTTCACATCTTCAGTGGTCTTGACTTCTTTTTGGAGAGTATGAAGCATTGCAGAGTTCAACTGTTTTCTCAATTTTGAGTTCTCAATAAAGATGTTTGTCAGTACCTTCCTTAGCTCATCCTCCATAGTTTTTGTTTCAGTATCGATGCCGAGAGATTTGTTGATGTCTTGAGCAGCAGCATTTTCATCAAACCCAGCAAGTATCTGAGCCTGAAAATGGTTTACATTGGTAAAACTTGGAAAATACACATCAAGACAATATTACAAGAAAGAGTATTTAATGCAGACAAAACTTAAGTAACTATGCTATACTAACAAACAACTCTATCCTGATGTATATATCAAGATGCAGTGGAAAGGAACTCCGATTAGGGAAAACCATGGCAGTATTTAGTTGGAAACTTTGTGATTGTAAGTAGAGAAAAAGCAGAGATGCAGCAATACCTCCTCAATTTGATCATCAGATATTGAAAGCAAACGCAAAGCATCTGATACTGTAGGAGAGTCCTCTATAAAATTACCGTTTCCATCCATAGACAAATTCAAGTTGCATTCTTTAAGTTTGTCATGAAGAATTCTACAGTCACTAAGCAGCTTTTTTCTTGCCGCTACCGTGTTCTCAAGTAGTTTTCTTTCCTGTTGGAGGAGTTTCTGAAAAATGCAACATGTTCAAGTCTCAGTTGTGCTGTCTCTCTTGTTTTGTTAACATCCATAGATCCATGGTGCTGCCAAAAAGATATACTATAGGAGATAATTTACCTCTGCCTCAGTTTTATCTGTCAAAGATTGAGTCAGGTCTTTTTCTAGTTCCACATGAGAACGCCTCAGAGATTTAACCTCTTTGACAAGAACTTTAATATCAGCTTTCGATTTTGCCTCTAATTCTTCATATCGCCTAGAGAGCTCTTCTAGCTGTTGTTTTTTGGCATCCAACTCTTCCGAAATAGTTGACTGTTCAGTGGGTTCTACACATGAGCTTTCATCCTATTGTAAAAGTTTTGCGTCAGCGTGATTCTATAGAAGAGCAAAAATTTTGTACGATCTATGCAAACCAGTTTATTAGTAAAAATAATTTTATAGACATGGAACTATTTTACATCATACCTCTTTCGATTTTAACTTCATTTCCATCTCGTAAGATTTTTGTTTAAGTTCTTCCATATCCCACTGCATCTGATTCATTCTTTCCCTCTCGCTCATAGATTTTTGTTTAAGTTCTTCCATATCCCACTGCATCTGATTCATTCTTTCCCTCTCGCTCATAATAGCTTGCTCGAAGTTCTCTTTACTTCTCTGCTTAGTAGTTTCAAGTTCACCTTCTAGATCCTTTACCTGAGCAGTAAAAACAAGATTACATTACTACCATTTGCTCCAAAGAAAAAATAACAAGATATGGATGTTTAGAAATAGATCGAAAATTGAACTGTCTCTTTTGTACCTTTTTGTTCAGGTAATCTTTCACCGCTATCTCTTGGTTTAGTCTAGCTATAAGATCCTCCATATCTGTTTTTGCATTGACAAGTCTCTCATTTGTGTTTAACAGAATCCTGTTCAATTTATTACGCAGCTCCAGTGGAAGAACTATTTGTGCGCTACCCTGCCTTTCTGTGTTACCAACAAGCACAGTTCCAAGCGATGCAGCAGGACCTCGGCTTAGATCCAGGTGGCTATCACTGCTTGAACTTAGGAGACCAGATGTTGATCTTTCACCAGTGTTTAGAGCAAAACTGTCAGCACTCTCAAAAGAGAGATTTCTATCATGCATTTGATCTTTCACCAGTGTTTAGAGCAAAACTGTCAGCACTCTCAAAAGAGAGATTTCTATCATGCATCACTGAGTAAGTTGACGGCTCTGGTTCAGAAAGAACTTGCGAGCCATTATCAGCAAGAAATACACCTTTAGAAGCATTTCCATTATACACATTCTTCCCTGAGACATTATTGACATATCTTGGGCGGACTCTATGTTTGGGAAAGTCTTCAAGTTGCTCCAGAATAGTTTGGCTCATTGAAAGTCCCTCATCGATGTTGGATATGCTAAAGTTAACAAGCTTCTCTATTGGATTTCTTAAGCCTTCATCTAGAGTTAGATCTTCAGTTATGCTAAAGTTAACAAGCTTCTCTATTGGATTTCTTAAGCCTTCATCTAGAGTTAGATCTTCAGTGCCAACTTCAGAAATATCATCCGGTCCTAAACCTGGTGATCCAAGCTCAGATGTTTCATAAGCAGTATCACTGCCATAGTCAGATGTGAGAGAACTACCACCAGCATGAAACAAGCTCAAACTTGGGCGAAACATAGGCGAAGAACTTGTGCTATTTCCATCATTATTGGCATCAGAAGCATTCTGATCTACATCCTGGAATGCTGAAAAGCAAGATCATGTTAGACCATGATCACACATTACAGCATTTACCAATGCACAGCTTAAGTGCGCACTGTCATAGATCATACCAGACCTAGCAGCCGCTTCTAGTTCAAGAAAGGATGCAACTATGACACTTCTTGCTAATTCTATATCCGATAGTAATTTCGTCATCCACTCCTCCAGAGAGCACCTTCTCTGCAACAAGGTCATAGCTGTCACTTGGAAAACAAATAGTTTGTAACATCATTGTTGAAACATGGCGTTCCATACATATGTACACCTAAAGTCTACAATTAAGCTGCATTACTCGAACTTCTTGGTTGGGAAAGATTTGGCGGAAGAGAAAAATTAGCACTAACAGAAAAGCTATTGAGAAAAACCAGTTACACAAGTGACCTCATTTAGTTAGTCTCAGGAAAAAAAAAATGCACACCTCTTCTAACACTGCTCTGCTTTTCATACGCAATAGCCCTTTGGGGGGAGCTGATGGAAAACTTTTTCTAGGAAATGTTCTTTTAAGCTGTAAGGAAAAAATGAATGTGCATATGTCGTCAAACACATTGCATTCAAATCATTAAGAAAAAAACATAATGAGTTGGATCTGCCTATATTCAGGGAGAACACATACTTACATCTGCTAACAGCTTTAGAAAATCATTAAATCTTCTCAACACTCCTCTCATTGTGGTAACACCTTCAGGTGATTGCACACTTACCTGAACCCTGTAAAACTGTTCCTCAAAAATGTTATATATGTAAGCACTTTCAACTAAACATCTATAAAATGCACACTACATCTATTCCATTGTGCACATTGAAGGTTCTTGATCCACACACATACAAGACACAGTGGCATGTACAATTACTACAAGAAGTTAAAGCTAGCCTTTGTAAGAGACAAACACTTGAAATTCAATTACTTAGATTACCACAACAGGGTCTGAATTTCTTGATTTTGGAAGAACAGTCCAGGAAGGTATTGTGACACAATAACTCCATCCGGTTCGAGGGTCATGAGGCCAAACAGTATCTCTACCATTCTGAGCAAAACAAAGATAAAAAAAAATCTTAATGCCTTGAACTCTCAGTAAAGGAATTTCTTGATTTTGGAAGAACAGTCCAGGAAGGTATTGTGACACAATAACTCCATCCGGTTCGAGGGTCATGAGGCCAAACAGTATCTCTACCATTCTGAGCAAAACAAAGATAAAAAAAAATCTTAATGCCTTGAACTCTCAGTAAAGTTCCATGAAGTTCAATAAAGTTCGAATTTTGGCAACATTAGAACTCACCCATTTGCGTGGCGGAGGACTCCAATCCATTCCTAACGGAAGCGAAGCGCTCACCCATTTGCGTGGCGGAGGACTCCAATCCATTCCTAACGGAAGCGGAGACGATCCGTCATGCCTTCCTAACGGAAGCGGAGACGATCCGTCATGCCTGTGCTTCGGCGGACTCCGTCTCTGCATCATATCCACCAAACGGAATCGGAATATGATACTCCGATCAGAATCAATAGGAGATGCGATCGAGAAAGCACAAATTACGCAATTTTAAACACAAATCTGATTATATAGATAGAAATTATGATGATCGTCGTCAGATCGAGAAGAGGTAAAGTGAGAGGACACAGAAGGTGTCTTCTCTTCCTCTGTGTTGAATTGCCATGGCGATTAAACGGCGGTGTTGTGACGTTTATTTTAACGGAAAAGCCGAGAAAGACAAACAACACGTGATTTAACGGAGGCGTGAAGCTTACCGTGTATATGATGTATATCGTGTATATGTCCCACCTTCTTCCCACGTTTTGGTTTGAGTTGGGCTTTTCTGTCTCAAGATTATATCAGCGAATTAAGCCCAATAACTATACAAAGATCTAAGCCCAATAGATTTACAAAATAAACGGGCCCAAGCCCACCAAAACGAAAAATTTAATGAATCTTAAAAACCTGCTGACTGGATCAGAGTGTTTCAAAACTGTTATTTTGTCACTTCAAATCGGAATCATGTCGGGATAACTGATCGGCGACACTGGATCAGAGTGTTTCAAAACTGTTATTTTGTCACTTCAAATCGGAATCATGTCGGGATAACTGATCGGCGACGACACAAAAGAAAGAGATTCGCTTCGTTTCCCAGAAAGGAAACAAATCTAAAGCTTTTTCATTTACTTCTTAAATTTCAGTTTCTGTACATTTTGAATCTCAGAATTCGTCTCTGTGAATCTGATCTCTCTCCCCTCTTATCGTGGATTGAGATGGATAGCTTACCAACGACGGTTTCAACGAAATCAGACCGGCGAGGTAGATCTTCTAGGTTTCAGAATAACTCCAAGCCATCTCTTATCTTGACCTTCTTCTCTTGTCTAGCTTGGCTCTATGTCGCTGGCCGGTACGTCGAATTTTTCTCTCTATTTCCGATTGATTATTGATTTGTTCATTGCAATGAATCCCGGAATCGAATTTTTAAGAGTTTAATTGTGATAGATCTCTCAGATTAATACTGGTGTAGATTTAAGATAAATCTTAGATTTTAACTATATTGTAATGTGTTTATTGGAATTTGAATTTCATTATATACCTGGATCTGTATCAGTCAATATAAGGTTATATAAAGAGTTGATTTTTGCATTGACAAAAAAAAAAAAGAGTTGATTTTTGATCTCTATTATGTTTTTGTTCTTCTTATGGCTACTGGTTAGGTTATGGCAAGATTCGCAGTACAGTGCAGCACTCAACTCTGCGCTTAAGAGGAACTATGATCAGGTTCCTTTTTCTTGTTCCTCTTTTTTGAAAGGTTAAAGTTTTCGTTCAAACGTCATTCGCCGCAACTAAATGGATTGTATTCAATGTTGATTATGTTGTTATGGAGTATAGAGGCCTAAGGTTCTTACAGTGGAGGATAAGCTAGTGGTTCTTGGATGCAAGTAAGCTGTTTTTTATTTCTTATGATGTTTTTCTGTCCTGCATGTACTAACACGCATGTAACCGTTTTGTAGAGATCTTGAGAGGAGAATTGTTGAAACTGAAATGGAGTTGACACAGGCTAAGAGTCAAGAGATCTTGAGAGGAGAATTGTTGAAACTGAAATGGAGTTGACACAGGCTAAGAGTCAAGGCTATCTTAAAAACCAGAAAAGTGTGTCTTCTTCAAGGAAGAAATTGCTTGCTGTTATTGGAGTTTACACTGGCTTTGGGAGTTTCTTGAAGCGCAACAAATTTAGAGGCTCTTGGATGCCCAGAGGTAGAATCATCCACATGCTTTGTTTGGTACAATAAGAAAAAATTTCTGTTATGATAATTTCTTCTCTTTAGATGATGCTCTGAAGAAACTTGAGGAAAGAGGAATTGTCATACGCTTTGTGATTGGACGGAGGTTTAATTTCTCACTTTAGTCTTTATTTCTTTATACTCTTTTTTCCAGTTGCAAAGTTTTTCACGGTCTCATATTAATGTTTTATAAATTTCCAGTCCTAACCGAGGTGATAGTCTAGATAGAAAAATCGATGAAGAAAACCGTACAACAAAAGACTTTTTGATTCTTGTAAGGACACTCTTTTGCTTGTTTTCCATGCCTGCTTATTACTATTTCTTCTCACTGATGTGGCTTCCAATCTCATGCCTGCTTATTACTATTTCTTCTCACTGATGTGGCTTCCAATCTACATTTTTCTCTCGAAATATGATGGATTATTAGGAAGATCACGAGGAAGCCCAAGAAGAATTACCAAAGAAAGTGAAATTCTTCTACAGTGCTGCTGTTCAGAATTGGGATGCAGAATTTTATGTCAAAGTTGATGACAATGTTGACTTAGATCTTGGTAATTCTTCCTCTTTCATGTCTTTGTCTTGCAAAGCTAATGTTCTGTCTAATTAGGGTATCAGCAATGTCTTTTAGTGACAAATGTTTTCAATATAACAGAGGGGATGATTGAGCTTCTTGAAAGCCGTCGTGATCAAGATGGTGCTTACATTGGGTGTATGAAGTCTGGAGATGTGATTACGGACGAGTTAGTATATTCTCAACTATCATCTGAGCTATGACATTTGCCCAAAGTTTCATAATACAAATTCTCATATACCAAGGGTTGTTTCTTGGTGTTCAGGGGAAGTCAATGGTATGAGCCAGAGTGGTGGAAATTTGGGGACACCAAATCGTAAGTGTCATATACCTTACAGGTCTTCTAGCTTAAGCTCTAAACCTATGTTGTCTGTACTCAGTTTCTTGTTTGCTTTATTTAGGTATTTCCGTCATGCAACTGGTTCGCTTATTATACTCTCCAAGAATCTGGCTCAGTATATCAATATAAACAGGTTAGGTTTCACAAACTGGCATAAGTTTAGTTACATGAAGAGTATATGCCAAAGAAAAACTTGGTTCTAATCATGGGTTTAATTTCTGGCCCGTTGAAGCAGTGGATTGTTAAAGACATATGCATTTGATGATACCACCATTGGATCATGGATGATTGGTGTACAGGCGACATATATAGATGACAATCGCCTTTGCTGCAGCAGCACAAGACAAGGTATGAATACTATCACACAAAAAAAAAATGGTTCTCACTTGTTTTGTGATATTAGAACACAAATCAGTCTTAAATGTATCAACTGAGTGTAAATCTGTTCATTTTGCAGACAAAGTATGTTCCATGGCATGATCAATACATACCTGATACTCTTGTCCCCGAGCAAAGACTGGTAGTTTCACATCGTCTTCATAGTATTATGATTAGGCCATTGATTACAGTTTGTGATTAGGACACATCTCTTGACCTTTATAGTAAGACAATGGGGAAATATTATAGTTGTTAATGAAGGTATTGTTATTATCTCACCAAACCTACTATATAACACTTTCAAATGACAAAATAGCATTCATAAGCATTTCATATCTCTGTGCTACTACTATTTGATACTTGTGTCTTTAATTATATTCAAACAATCTTGAACACTTTTGTTTGTTATACTAATAGGCATGGATTGTTCATTAGTTCAGTTCGGTACTTTCGGTCCTTAGTTCTTTCGATTTCTTATCTTAGGTAACCATTTAGAAACCGAAGTAATTTTGGATCGATTCGGGTCGGTTACCATTTATACGTGCAACAACTATACACAGATTTATTCAGATTACTTTTTACAAGGCAAACGTGGAGTAATCATCAGTCTCTAGACTCACTCAGATGAATCCAAAAGACCCTAAAAATAGTCTTCTTGTTTCATCGATCAAGCCCCAAAGAGGAAGAAGAATCTTCACGTTAAGGAATACAGTTCTTAGAACCGTTCCCTGAATCTGAAGAACCGAGACAATCCCTTTGTAATAGGCTGAGCAACGTCCTTCTCTTTTCGATGCAGAACTCTCAAGAACTCTTCGACACTCAAGTTCCCATCTTGATTTGAATCAAACACATGAAACGCAATCTCTATCACATTGTCTGATAGTGTTATATACGTGCAACAACTATACACAGATTTATTCAGATTACTTTTTACAAGGCAAACGTGGAGTAATCATCAGTCTCTAGACTCACTCAGATGAATCCAAAAGACCCTAAAAATAGTCTTCTTGTTTCATCGATCAAGCCCCAAAGAGGAAGAAGAATCTTCACGTTAAGGAATACAGTTCTTAGAACCGTTCCCTGAATCTGAAGAACCGAGACAATCCCTTTGTAATAGGCTGAGCAACGTCCTTCTCTTTTCGATGCAGAACTCTCAAGAACTCTTCGACACTCAAGTTCCCATCTTGATTTGAATCAAACACATGAAACGCAATCTCTATCACATTGTCTGATAGTGTTATTCCACATACCTGCGAAGCAGCTCGTTTGAAATCTTTCATTGTTAGTAAACCATTAGCTTTGCCATAAGCAAATAGTGCTAGAGTAAATGGCCCGAGTTTACTGCGTAGTTCATCAAACTGTTTGAATTCCTCTAGTGAGATAATGGCCCGAGTTTACTGCGTAGTTCATCAAACTGTTTGAATTCCTCTAGTGAGATACGTTTGTCCCTGAGATTCGGGTGGTCGCTTAGACCATCGACTCGATCAAGCAGCTTACTTAAATGACTTGCATCAGCCGCTGCAACCATTGACAAGGCAAAATCTTTGGCTGATATACTTCCTCTGCATTTGTAGTCGTAATGTCCAAACTCCAGTCTCAACATCTATACACAACATAAGATCATTCTCTTTCAATTTGATCGTATCCAGCAGTCAAATGAGCAAAGAGATGAATCGAAGGGTTAAGTGTTACTTACCTCTTCGGTTAGATCTTTCATAAACTTGGTGAATTTGTCATGTTTCAGTTTTTGACTACCATCTTTTCCAAAGAAGTATTCCACCAAACCTCCATCCGCCACAGAGCCAGAGATATGTAACCCTGTTCGAAGGCCATCTCGGTGACGAACTCCTTGTCTATGCTGAGATCGCATCAAACCCATCACTGTCTTAAACTCTTCCTTGTCAATCTCCCTAAAACAAGCTTTCATCAGAACCATCTAGAGGAAATATAAGTTACAAAGGATCCTTGTCAATCTCCCTAAAACAAGCTTTCATCAGAACCATCTAGAGGAAATATAAGTTACAAAGGAAAGAAGAACTGACCAGATTTTTTACATGATTGAGCGTAAACTCAAAAGAGACTCCACTGATTCCCAAAACCCATCCGTTTGGAGGATAAAAATATGGGAATACAGACCAGAAAAAATGATAGTCACCAAAAGCAGGAAAAATATGGGAATACAGACCAGAAAAAATGATAGTCACCAAAAGCAGGATTTATCTATATTTACATTATGTAAACTATTACTCACCCGTTGTTGTTTGTGTCAAACATCTTGAAAGCCACGGTAAAGCTTGATTCAGGAATGCTGAGTAATGTCACAAAGAATATATACCTATTCCCAAACAAAAAGATCTTCAATATTTCAAAAGTAGACAACCAATTACAAAAGGTAGAGTTTTTTGGTATTAGTAACTCACTCTTTGAAGGATATAAGACCATCATTATCAACATCAAACAGCATGAAGAACTCAGAAGGAGAACATCTAAGTTCACCTGGATTTCTCTCCCCAGTAAGATAACCTTCTCTTACTAGATGAGATTCTGATGGAGGACTAGATGAGATTCTGATGGAGGAAACACTGGGACAATTGCCCTCATCAAATCTGCAGGTTTCATCAGTATTTCTCCTTTTTCTGTTCGAACAGATGCAAAATACTCGAAAACCTGATCATAAACAAAAGATAATCTTATGAATTCATGAAAAAATCTAAACTGAAATCAATAAGATACCATAAAACTTTCAAATCTTGTTTGGTTCTTCTATACCTAAACAAGAATAACACAAATCACAGAATCGTAAATGTACCTTTTCAGGAGGACTTTGTAATCTCAAACGCTTCTCGTAATTGAAGAAGATCTTCCTTCTATACGCATCTGTTTTCAAATCCAACCCAAAAAAATTAACCTCACTGAAAGAA
Source organism: Physaria fendleri (assembly GCA_036630335.1). Lineage (NCBI taxonomy): Eukaryota > Viridiplantae > Streptophyta > Magnoliopsida > Brassicales > Brassicaceae > Physaria > Physaria fendleri. Next base: position 11,934,962 of record CM071716.1, on the reverse strand, counting down.
AAAAAAACAAAAAGACGGAGAAGATCGTCTAACCTCCGAAGATATATCCAGAGCTATAACCAGGCAAAGACAATTTAGGAATAAACGATCTCGGCTCCAAATCAGCGACGTTAACGCCACAAACAGCAGATGAAGAACTATCAGCGAAAGACAATAAATTATTCCCACTAAACAAATCAGAATCAGAAGACCAATACAGAAACCCTAAGCCAGAACCAGCTACAATCCCAGAGATCCATTTAGAAAGAGATCCGTCCGATACATTACGCTTCAACGGACCAGCGCCGGAAACAAAAGCCGAAGAGG
>CM071716.1:11923052-11933165 GCA_036630335.1 Physaria fendleri | reverse complement strand
TTTTTTTTTTGTTCACAGATTATTTTGCTAACAAATCTTCTTTCAATGGTTAATTATTTATAGAGGATTTTACCGAAAACAACGGATTTAACGCGTTTTTCTGTGGGCTTTTTTTTTTTCTGTTGAATCCGACAACGACGTCGTTTTAAAATTTCGTTGTTAACAGAGTCATTATCTTCTTTGACCAAAGTTTGTTACATTTTCTTGATCCGTTTGATTCGTATAGATGAATACTGAACATTTTACTATTATTAGTAGTTGATTAATTCAGGAATATATGCTTACGTTCTATTTTTAGGATTCATATTGTTATTACTGAAACATGTTCAAGAATCAACACTGTTCTTCGATGTAGAAATAAGATTTAAAGTCACAAATGGTTTTGTCACTGTCAAGTCTCAATAACACCAACCAAAAGATAGAATAGGTAAATAGCAGTTTTCCTGAAGAAAAAAAAAGGTAAATAGCAGTTTAGATAGATGTCAGATAGATGTTTGAGTTTCAGTCATCAACTGGTGGGGCTGAGTTTAAGTCGATGTTTCTCACTGCAGCTGGTTCAACAGCGGGAACGATCTGCAGTTGTGTCTCATCTTGGATCTCGGACTGTGCCTGCTGGCTTGTGTGCCTTGCCTCTACCCTCAATGCTGCTGGTTCAACAGCTGGAATGATCTGCAGTTGTGTCTCATCTCGGATCTCGGACTCTGCCTGCTGGCTTGTCTCCCCTGCCTCTCCCCTCACTGCTGCTGCTTCAAAAGCCTGAACGATTGGCAGTTGTGTCTCACCTCGGATCTCAGATTGTGCCTGCTGGCTTGTCTGTCCTGCCTCTACCCTCTGTCCCTTCCGCATCCTGAGCGACCGCTTCTTCATTGTCTTGCACTGCCCTGCCTCTCCCCTCGTTGCTGCTGGTTCAATAGGTGGAACGAGTTGTGTCTCATCTCGGACTTTGGACTGTGCCTGCTGACTCGTCTGCCCTGCCAAGCCCCTCACTGATGCTGGTTCAACAGCTGGAATGATCTGCAGTTGTGTCTCATCTCTGATCTCGGACTGTACCAGCTGGCTTGGTCCTGCCTCTCCCCTCTGCCGCTTCCGTATCCTGGGCGTCCTGCACCGCTTCTCCATTGTCTTGCACTGCCCCTTCCTTGTCTCGCACACAGTGCAAGTGCACGACACCTCATGTTTCCCTTTTGCGATAAGCGGATGGCTGCAGATGGTGCATGAACACTCTGCCTGGTTTCTTGGCTGATTGGTAGTAGCTGCAACCGTGTTTTCCCCTTCTCTATCGGTAATGATGATGCCTACATTTTCTGTAGTAACCGAATCCAATGCCTCCCGCACCTGGTTTAGCTCTTCGTTTGATGATTCAAATCTCTTCCTTTTGGACTCTGTGGAAAGCAAAGTTTTTTTTCAATGTAAAGAAGATTTTAGAGAAACAGACTGATAATAGTTTGAGGATCATACCTTGGATCTGCTGGATAAGTTCTCTTGGGGAGTCTTCATCAGGTGCAGAACATGAAGACCTGAGGGTACAAACAACAAATCAAATTAACTAATCTAGGTTAAGACATGAACACCAATCTTGTTTTTACCTGACAGGATCCAATAGATTATCAGAGCATGACCAATTTGGTGGAAGAAGAGTATCCACAGGCACCCGTCGCCATTTCTCACAAGTATCACACTTCACCCATTGCTCTTGTTCCCTGATAATTCATGGGTCACATATCAAAAACAAATATAATCAGATTATTTGATTATTGCAAGTGTGCTTAGTTCTTCTGTTCCTATCATCACTTCAGTACATGAGGGGCCTCACCCTGTTTCACGTGACACAAAGACTGACTTCTTCCCGAAAACTGGTAGTTCCTGCGTAGCAGCAGAAGTACATGATTTCAGAAAAATACAGTCATAAGATCTGGCTGTTTTGCTTAAACAGGTAAACATCAACTCACGTCAAATTCTTCGATAACTTCATCATCCAGCACTACGAAGCTACCGTTCAGACTGGGGCGATCGTAACAGTTCCTGAGCCTCCTCCCAATTTATCTTCAGTTCCGAATCAACTACGCTATCATTGAGCAGAGGCTTGCTCTCAGCCCCACTTTTTCGAACTCGTTTCCGACCAGAAGGTGAGCACAACTGGAGAGGTCCCTGAAACATTTGAAGAACCACATAGAAAGCATAAGTTGAAAGCACCAAAAAAGAATTCTTTATATTCAATACGTCACTTCACTGTGACAGTTTCTTATGCCTGTTGGGACAACTCTCTTCTGCTTCTTATGCAATTACCTGGATTGCTGTAGAGTTCGACGCTTTATGATAATATCCCATTACCAGTTTTCCATCAGGTACTGAGCGATAGAACGTTACTGCAGAGAACAAGGGAAAATCCAAGACATCAGACCTAATAAAAAAAGGTAACGTTCATCTCTTTTGTGGAATGTATTTCACTGTCCTCATTGAATACAAGCATTATCTAAACGTTTTAATACCAACTTTTGATTTAATCTTACAATGATTCATCAACATGCTATGAGTGAAGTTCACTAAACAAAAGGGTTTGAAAAATACCAAAGTCACCAGCTTGCAACTGCATGGACTTCATGAAAGCAGTCACACTCCGACCAGCCAAAGCATAAATGTTGGATTTATTAGAGAGGAATAACTTGAAATGGAATGTCCATTCATTCCCTTTTACGTCATGGATCGTTAAAGGGATACTACCGGGTTCTTCGAGAGGGGGGAAATACACCTACAAACAAGCATAGAAGGTAATTATAGCTGATATATGGCATCTAGATAGCTATAGTTTGGAGCTTGACAGCAACAGAAAATATATATATATATAGCTATAGTTTGGGAATATCAATAAGGGTAAACACTAAACAGAAACACATTACCTCTGCATTTGCTTTTGGAATAATGAGTCGACCCACACGACCAACGTCGGTAGCAGTCAGTTCTTTTTCAAAGAGCATGGTAAGAGTATACTGTCCAGATAATTCAAGGGAAGGCTGAGCAACATGAATCTGCGACATGACTCCAGATAATTGCTACGGCTCTTGGACAGTAATCCTAAAACAATAAGGGGAAGCAATTGATAAAGCACCGATTGCATTCAGCAGTCGCACAAGTGTATGAATACCAAATCGGTCACCATAGTAATCAAATTAGACCCAAGAGGAAACCCCTTACCCACACTTATTGCAGAAAGTGGCTTGATTAAATTTTCAACCGAATCAAACTCCTAATCCGGGCACAATAGAAAGTGGCTTGATTAAATTTTCAACCGAATCAAACTCCTAATCCGGGCACAATGATGCTTTTCGCCACCGCAAACTCCCTCTTAAATAAAAGCACTAAGTACTAAATTTTAATATGCAAGGATTAAGAACATACTTGATATGAGAACAATTAAACACTTAAGGATTCAGAAATATAACTTACCAGAAGAGGCAAAGAAGATGTCAAGTATATTGTTGAGAGACTCAATACGCTCCTCCTGAGAAGACTATATACAAATAAAACATATAAGCTTATAAGATAAGAAGAAGATATCCAATGGTTAAAGTGTCGCGATCCGTATATGAAGCTATCATTGGTTAAAAGGTTTCACAATCCGTGGATGAACATATCAACGGCTAAAATGTGTCCCGTAAATGAAGATATCGACGGTTTNTCGGTAACTAAAGATATTACTGCATCCTAAGCAACAAAAAAAACGAAATTAAAGTTCACAAGAGACCAGAAATAAATAAATCAAAGTACCTTTTGAAGAAAACTTGTCCAAATAGAGAAACAACGACTCACTCCCATCTCCTCAGTTTCCAACCAAATAAATTCTGTCTTTGATGCGTCCGAGCAAAAATGCTCAGTGGTGCAGTAGAGATGGGGGATGCTGAAGAGAGGAAACTTACAATTGGGACCAAAGTAAGCCTCTTAAACAATCGTGTCATTGTGATAAAACCTTAATACAATATAAGTCTGCACGATCGAAAAAATGATTGATGAAGCGATGAATGTCCAAGAAGTCTGCAGTAGTAATGAACTAATGATAAGAATAATGTCTCAACAGTACAAAAGGGATGAACTGAGTCTGATTCTATAGACAAAACTAAGTGCAAAACCTTATAGACCCTTCTCAAACTATTCCATTGGAAGGAAATGATCCACAACCTATATGAACTTCAGTAAGCTAACAAAGTTCAGTTCTATTGAAAGAAGAATATAGACTTAAAGAAAAAAATGTAACAAGCAACTACATTAAGTAAAAAAAATATAGACTTAAAAATATAGACTTAAAGAAAAAAATGTAACAAGCAACTACATTAAGTAAAAAAAAATAACTAAAAATGAAATACCTTAACAAAGAGGACAACAATGTTGTCAAGGTTCGTTGCTGGAAGAAAGCAGATTTTGCTCCAATTGGAAAATTATATCCAAACATAAAGTACCTAACATTCATAAATAAACTTCGTTACAAGCAATAATATGATATTAAATCGTAGTAGTTTCATTCTTCTTCAAAACTTCTTTGCCCCCAAAAAAAACCCTAATTCATACCCAAAAGAGAGAATCTCAAAACTCTGTAAACTTCTAGGAAAATTAGAAACAATGATCTAGTGATGTAACAGTTTAAACGTTCCAGAATCCGAATTACAAAAGCTACAGTTTCTGAACAAAATCATGCATTCCAAAATTACTAATTTCTGAACACTAATCAAACAAGTACTACACCGGAGAGAGTTAAAATCATCACCTTCGTGTATGTAAAGAGCGGACATCAAACAAGTACTACACCGGAGAGAGTTAAAATCATCACCTTCGTGTATGTAAAGAGCGGACTGATTCGATTGGAGATAAGGTAAGACTTGTGACGGATAGATGAAGTTCGAACCTAGTCAAAAATCGTATGTACTGCGACCAATTGAAGACGATTGAGCCCATTTGATCAAGCGAGCGATGTTCAGATTACAATAAGAGGAAGAATCACAGATTCTCGGAAGAAATTTAGAAACAACGAAGAAGAATTTGTTGAATTGTTACTAAATTAAGATGAGAAATCTCCATTAACATCAACAAAACGGCTCGTGGAGAAGATAGGATACAACACAAAACCCTTACTAATTATAACGAATCTGAACCGTTCGATTATAATATTCTATGTTTATAAATAAATGAATTTTCTTTTCTTTTTTTAAATTAAAAAAATTGTTTTAATCAGCCTTACTTTTTTTTTTTACCAGTCATTTTTTATTTTTACTTACAAAATATTTACTGTGGAGTAAATACACCTGATTTTTGAATAATTTTACATCAAATCTTTTGAAAACTAAGGAATTTTTTTTTAATTAGTAATTCATTTGATAATTTTGATTTTTTGTTTCCATAAAATAATAGTATTTTTTTTTTAATTAGTAATTCATTTGATAATTTTGATTTTTTGTTTCCATAAAATAATAGTATTAGTCAAAATTAAGATACTTTTGATGATAATATCATTTTAATACAATTTAATAGAAAGATATCTAGAAATTGTAAATAGTGAATCCTAAATATTATGAATAAATATTTTAATACAATTTAATAGAAAGATATCTAGAAATTGTAAATAGTGAATCCTAAATATTATGAATAAATCATTTAGATAGATTTCATTGTCACTAAAAATGTAATAAAATATATTGTTTCCTTCTACTTTTCTGCTAAACAAAATAAAAAAAAGGAAATAATAGATTCTTGAACATTTTTAATGATAATGAAATCTATCTAAATTTATTTGAATTTAAATTAAATCCATTGTTGGATACTCTCTTAATTTTTATGGCAAAAAATAAAGTCAAATTAGATTTGATTTATCATTAAAAATGTTATAAAATCTATGATTTTCCTAATTCATTTGGATTCTTATTAAATCTTTTTAAAATTTTTTTTTAATGATTGTGAAATCTATCTAAATTCATTTGAATTCATATAAAATCCAATGAATCTCTTAAATGTTTATGGCAAAATATATATCAAATCAGATCTCATTATTATTGAAAATGTTTAAAAATCTATTATCTCTTAATTCATTTGAATTCTTATTAATTTATTTTATCATTTTAAATGATAATGAAATATATCTAAATTGATTTGAATCTTATCAAATCCATTGAATACCCCTCAAGTGTTTATGGCAAAAATATATATATCAAATCAGATCTCATTATTATTGAAAATGTTTTAAAATCTAGTATCTCTTAATTCATTTGAATACTCATTAAATTTATTTTAACCATTTTTAATGATAATGATATATATTTAAATTAATTTGAATTTTTATCAAATCCATTGAATACCCCTCAAGTGTTTATGCCAAAATATATTGTCAAATTAGAATTCATATCACTAAAGTATTTCAAAATCTATTATTTATTAATTCATTCGAATTTTATTAAATCTATCTCAAACAATTATAATGATAATAATGAAATTTGTATAAATTTATTTTAATTCTTATTAAATCCATTTGTTAAAATACCCAATCTCAAGTTTTTATGACAAAATATAGTCAAAATAGATTACATTATTATTAAAAATATTTAAAAATCTGTTATTTCCTATTCTAATCCATTATACAGTCGAGCTTTTTATTTTATTTTACTTTCACGTAAAGACGGGCTCGAAAGCCCAACAAGAAAGATAAGCAGATTAAACAACAAATAAAATACATAAGCCCATTGAAGGCCCACATAAGAAACCCTCGCAAAGACGAAGCTTAACAAATAAAATACATAAGCCCATTGAAGGCCCACATAAGAAACCCTCGCAAAGACGAAGCTTGTGCCGTTTGGAGCGAACATGAGACTTCCTGAGTGGAGGAGACATGGCTAAGCAAGCCAATTTTTGGAAACATGGCTCGTGTGATGTCGCCTGGAACCGCCAGAGGAAGAAGAAACGAACCAAAAAAACTTCTAAACGCCATGGATCTTCTGGAGCATCAACACAGAGAACTTCTACACGAGCCTTTTATTTTGGATATCGAGCATAGCTATAACATGACAAACTAGTGGCACGTATATATGACTATGATTGCTAAAACATTTTGTGAAGGAACCTTGACTTGATTGTGATTCATAGGACTCTCATAAAACATTTTGTGAAGGAACCTTGACTTGATTGTGATTCATAGGACTCTCAGACTCTGTATTGGGAGACCCCCATCGAGTTATTACAATGAGAGCTAAAAGAAGCTACAACAAAACTGATCAGAATGTGACCATGGAACATCAAAGAACACACTTTCCAGAAACAAACTCTATAACTGAGAGATGATGCAAGAAGGTGACATGGAACTAAAACAAGAGATACATTGAATTCAAATCAAACAAATGGTAACATCTCTTATAGGAAGCAAAACTTAGTAACATCAATCATAATAGTCTTACAGAAAAGTTGAAAATGACAGAACTTTAACAACCAGAAAGCTTGACGAAATGCTAAATTCAACAGATAAAAGATGACTCTTTTACAAGTCTGATCACTTAGAATCCAAGCTTGGTTCTACGCCAGTGCCTGCGCTTGGCATTGTACCTAATAAACCAGAAAACAAATCATCATTAGAACACAAAAACAATACTGGTTTCATAACCCATCACTATCTCTGCTCTAAAGTGACCTTTTTTTCTGTCAAGTGTCCTAAACTGACCTAATTTGATCCAAATCTGGAATAAGTAAAAGATATAAGAAAATCATTTTAGTTCGAACCTGATGGTGTTGTCGGTACGGAGACGAATCCAGTGAGGAATAGGCCTGTTTTGCCTCATCTTCTTTGCCAGCTTCTTCTTGATCATAAACGACTTATGCGACGGCTGTTTATCATCTTCTTTGCCAGCTTCTTCTTGATCATAAACGACTTATGCGACGGCTGTTTAAAAATTTGAACTTTCTTATCACAGATGTCATAAATCACTAATTTCGTTCCCTATAACTAACACACTCTTAATTCAATTCAAACAGGCTATGAAACGAGCGACTCCATTGAAACAAAGATTCAATTTACGAGAGAGATCGAGAGAGAAGCTTACCATCTTGAAGTCGTGAGATTTGCTGCTGCTTGAGAGATGCAAAAATGAACAAACGGCGAAGTAAGTTATTTCAACTTAAACAAAGAAAACCCTAATATTGACTTAGCTGGGCTTTTTATGTGACGTTATAATTCTAATGTAGGCCCAGGGCCTACTCTGTAGTCTTTTGGCAAAATAGGCCCATAATATAGTCAAAATAGGCCCATTCAATAGTTCTTTTAGCAAAATCAAGTTTTATAGGATGATCATAATATTTTTACGGATACTAACAAGTGAATAAATATGAATCTGTTAATGTTTTTAATTTTCTTACAATTTTGATTTATTTGTTTATGAAATGTGGCTACACTCTTCTCAAAATGAAACCACAAATACTTGCATTACTTGCATTAGGTGACAAATCTTAGTTTCAGACACTAGTCTTGCTCTCTCAAGTTATTAAATAGTTTGTAAGTTCTGTCTTATTTTCTTGCATCTGTGTTCTTGTTATTTCTGCGCAGTCTGATGCTGATGCTTCTAGGCATGGGGATGTCAAGGAATATTGTAAAACCAAGCATAATTGTGGCACATTAAGATACTGCAATCAGTCCAAAAACAAAAAGATACTGCAATTATATATATCCACAAGAAAAATGTTTATAGCTTTATAAACCAGGTGTTGTCCCAAAAGACTTTTTTAAAAGCCAAGATAAGAGATACAGCTTGTATGATATTGTGAGGACAAGAAGTAAAGCAGCCAAAACCAAGGATATGGAAGTAATCATGTCTCCGCCTTCTATCTGGTGTGTTGCAGAGAGTAAGCTTGAAGATTCTCTTCTACCAATGATAACAAGACGGCAAAACGTTCAACAACATGCTCTGTCTCTGAATTAAACTTCTCATCATCAGTGTTGATTGGGAAACAACTGAAATGGATTGAAGGTAATCCTTATTGGTAGTAAATTAGAGAAGAGAAGCTAATCAGACCTCAAAAGAACTTAACCACAAAGCTACATTCTACAACTAACATATCAACAAACCCAATCATTGCTGGTTTTACATCTTCTGAGTAACATCTGCAAGCATCATATTTCCAAGTCCAAGCAAATCTGACCAAGGTCCTCGAGATTTAAGTTTGTTCCAAGGATAAATCTCTACTTATGTTCTTCCAGGCATTATGTAGAAACAAATACTCAACCGTCAGTCACTATTTGTAAAACTATTAATCTTTGAACAGTCATTACAGGACAGTGTGTGTTGAGTAAAACACATAGTTATACAAAAAGATAGACTTATGAAAACATTGGCTGAATCCCTCAGAATTTATTTATTTAGTAATCAAGATATATTTATTTAGTAATCAAGATATAATCAATCAGGCACTACTTTTAACATTTTTTCTTCATATAGTTCATCATTGGGATACTACTCAGACCATTTGCAATATGCTTCAATCCAAATTAACAAACAATCATATCAAATAAGAAAACGAAAAAGAAGATAAATCCCTCAGATCTGAAATTTCATCAATGATCTCAGTCACTACTTTTAACATTTTTTTCTTCATAATCAGTCATCATAGGGATTTCCGTAATGCTTTGAGGAAAAACAAAACCTTTAACCTTAAATCTGAGAAATCACAAAAACCAGAGCCTAATAACTAACAAACATCAACTTAAATCGTATTGAATCAAAACATTAGAGACAATTATAGTCTCAATTAGCTTATAAATAACGATTATGAAATAAAAATTAAAAATTTCGATGATTTGAAGGCAAAAGAGAAAGAAATCGCGATGTGTGTATTACGAAATTAGGGCTAGAGGCGATTTTGTTTTAGCTGCGGAAGTGTGAAACTTTGATAGGTATTTATAAGATTCTGAAAATTTTAAACTAGGGTTTGTGTCACCTCCCTAAAATCTTAAAAAAGAGTAACTTTTGTTTTTACATTTCAAAGTCTTTTTTTTTTTTCTTTTCATAAACTGATAGGTTGTGATGGCTTTAGTGAAAGAATAAAGTGGTGAATTTGGTTTTGAGATATACAAATTTGAAACATTTTGAGATGTGT
>CM071716.1:11911318-11923042 GCA_036630335.1 Physaria fendleri | reverse complement strand
CGAGACTTGATTCGGTCGAACTAAGGGATAGTTCGACCGCTGATAGCTGCTGAAATTCATCCGTGGAAAATTCTTTTCCCGGATACTTTTGAAGGATCGCCAGCGGGCGAATAGGAGGGTAGTTCGACCGAACAAAATCCCAGTTTGGTCGAACAAGGCTACGAAACTGCACATCTTCTTCCTTTCCTTCATTCCAGCTCCTAGCAGCAATGTNATGTAGGGCGTATTCTACAAATAAAACCAAGAGGTTTCAGCTCCTGTCACGGGTACTTTTGGACACATTCAGATTCAGGTATTTACTCAGTCAATTCAAGCTATAATTTGTGGGCAAACTCAAAGCTTCATGGATTCGATTTGGCTCCGAAGCCGGCGCCGAATTATCGGCAATTTTTAGAAGAATATGGACTCATAAAACAAGTCCAAAACTTCAGAATTTCTTGTGGAGATGTGCAATGTTATCAATCTCAGTTGGCTCAGAGATGAAAAAGAGGAACTTCTTGCATAACACAGAACGCTCTCTCTGTTCATCGGAAGAGGAGGATGTAGTGCACGTCTTTTTTCAATGCCCTTTTGCACGACTTATCTGGGCTCTATCTCCATTCGCCTCAATTCTTACTGATTCATGTTCTTCAATTCAAGGTAAAATTTGATTTTGCTTACAACTTGAAGAATCTCTTCCAGAGGAATATAAATATCTTTGGCCTTGGATTATATGGAGGATTTGGAAGGTTAGAAATGGTAAAGTATTTCAGGGACAGTAGCCGGCTCCACAAATCGCTTTTAACTTAGCTGTGTCGGGCTTGGCAGAATGGCGTGAGCAGAGGAAGATGATCACTCCTCACCCGACGACACGAGTGATACCTCAGCTGCAACCATGGCAGCCACCTCCGGATAATGTTCTTAAGTGCAACACTGATGCTACGTGGCAAGACTCTCATGATCGATGCAGTGTATCCTGGATTCTTAGAGATTCACAAGGACATGTTATTTTATGGGCTATCAAGACATTCCCAAAACTTTTATCACCTTTGGACGCAGAAGCTACATCATTAGTTTGGGCGGTGAATTGCATAGGGAATATGGGTTACAAACAGGTGATTTTTGAGACGGACTCAGCCTCTTTGCTCGACGCCATCAACAAGCCACGACAGTGGCCACGTTTGCTCACATGCATCACTGAAATACACCATAGGATGGCTACAGATGGTACGAAGTTCGACTTCAAGCAAGAGACAAGAGTAAGCAATAAGGCAGCAGACTGTTTGGTTAAGTACGCTAAGGATTTCCCGGTTTATTGTGGCTCTATAGACAATAGAATCCCACTATGGCCTCGTCCATTTTTGGATTAATTATCTTGATTACATTTTTATGATTTTATAAAGTTGGTTTTTGGGAAAAAATAAATAAATAGTATCATTATAGATCAAATAATTATTATTACTAGTTCACTATGTTTCCATTTTTTTAAAAACTATGTTTCCATTTTTTTATTACTAATTTAGTGGTTTTAATATATCTTTTTTAATGCATAATTCGAATTTCAGACTCGAATGTTAATGTGATAAATTTCAGAAATAATTATTATTATTCTACATGGTTCGTATGTACTATTTTTGAATTTTGTATTTATAAATTATAATTTCATAAAATTAAAATAATATATTTAATGTGATAAATTTTAGAAATGACTATGTTACATGATAATTCACACAGTAATTTTACCCATTATTTTGGTTTAAAATTTACAATTTTACAAAGTCAAAGTAATAAAAAGGATACAGTAGTTAGGGATACATTATTTTTTAAAGACAAAACTATATTGATTGTAGAAGAAAATTAGTTTATAGAAGTTAATAAAACAATAATGGGACCCTAAGTGAAATCCAAAACAAGTAATATAGTTTAATTGCAAAACATGTGAGTCTATAGCTATTGGTTTGACAATGGCCACCATAAGAACAGGAAATATATGCTTAATACAATGCATCTCCACTCATACAAAGTAACACAAGAATATTATAAGAACAAAACAATAATTAATTACACTAAGATCCGTAAATAAAACATAACAATCAACTTTTAAACTAATATTTCATCTTTAGATTCTTCTCTAACTCTTTTTTGTTTTGTTGTTCATTCTCAAAAGTAAAATAGGATTTTTGTAACTTTCGGTGATATTAGACTAATCTTTCATTTCGAATCTTAAGCTAAGGACAATAATGATTAGATCGGTGTTGCTAAAAACAAAGAGCATAAAAAGGTATTTAGGTGACGTGCCCATGAAGGTGCATGCGTGCAGGACATATAAAAACCTGAAAACCCTTAAAATAATGCGCAATTTAGGAATGCAATTTGGTACTTACCTTGTACGTTATATTTGTTGCGTATCCGTCTCATCAAAATGGGTGTTTCTCATAGGTTGTTTTTTTCTTTCCAAAACCAATTTATTAAAACTGAAGATAATATCAAATGTTTTTATCTATGGTGTTAACCATAGTAAAATTTGTTATCAATGTACCTGACATAAAGAATCTGTTCTATGGCAAATTTAGCCAAAGCTGTCTAGTTTCTCTGTCTTCCCACTTTTTGGAATTGAACCTTCCAATTTTTGCTTATGATTTTCTCTTGAATCCATGTTGTGTGATGAGGGGTTTTGGATCGCTTCCAACAATGAAGATGAACCGTTTCAAAGATAATGTTGTCGTACCCTTTATATATTACCTAGACATGAACTTTTAGAGAATGTCGTAACCTCCTCCAGAATATTACTTCGCGAGTAAAGTTGCGTAGTATCCAAGCTACTCCAATTTCTCTTATTTAAGTAATAAATCGAACTTCATCGTTGTCTACAAAATAAATAATTAATACAAACCAAAAAATTCCGGCTAACCATGAAAGATTGTAAGGATTTTCGTTCTCTGGCTACTCTGCTATCCATCCCAACTCGGGCGTAGTTTTAGTTTTTTTTTTTTCCTTCGCTTTTTATTGTACTCACTTTCTTATAAGAGGTTTTTTTTTTTTTTATCCCACGCTTTAATTTTTTTTATATACATGTATACATTAGAAAAATATATATTTGTTTGTGAAATATAATTTTTATCCACTTAAAATATCTATTATTCATTTAAAAACCGAAAGCAAATATCCCATATTTGTAAATACTTGTAGTGGATTATAAAATATACAAGTTTTATTTAAAAAACAAAAAAATACTTATTTCCACAAATATTTAATTCTGACGATCTTAATAACAAACCAATTTTTTTTTTTAATTATCTACCAAGATAAATCAAATAAGATATCTAAGAGACATAATGTTTAGTCCTGGGCAATTGGAAGGAACCGATTACCCCGAACCCGACCGATTAAAAAAATCTTGGAACTGGTCCGATTTAATATCACAAACCGAACGGCTGAATTAAATTTGAGATACGGTCTTCGGGTTTATCGGTTCGGAGCATCGGTTTTATCGGATTCATAACACCAAAATGATATGCATAATTACGCATGTACCCTCCATCATTTAACCTGACATAGGTTTGTGTAACTTAATTGACTATACTCTCTTCTCTCTCTTCTATTCTCTGTAAAAACGGCGATTTTGAGTGATTATGTTCGTGAAGGAATTAACAAAGATTTTTACCGGAAAAAGCATCAAATTCTTGTAGATTGAAGCTTATAAGAACATTTGCTATCATTCAAGGTAGGTTTTGTTAGATCTTAAACAATATTTGTTCAGATCTGTTGTGCCCTTTTCTCTATTTTTTTAGTCTTGTGTTTTCTATTTTAGAGTACTGCCATATTTTCTCGTTTTTCAGTTTCAAGATCTGGTCAAATTAAAATTATCTGGTATTAGTTGTTTATTGTTCTCTTATTTTGTTTGGTTTTCATTTAATTTTTGTTTGGATAACCTGTTTCCATTAATCTGTACTTATGTATGTTTGTTTTGTTTGTGTTCTCCATTTGTGCCCCACTATTTGTATTCGCAGTTCGCAGGTGATGGTGGTGGTAGTGAATAATGAAGATGCTCTTTTGGATAGAAGATGATAATTTTTTGTGCATTTGAATTTGTGTTTTTTAGTTTTTGTTGAAACCATTCAGATATATTAGCATTTAAACTCTCAGTCTGATTTTTTTTTTTAAATTTGTTACCGAGAAAAAGGAATAATGATCTTGGTTGTTCAGTTTTTTTGTTTTGACTTTTGCTTAATCGAGTTAAGAAACCGATTAAACCGAAATTATTATCCAATCTGTTGTCATTCGGAATAAATATATTTAAAGAAAACCGAACCGTTTAACCCGAAATCCGAACCAATTAAACCGAAATTTTTATGTAATGTAATTCGGAAGTAGATTATTTTGCCGAATAAACCGAAATTCTGAATAAACCGATCCGAATAACCCGGAAATACCGAATGCCCAGGACTAATAATGTTTATCGTATAGTATTGTCATAAAAAAAAATAGGTCAACTTGTCAGGTAGGCAATATATTATTTAGAAATTTAATCTTAAAAAAATGATGAAGTGATTAGTTGGCATCTAATTACAAGTCATCATCATTTGTCTTTTACGATATAAACCATATTTTATATCAATTAAGAATATATATATTAGTCTTTAGATCTTCAAATTCTTCATAGGCTTTTGACAATAAAGAAGAAGAAGAAGAGAAAATGTCCATTAGAGCTCAACAAGAACATCAAACCCTTCAAGGTATATATAATACTATTCTCAAATCTTCTTCTTCCTTTTTTTCTTTTAAAGTTTTAAATTAATAATATGATCTGTTAAACCTTTACTCATTCTTTCCAAGATCCAAAAAAAAAAAAAAAAAACCTTTACTCATTCTTTCCAAGATCCAAAAAAAAAAAAAAAAACCAAAGAAATCAAACTTATGATATTTAGTACTCACCTTTTCTCAAAGGTTCTTGCGTCTTAAGTTTGATGTTCGGATTTGTATTTGTAGATTATCAATATGATATACAACTTTTGGTTGTTTCTTTAAAAGTTATGTTAATGATGTTTATGAAGATTTGATTTTGAAGATTATTAGAAAAAAAACTTTATCAACTTCTTGATCATTTTGAAGATCATCTCAATCTGAAAACAAGGATTCCCCAAAAGCTCATTTCGATATAAAAAATAAAGTATTAAGTCTTTGCCGACCAAAAAAATAAAGTATGAAGTTTTTTTATTTATTAATGGGATATATATATATGTATATATATTCAAAACCATTTAGGATATGAATATCTGCAAAACAAAAGAACTCTCCTAAATAGTATATTCTTGCATTTGATTGCACACTTTAATTCTTTTTTATTATACACTTGCGAAAAAAATATAATGTGATTCTCAAATGTATTTTCAAAAATATTTTAAGTTCATATGCATAAAATTTTAAAATCTTAAGAGTAAATTTAAATTAGTTGTTTGTGATGAATTGAAGTTGCTATATTATTTACCATATTATTTTATGACTGAATATTATATTACATATTATTTTAGTTTTATGATTATCTGTATTTTGTAATTTAGAGGGTAAAAGTTGTTAAAAAACAGATGGCTATGAATTTTTTTTACAAAATCCTATGATATATTATGTTAATATCTTAGTATATATTTAAATTATGTTTTATACTAATATCTTCAAAGTTTTTTCCAAAAAAAAAAAATGTAGACCAAAAATTTATTATTACAAAGTACAAAAATGTTATTATTACAGGTCAACACTTTGCAAAACAATTTTTGAATTTAATGCTATCAAATAAGAACAAATAAATACATTTATAATTTATATTGTTTTAAAAGGCTTTAAATGGGCCCATTTTGACAGAAAAATATTTTAGGCCCAAATAAAAGCCTAAAGTAGCGAAAAATTACAAGCCTTCTTTTAGAAGCTTTACCAGATCTAAAGAAACAATGCAATCTTCTCCGATCTTATTAGACTTATCCTCCGCCTTTCACCACCCACGCGCCGCCGCAATAGCCACCACTTCCGGCGTCACAAATTCATATCCTCCGTCGAGAAAATTTCACTTTCTCTCCTCATTTGCTCATTCTTCTACAGTCTTAGCTTCCTCTATTTCCTTATCTCGTAGATGTGAATGTCGATTTGGCGACGATTCTTCGCAATTCAATTCGAGCGAGGATGAAATTGAAATTGATGAGGATGATTATTGTTTGACAGATGAATTGGTAGGTGACGATGGAGTTTTTATAGAGTTGAAGAAACTTGAGAAGAGCTCTAGGCGAATTCGTTCGAAGATTGGAATTGAATCCAGTCTTGATTCGGTTTGGAGTGTATTGACTGATTACGAGAAGCTATCTGATATCATTCCGGGTCTTGTGGTTAGTGAATTGGTTGAGAAGGAAGGGAATCGTGTTCGTCTTTTCCAGGTTTATTTTTTGCTCTCTTTGATTTGGTTGAATATGAATTGTGTATCAATGAATCTGTATAGGTTCAATGCTTTGATTCAATAACTTAGAATTTTGTTATCCTCCAACTTGGTAAGCTTGAATTCAATTAGCCATGGTTTTCGATAGTTTCCTTCGTTTTAGTGCTGGTACTTACTAATGGTGGAGCCAAAATCTAGACGTCTCCATTATCAAATTTGGAATCTTTGATTACTTAGTGTTTTTTTGTACATACCGTATTGGTAGTATGGTTGAAATTTTTAGGCCGGTACTTGGCTTGTTACTTGGGGTATGTCAATCGTTAGGCTTGTATTTAGCTAGAAAGGGGCACTTAACTCGTTGCCAGCCAGAGAAATTTTAGTCAAGTTTCTTGTATGAAACCCAGAGTATGTTGTTTTGTTATGAATTAGTACAAAACCAGTTTCATTCTCTAGTTTTGTGATTGTTTCAACAGATGGGAGAGCAGAACTTAACATTGGGGTTTAAATTCAATGCCAAAGCTGTTCTAGATTGTTATGAGAACTTAGCTATTTTCTTTTATCGCCTTGACACTTGACATCTTACTTGCGGGTATCATGATCGTTAGCCTTGTACTTGTTAGAAACGGTACTTGACCCGTGTTTCCAGCCCTAGAATTTTTGTCAATTTTCTTGTATCAAACATTGAGTATGTTCTTTGTTGTGATTGATTAGCACAAAAAAAAACCACTTTTATTCTCTAGTTTTTGTGATTGTTTCAACAGATGGGACAGCAAAACTTAGCATTAGGACTTAAATTCAATGCCAAAGCTGTTCTAGATTGTTTCGAGAAAGAGCTCGAGATTCTACCTCATGGGAGAAGGCGCGAAATCGACTTTAAAATGGTGGAAGGCGATTTCCAATTATTCGAAGGCAAATGGTCCATCGAACAAGTAAGTATCATATTGAATTCTTCGTGATTTGCATCTCTCGTCTAAAGCTTTTTCTTGATTCTTATCTTATAATTGCGCAGTTCGACAAAGGGATTCACGGGGAAGCTATTGATTTACAATTTAAAGACTTTCGGACAACGCTTGCATACACGGCGGATGTAAAACCGAAAATGTGGTTACCAGTACGACTAGTTGAAGGAAGATTATGCAAAGAGATAAAAACAAATCTTTTGAGTATTAGAGATGCAGCACAGAAAGTTATTGAAGGTGTTATTCATGATCTTTGAGTTCTTATCTTTAAGCAAAACACTTGAGGTAGATAATATACACGATAAGCCTGTTGTAGTGTTCTGTTTTTATTTTTTGGTGAATTCTATGTAATTGGATTTACATTTACACGTTCTCCTCAATTGTAGTATATTCTGAATTTATAGGCTTTCGAATAACTGACAAAATTAAGTTATTTGGGCAAAAATGTAAGAGTTTAAAAAATAAAGGGACTTATTTGATATTATATAAGATAATCAAAATAAAATAAACCTCCCAAATTCTTCTTCTTCTTCAATTGCTTCGTCTCTCTCTCGCCGCCACAATTGAAACTGAAGCAGAGCAAGTGTATCCCAAACCTTTCTCGAAGGAGACTGTGAAATTGAATATCATTTATAAATGTCGTATAGAGGAGGACGAGGAAGAGGAAAAGGTGGGTACAACACCGAGTATGCCAAACCTGAGCCTTTTGTATTATACCCTGTAAGTTCAAACTTCTCTTCAATTTCAGATTCTATATGATGTGTTTGATTTTCAATTGGCCTTTTTTCTCTCCCAATTTTGTTTGTGTTCTTCAATTGGGGGTTTCACTCCCAAGACTGATCTCTTCAATTTTAGATTCTGTATTGTTTAATCTTCAATTGGAATTCTTCTCTCCCAATTTTAATCTCTTCAATTACAGATTCTCTATTTGTGTTCTTCAATTGGGTGCCCCCAAGATCAATCTCTTGAATTTCAGATTCTGTATTATGTGTGTAATCTTCAATTAGGGTTTTTTTTTTTTTTTTTAATTAGGGTTTTTTTTTTTTTTTTTTTTGGTTTCTGATACAGGAAATTACGTTACCTGATCCAAAATCAATCTCAAAGGATCCCCAATTAGTTCAAAGCTACTTTAATTTCAATAGGTTTTGGATAAATTCTCCTTATTATTTAGGTGATGGTGTTTCAAAGAAAGGTATCTCCAGAAATTTCTTCCGTGTATTCTCTTAATTCTTAAAGCTAAGACCTTTTTTTTTCTCATGTTTATGTGTCTATATCAAATTATATCAGAGAAAGAGAGTTTAGACATTGAGAGGTTTTCAGACTCATTAAAGCCAAAGATCAAGTCTAATAAGAAAGGATCTTTCTATGATTTTCTTGTTCTTAGACCTGATAATTTCCCTAAAGAACTTCTTGGAGGTTTGTATTTATCATCTCTTCTATGATTTTCTTGTTCTTAGACCTGATAATTTCCCTAAAGAACTTCTTGGAGGTTTGTATTTATCATCTCTCAGATTCTCAATGTGCTAATTAAGTCATTGGGTTGTTGAATTTATGTTGTTGATATGTGATTTTTCAGAGGCGCGTAGAGAACGACCTGTAAAGAGAGCTAAATGGAGTCAAGAATCAAGTAACATTGTGTTTTTATTAGTTTGTAAAGAGAGCTAAATGGAGTCAAGAATCAAGTAACATTGTGTTTTTATTAGTTTCATGATGTTTGTAATAAGAAGAATCTGAAGTTTATGATCTGTTTTTTTGTGTGCAGATTTGCTGAAATTAGATGTGTTTGAAAAGCTTGAAGCTAAGCATAAGGTATTAACAAAAACATGTTGCTGTTTCAATGATTTGAAAAGCTTGAAGAAGCTAAGTTTTATGTTTGGTTATAGGCTGAAGGTAGGAACGAGAAAGAAGAGAAAGAAGAAAAAGAGAAAGAGAAAGAAGAAGGAGAAGATGATGAGGAAGAAATTGGCGAATCGGAATCAGAAACAGAATCTAATGATGATTATGAACAGGTTCTAACTTATTAAACAGAATCTAATGATGATTATGAACAGGTTCTAACTTATTTTCGAAAAGTAATCGTGAAAATGAAACATTGTCATTCTGATTGAAAATGTCTGTGTTTTTTTTTTTTTTAAGAATCGAGACTTTGATGATGATGATGATGATTATAATCAGGCTGATGATGATGATGGTAAGTATCATCGATCTTATATATATATATATATATATATTCTCCGTTTTCTTTATAAAGTTTTTGTGTTATTACTAATTTTGGTTTACTTGTTTCTTGACAATAGTTGAAGAACAACTTTTTTAAGAGCTCAAGAATCTAGTTTTGCAGACAAAAGAATCTGAGCTTGTCTCAAGCTATAGTTATAGGTGATTAAAAAAATCTTAAGGATTGTATTTGTATTGGTATGTTTTGTCTGCTTGGCTTATTATTGCTAAGATTACAAATTTTGGGTTTTTTTTAATGTCTTTATATATATATATATCTATCTAAACATCACCATTATATTAATATTACCATTTTAGTGAATGTACGACTAAATATTACCATTACCATTATAGAAAGTTCATTTTCTTTTGTCTAAAATATGAATGAGAAATATAAATGAAAAAATAATTGTGAATAGTATAAATTATTCTATTTATAGGCAGACATACATATTATTAAGAAAATTAACATTTTTATTTATATTTGACCAAAAAAAAATGTATATATATATATCTTAACATTACTATTATATTAATATTACCATTTTAGTGAAACAGAATAATTTAATTTATATTATAGAAGTTAATATATTCTAAATATTGTTAATTTATATTTGAAAATTAAAAATCAACGGACGGCTCTGATGAATTATCCACTTACAAACTCAACTTTATATAATAAGATTTATATTTGGAAATTAAAAATCAACGGTTGGATTAACAACAGTTAGATATCAACGGACGGCTCTGGGAAATTAAAAATCAACGGTTGGATTAACAACAGTTAGATATCAACGGACGGCTCTGATGAAATATCATTTACAAACTCAACTTTATATAATAAGATTGTAGAATATTTGATAAAAATATGAGGGTATTCTAAAATCTTCTATGTTTCCTTATACTTGATGCATATCTTCATTTCTGTATCAATATCTTTTATATTTAGATTCTCTTGACCGTATCTTTTAAATATCTACACATTCCCTAAAATTAGAATAAAAATTCCAATATAAAAAGAAAACAAAGAGGAACAAACTAGAAAACATTACAGAGAAATCAAAAAGAAAGAAAAGATGAAAGTGTTGAAAGGTGGTATGGTATTATTAACCATAACTCTAATCTTGTTCGTAATGAGTTCATCAGTGGCTGCGCGAAGACCCCCAAAAGGTGCGGATCCTATACATAACGGCAATCCTCCTATCCCTCCAAGTCGAGTTATTCGGGAAGACATACCTTTTACTGGAGTCAAGAGAAAGGTCCCAAAAGGGGATTCAGATCCTATACATAATGGTCATCCTCCTAATCCTCCAAGTCCTGGTCTTGGAAGAAAAATATTGAAGGGTCTTGGAGTTCATAGAAAAGCCTAGACGTACTAGGTCTTATTACTAGCTCTACTTCAATGATCATTTGCCACGATTAACATCTTAATGCTTCATGAGAATTAAAGTACGATGTATCCTTTTTTATCTTTCTTAATAAAACTATTTTTAATCACATTTTCAAATGATACAAATTACATAGTAATCTTATGTAGCGTAACATAAGAGCAGTTCCAAAAAAAAAATTGGGATTAAAAAGTAACAAATAGAACACGAATAATTTGTTTGTAACTTAATTGTTAGAACAAAGAGGCAGGCTAATGACCCAACCACATAAGTTATACTACACTTCTGTCTCAACTCTCAAGCTTTAGTTAAAGGTATTGATTTGTTTTTTCTCCTTGGCTCTTATTGTTTTGAAACTATTACACTTAGGGCGTGATTGGTTGGGGCTGTGGCTTTCAAATTTTGGCTGTAGATTTGTTGCTGTAGATTTTTGGGCTGTAGCTTTATAATTATGGCTGTAGAAATTTGGCTGTAGAATTTGGGCTGTAAATTTGTTGGTGTTGTAAGTTTATCTGTTGGAACTGTAGAATTAAATGAAATTTATTTTTGGTAAAAATAATTATGATTTCCATTAAAAAATATTCATGAAAAAGTAATGGAAATATTTCATTAATCTTTTCTATATAAGAAATTTCTAGACTTTCCATAAAAAGAAATTTCGTAATAAGTTTCCATAACAGTTTCTAAAGCCAAAACAATTTTTCTAAAGCCCAAAATATATGACTTTACATTTTTATTCCATAAAAGGAAAAAAATCATC
>CM071716.1:11825939-11835956 GCA_036630335.1 Physaria fendleri | reverse complement strand
CTATAGTAGCATTTAAGAACTGCTACGATTGGGGGGGTCTATTATAGCTGCGGCTATCAGAGCGCGATCAAAAACGCTACCAAAGCCTTATAGTAGCATTTTTCGTGAGCTACCAATGTCCATATTTCTTGTAGTGCTAGCCCTAAAACAGATGGTGAATATATTTAAGGTTGTCTTTAACATTCCTCAGCATAGAAAATTACTTTCTCAGTTTCTCTAATTATACAAATCTGGAACTCAAAGAAGATACTACCGAGCGTCCGCTTTATTCGCAATCAGACATGACATCTAATAAAAAACCCAAATTCACATAACGTTTTTCTTTTCCCAAAATGAAAATAAATTCGAAACATTCAAAAAAAAAAAGAAAAAAGCTCCCTGACACAAAAAAAAAAAACAAAATAGGAAATGGGCCGTAAGAAATAATGGTCCAATACTATTCAAAAATTTTCACCCCAGACTATTCTATTTCTCATTATTTCTACCTCAACTATTCAGGTCTCAATTTTTCTACCCAAACTATTGAATTCTCAGCAATTGATACCCAAACTATTCAAACCACTCAAATCAAACCACTCAAATTTTCTACCTACCATGTTAACCATCATTTGTAAGATTTCTTAATTAATCGCATAAAACACGCCTTTATCAAACACGCATAATCAAACTTAGATTTAATTAACCATAAAAATCGAATTATTTTAGAATTAATTTTGAAATTGATTTAATGGCTCATGGGTTACTCCAAAATCCAAATTAAATCTAAAATTAATTCCAAAATCATTCAGTTTTAGTGGTTAATTAAATCTAAGTTTGATTACGCTTGTTTGATTAACGAATAATTAGTGGATATATAATTAAAGTGATGGTTAACATGGTAGGTAGAAATTTGAGTGGTTTAAATGGTATGGGTATCAATCGATGAGAATTTAATAGTTTGGGTAGAAAAATTGAGATCCGAATAGTTGAGGTAGAAATATTAAAAACAGAATAATTTGGGGTGAAAAAAATAACCCAAAAATCTATCGCCACAGTGTCGATGTTTCTGACCTGATCTGGCGAATCCAGAAAACTTTTTAAATGGGACATAAACAAATTTTACATAAAATAATGGAGTCACATATATAAATATTATAAAGAAAAATTGTAATTTAGCAAAATATATTAAAAAAAAAATTAGAAAAACCACTTGGGTCATATGCCCCTATCTCACTTAACGTACGTCCGCCACTGGATCTATATTTCTATGCAAACTTCTTATGGTTTTTTTTTTTTTTTTTTTTTTTTTTTTTTTTTTTTTTTTTAATGTATTTGAAACAAGACTATATGCTTTAGTACGATACTTATCGTTTCGTAGGTAAATGGTGAAACAATTTTAACAACTGCATTGCTGCCTTGCTGGTTCTAATATAAGTTTCCAATATCTCTGTTAGTTGCTGAATTCCACCACTACTAATAGTTTCATAATTACTACATCAACATGATAGCAATGCCGAAATTATGCTTTGTACTCAATCAACTCTTATGGAATATAGGTTGTAAAAAAAAAAAAAGGGTTAAACCTTAGCAGAAGATAAAAGTATAACATATCTTATGGAATATATTTGCAAATCTTCTTTGCAAATAAATTAATTTACTACTTAAGGGAATTAGTTGTTTCCTTCTATAGACAGTCACTAAAATTTGTTCCAAACAGGTAATGAATTACGATAATTTTTACTCTCTCAATTGCATTTAGCTTTCAATACCTTGACTCTATCAAGATATCACAAGTACCTTGACTCTATCAAGATATCACTAATATATAGGTGGTTAACAAGAGAAACTAGGTGTACAATTTGGCAACTTACACATTTTCTATGCTATCTCAGTAAGTACACACATATATTATACAAAACAATATTTCGTTTTCACCATTATTTGAAAGCGATTGTATGTTTCGTAATAAGAAAGAACTTTTGCAAACAAACCCGCACGAAGTGCGGGTCAGAGCCTAGTACTTTTAAAGAGTTCTCTTTAAAAGATTGTTAAAGAGTATCTTGAAATATTACATAATATTTTTAAAGATTCTGAAAGAATATCTCAAAATATCTTGAAAGATTCTGAAAGAATATCTCAAAATATCTTGAATAATATTTTTAAAGATTCTGAAAGAATATCTCAAAATATCTTGAGTATTTTAGAAGTATTCTAAAAGTGTGTCTCAAATTTTATGGACACTTTCCCGAATTCTTTTACTCGTCTTCAATAAAATTAACATAATATCAACATATTGTTCATAATTTTTATGGTGTAGAACATATATCAATACAATTTTTTTCTAAAATACGTAAACAAATCACAAACATAATACCATGTAATGTTAAAATATGTTTTCATGTTTGTTGATTTATGTGTCTCATTCTCCGAAGTCACGTTTTTATATGGGACAACTAAAATTATTTTCTTTGGATTATCCATAAATTTTAATCAGAGTCAAGTTTTGTTTGATTATTTAAATTGTTTGATGGTCATATGTATGTTTAAATCGTTTTAATTGGTCATATACATTTTTTTTTTTTTTTTNCCACCTGTGTGACTCGAACCCCCAACCTATAAGTCAGGAGTGAGGTGTGGTACCATCAGACCTACACATACTCGTCTATAAAATTTGATTTTAGATAGTGTAAGAAGTAAGAAGAAATATTGAGTGATTCTCATAATTTTAGGGGGTGTTATTGGTTTATGATTTTTAAATATTTATAAGTTTTTAAAAATTTAGTGTTATTGGTTTCCTAAAATTCAAAAAGCCCGCGGGCTTTTGTGCGGGGCGGGGCGGGTCGGCCCGCAGCCCAGGCCTATCAGTATCACGATTTCCCTTTATTTTATCCGTTTCCTATTAAAAATTTAAATTAGAGTATTTATTATTCACCACTATGCTCAACTATTTTAAAATTGTTCACCATTGGTAATCAAGAGCATTTAAACATTTCATTGTTTTATAGGTCGTCGACCTATATCCACACGGAGTTTACTATATAACTATCTTTACACATGAACTTTGGCCCTCATCTCAGACCCACACAGTTCGGAAGTTAAAGACATATTTCCACACGAACTTTGCTCATCTCAGACCCACACAGTTCGGAAGTTAAAGACATATTTCCACACGAACTTTGGCCCTCATCTCAAACTCACACAGTTCGGAAGTTAAACACATATTTCCACCCAAATCATAAATTAAATATTTTTCTAATTTTATTGAATTGTTACAATAAAAAATTTGAATAATATTTATAAGTGAAACATTTTTAATTATTTGTAGAGTAATTCTTATAGGTAAATTTAAAATATTGTTACACAAAAAATTGAATAAAAGTTAAACACATATTTCCACCCAAATCATAAATTAAATATTTTTCTAATTTTATTGAATTGTTACAATAAAAAATTTGAATAATATTTATAAGTGAAACATTTTTAATTATTTGTAGAGTAATTCTTATAGGTAAATTTAAAATATTGTTACACAAAAAATTGAATAATTTGGCCCTCATCTCAGACCCACACAGTTCGGAAGTTAAAGACATATTTCCACACGAACTTTGGCCCCCATCTCAGATCCACACAGTTCAGAAGTTAAAGACATAAATATTCTTAATCTTCTAAAATTAATTTCTTGCGCTGATTTTATGACCGAACTCGTATATTCATACTTCGATACCTTACTGTTTATGAATCGGATCCGCACTACCTGCAGATTTATGTATTGCTCTAGGTTATATAAATTTGAGAAATACTTTAAAGAAGATTCACATACATTTTGTGAAAATAATTGTTAATACTAAGATGATATCTATTCTCTTTTTTTTTGGTTAAAATGTGAAATATTATATACCAAAACTGGAACAACGTTTTTACAAAAAAAGTTGCCGTAGAATAGCTTAATCAGATTTCCAAAAAAAAAAAGATAAAAATAAATCCAAGCAACAAAGGCTTAAGCAACAAAAGCTTAACTAATCATTTGCAAACCATGATTGTAGAAGATTTGAAAAGGCAGAGCGATGCTTACAGGCAAGAATCTTGTCACGAACATTACGGTCGATTTATAGGAAAGTTTTGGAAGGAGCAGTAACAATTTGGTCATGAAGGTGAGAATTGTGATGTTTCCAAAGATAATAAAATGTGGCCTGAGCAACAATAGGTTTACCTTATTTTAATCAATGAGTTAACATGATTTCTATTTTTTCTCACTTATTTTAATCAGCTAAACTTTTGCAATAATCCAATCAGTATACCTGCTTTTTCAGTTTTAATCAATTCAAGTGACAGAACAGACAAACATGACTCGTTTCAGCACAACCATAAATGTTTTCACTTTATCAATTGTTGATTAAGTACTTCGTTTTCACTTTCTTCACTGCAAATGAGAAAACATTATTAAAAATAAAACTGGAATTGTGTTTCTTAGACATATACCCATAGCAAGCAATAACCAACATATTTCTGTTGTTCTTATGAAATCAGTGAATCAAACCTTCCAATTAAGAGAAAGAAAATAGTACCAAATACAGTCAAACTAATTTACTCGAAAAAACTTACTACAAAAACCACAAGGCAAAATCTGTATGAGTTTTTTCTTTTTCTTTTTTGTCTTATTATGTAAACATGGTCCATTGATTATCGACAAATTGGTTTTACAATAGCACCAGTGCACCAGTAACAACATGCGTGACATAAAACATGAACCTACAGACAAACAAAACAGGTCATCAAAACACAGCCTCGTTGAATAGAAGGAGAATGCAAAAGGTAGGGTGGAAAGATGCTCCCCCCCTCATCTCTAATCCATTCACTTATATAATTAAACAAAGTTATCAAACTCATGCCGTGGAACCACACAAAATCTTTTAAAATAATGATATCTCATCATTTATGCTCATGATCCAGAGACTTACAAATCTAAGAATTTTTTTTCTAAGTTAAAATCAGAAATCAGAAGAAGATATACCTAAGTGAAGTGAACTTTGGCAATAAATATCAAACTAATTAAGTGTTTGTTAATCATTTTGAGAGCCTTCTCATAATATCTGGGAAGCTTAATCCTCTCCCACAAATTCTTTGACATGTGGGCTCTCTCTATAGTCTTCATAATAGAAGACTCCTAAATAAACATTTACAACAACAAAAGAATATCCATTGTAAGAAATAAAACACAACACTAAACTGATAAAATCTTTCTAACATAGCTCTTGACCACATTAACTAAGCTAACATCTAATCCTCGCTGCTCTTTTTCCAAACACAGTGATGAAATGCTCAGTCAGAAGTCAAATTTTGAAATTAACACACACAAAAAAACAAAGAGAACCTGTTTCTGCTTACTTGTTGTAATCTTTCTTTCAATACTTACGTTCCATTATCTTCTTTTATTTCTTAATTTCACATTTGTTTTCTCTAATTGTTTAAGAAGCAACTTCCTTTCTCTCTTTGAGTTCTCCTCATCCCTTAACAATCAATATAACAACCGAGTTAGAATAGAAACACAAAAGATACACATAGACCAAGTATTTTACCAATCATTTCAGCAGCTTTGCTCAGATCCGATCTACACGACTATTCATTTTTGTCTCTTCGTAATGCAACTAACATCGCTGAAATATAACATGATGCATAAGCCCTCACACCGTATAAAAATCAATACATCAATTACAAAACAACAGTTAACTACCCGAAACCGCTGTGATTCTTTCATGAATCTTCTTCTATCAAGTTCGTGAACTTTTAGCAATCCTGGAAAAAGTTTTGGCATCATTTTTCAGGTCTCCCGTCTATTACATTGATAACATAACATCTCAAGCATTAAATATGATATCATGAAGAGTGTAACACCAACTTAACATTTCTATCAAGATTCAAATATCCAGAAACCACCATATATAGAAGCAACAACAATGAATTTCTACTAATTCAAATTATTTTACCACTGATTTTCCATGGAGATACTCATCCATTATAAATTGCAACAAAGTTCAAATCGGAACTTGAATCCAGAAGGCTAGATAGTTCTCTTCCATGAAAACTTTCACTTGGAGTCACAAATGATTGAGATTTGTAACATCTTAAGTTTGGGTTTGCCTCAACATATTGTTGATAAATAAACATAATGATTAAAGGGCATAGAAATAGGATTACTTATTAGTAACACCGTCTCTCCGAAAAACTGTGTATAGTAGGATAAAGGAGTATTAACACATGCTATGTTACACAAAACCAAAATCAAATTTGAAAATGACGAAGAAGAATGATCGAGTACCTTCTTCCGTAGCCCACTCGTTCCAGTCGTATGCAAATTGATGGGCTTCGTTAGCAACGATTTAATCTATTAAAAGTTTCATAACCAAATCAACCACGACGAAAATTGAAAAATTCAGAAACGCAGTGAAAAAGAATCAGAGATGGAAGAAATAAACATTAATACTATCAGATGCAGAGGAATACGCTACAATCGAAAGCAAACTCGAAGCATGAAGAAGATGAGATCACCTTTGATCTCTTCACGCATCTGTCTTCTTCGTAATGCCCTTATTCCTTCTCTTCTTTTTCTAAACCACGCGATTAATGATATAGATGTCTTGTTTTCAAAACTACTTATGCTATTATTAGTATAGATTTTTGGCTTCATTACTAGTGCCACATGATTCTTATCTATTTATTCTTATCATTCAATTATTATTTTTATTGCTGTTATTCTGCCATTTTCTCTTCAATATTTTATTTTTCTACTTCCGTTAATTAATTTATTTTTTTACCAGACAGGTACGAGAAAAATCCCAATGAAGTGGCATAGAAACTGATGGTGGTGGGAACTGGAAAGAGAATATGCCGACTCTAATCGATTTAATACTGAACCAGAATGTTTGACTTTATCCAACTAATTGAAGTCTCCTCGATTATGCAAATATGGGCCTTAAGCCCAATAAGTCTGCGCTCAGTAATTAAAATCCGAACTTTAGGCTATCCACTCGCTTTGTATTCAGCCAATAGCAATCGAGTTTGAAGAATTGGCGATCCTCGTCAAACTTGTAGAGTTAGATCTGGATCGTTGATTATGTTCAAGAAAGCACATGTTGTGGTATTTTAGCCTGTACGATTGGAAACCATGAGAAACACATTACTGAGCGATCGTAACCGTCCGATCATAATCGTGTTTTACCATCGTTGCCTATAAATTAATATCAAGGCCCCAGAGTTACCGACTACTGCCATTATTAATCAATACTCTTATTTGATTTCCAAGAAGCTAGAGAGAGGTTTTAGAGGTACGATATTTCACTTTCCCTTGGAATTTTTCTACTTTTTATAGTTTAGCTTCTGAGATCGTTCGATTGATGAGGTCATGTTATCATTTTTCTTCGCCTTTGAATCTTCTGGATTTCTGTTTTTAGGTTAGAGTTGAATCTATTCGTTAGATTTTGATATTTAGGTTGTTTCCTTCCTTTGCCTGAATAATCTGCTTCCTCTGTGTTTCTTGATTTAGTTTTCACCGGTGTAGATAGATACAACATAATCGGAGCTTGTAGACTAGGGTTTGGCATTTTCTTGATTAGGCGATTAGATCGAGAGTTCTCTTTTGCTTTTGGTTCATATTATCATATATTCCTGCAATTGAATTGTTTACGACGTTGATTTAATGAACAGATGGCCCGTACCAAGCAAACAGCTCGTAAGTCTACTGGAGGAAAGGCCCCTAGGAAGCAGCTTGCTACAAAGAAGTCTACTGGAGGAAAGGCCCCTAGGAAGCAGCTTGCTACAAAGGTAAAGCTTGATCTCTCGCCTGTGATCTGTGTGCTTTTTGCACACAACAATGGATATGTACTCATTGGATTTTCAATTACAGGCTGCACGTAAGTCGGCACCAACCACTGGTGGAGTCAAGAAGCCACATCGTTACCGTCCTGGAACTGTTGCCCTTCGGTATGTAATATCTTTTCCATTAATGCGTTTGGATTTTGCTTGATGGATATATTAATTGACAAAACCTTGTTTCTTTCTCTGTTTTGATTTAACAGTGAAATCCGCAAGTACCAGAAGAGTACTGAATTACTGATCAGGAAGCTCCCATTCCAGAGGCTTGTTCGTGAAATTGCCCAGGATTTTAAGGTAATGTGGTGTTTATATTTTTATTTATAGGATGTATCCTCATTATTCATGTTCATCTGATAGTCACTCTCATATTTAATGTGTTCTGGTACTTGCAGACTGATCTCCGTTTCCAGAGCCATGCTGTGCTTGCTCTCCAAGAGGCTGCAGAAGCATACCTTGTGGGTCTGTTTGAGGACACTAACCTCTGCGCCATTCATGCCAAGCGTGTCACAATTATGCCAAAAGATATCCAACTCGCTCGCAGGATTAGGGGAGAACGTGCTTAATTCTGCTGATCGTTGATGATGTGAATGTGGGTGGGTTTCGGAAGAATAGTTAGGTGGGGATTATTTGATAATATGGCTTTTAAAATCTTTTGGTTGTAGGAAACTTGGAAAAACTATTGCCTTCTATATTTTCCTCTATTTCTCGTCTTTAAGTCGGTGTATGATTTGCTTCTGCTCTATTATAGACCCCTCATTTTGTTGTTGAATTTCACCACCGAAGGTTATATCAATGTTTAAAGTCATGGTTTGTATTGGCAATTAAAATATTCGAAGCCGTTGGTCTTTATAGACAAAACACAAATTGTTCAAGTTCTGTGTTGTTAGGGAGGGCTGGACATTCGGGTTTCGGTTTATTCGGGTATATGAAAATAAGTATCCATTTAGGAATCTGTTTAGATTCGGGTTCGGTTCGGGTATAAAATTCGGGTTCGAGTTCGGTATGGGTATCTAAAATCAAGAACCGAATAAGAACCGTGAGTTTGGTATGGGTATCTAAAATTAAGAACTGAATAAGAACCGAAAAAAAATATTCGGGTATACTCGGTTTGGGCTTTGTGGGTTCGGTTCGGATATAAAAATTCGGGTTCGGATTCGGTATGGGTACCTAAAACCAAGAACTGAATAAGAACCGAAAAAAATATTCGGGTATATTTGGTTTGGGTTTTGTGGGTACTTGTACTCATGTAAACCAAAAAATAACCATAAATCCGAAGTAAATATTAAAAAAAAAAAAAAAACATTCAGAAAAATGACAGAGAAAATACTAAATTAAAAACTCAAAAAAACATAAGCTCTAAATTCTCAAGTCTCCGTGACTCCATCGTGACCATAAATGACATTATGGAAATATTGATTACATATGCATATAAAATTACAAAACACAATAGTAAAATTGTGAACAATATAAATAATTAATTTCACTTGTGAACAATATAAATAATTAATTTCACAATACAATAATCCAATACTTGATAGAAAATGGTGAAGATACGTTTCTATCAATGCAAAGCTAATAGCACTATTGGTCCAATTAGACTCCAGTTTGACATTTTATATTTAACTCGTGATAATTTAATCTAGAGAAGAGGAAGAGTCCTCTAACAATTTTCAAGAACAAAACAAAAGTAATCACCTACATGAAAAAATAACTTGTATATTAAGAAATATATAATATATTTATAATGCTTTATTAATTATAATTTGGGGTCTTATCGGGTATTTTCGGGTATTTTCGGGTTTTTCGGGTATTATCCGAACCCGAACCCGAATCCGTGGGTACAAAATATATAGAACCGAACGTGTATTATGAAATACCCGGAACCAAACCCGAATACCATTTTTCGGTTCGGTTCGGTTCAGGTTTTTTGCCCATCCCTATTAGGGACGGCTGATGTGTTTTCAATTATAACTAAGTAATTCTTCGCACCATGTGCGGGTTTCCATATTATAAAAATATATATTTTTTTAAAAAAATATTTATAATTTTAATTAGTTTAAAATTAATAAAAAGGTTTTTTAAAAAATTAAAATAGTTTTTTAAAAAATTAAAATATTTGTAATGATATAGTTTATAATTATTCTAGTAAATAAATCATAATAGCATGTT
>CM071716.1:11784538-11804953 GCA_036630335.1 Physaria fendleri | reverse complement strand
AGATAGGCTGTTGTTGAAAAACGGTATTGAAATCTGGATTGAGAGTTGATGTTGTAGACTTGAAGGCGTCTGAAAGTAGCTTTGGAGCTGTGGTTGCTGATGTCGTTGCCGAAGAAGTGTGATCATATCCAAATACTAGACCCTTCTCTTTATTTATTGAAGAGTGAATGATGGGAGAGGAATCGAGCCTGAGAAGATTTTGGGATGTAGCTGGTTCTGCTTGAATTTGTTGTGTTGAACTTGAAACAGTAGCCTATCCTCTAGTTGGTTCCTCAGAGTTCAAAGAAGATATGTAGTGACGCATATCAGTTAACACGGAGGCAGGAATTTTTGGTCTGCGAGAGTGAGGGTTAAGGTCAGCTACAGGTGCGTTCAAAACTCCATACAAGAGGTCCCCTGGTGGAAGTTGAGCTTGAGGGATCATGGAATAGGGTTCCCTGATGATAGGTGGATCATTGTTGGTGGAGCGAAAAGGGCATGAGTCCTTGTCATGGGTTAACCTGTAACATTCGAAGCACCTCTTTTGTACTCATTCATACTGGAATCGGACAATTATGGAAGTACCATTCGGCAGATTGATTAGTTTGGTACGCCTGAGAGGGTTGGAGACATTGAAGCTTATCTTGACTCTTATGTATTCTTGAAGTTGTGCACGAAGAGGGTCAAAGGCAACTTCAATAACTCGCCCCACCTTGTCTGCAACTGCAGATATCGCTTCAGCTGTGCGATAGTCATTGGGATAGTGCCAGATTTGGAGCCAGAGCGGAACGTGTTGTAGATAGTCATCTAGAGGAGCCAGAGCGGAACGTGTTGTAGATAGTCATCTAGAGGATTTTGACACCAACGATCAAGAACCAAACCCCACTCGTTATAGGTCTGAAAGCATTTAGTAAGGACATCATTGAGATCATGTTCCGTATCAAAGAGAAATTGAAACGTGGTTGGTGAAAGAGCAACACCTCGGACTCTTCCTTGTTTTTGCCATTTTCGCGGCATGTCGAGGAGCAACACCTCGGACTCTTCCTTGTTTTTGCCATTTTCGCGGCATGTCGAGAAGAAGACTTTGCATAGTCTGTTTACTGGGATTGAGAAGACGGCCCATAATGCTTCGAGCGTTGCGTTCAGCGGAAGAGAATTATGGAAGATTAGGCATGTCAAAAGGAGCATCATCATCATCAATGTTTAGAGCTTGTAAGGCTTGATCCATGTCTATGGCCATGTTTGAGAGTTGTAAGAAGATTGATAAAAAACTGAGTTGGTAGAGAGGAGAAAGGGGTGGTGTGAGAAGAGTGGTAAGCCAAGGGGGTTTCATTTATAGAAGTAGAGTTTATGTGGATAAAGGTATTGTTGAGGAGAAGGCGGTGAAGATTATTGAAGCGGTGGTGATTAGATAGGTTGACTTAAAAAAACTTTGATAATAAGAGATAAGTTATTGGCAGAGACCAATGATCGAGAAATTACGGCTAGGAAAAGGGGATTAGTGATGAGATTTATGAGAAAGAGGATATGGATAGAATTAGATGGGAGAAAAAGTAGCTTTGAGATGAGGTAAAGTTGGAAAGAGAGAGGAGATTCATTTGTCGATGAAGAAAATGGTGAAGGATATTCGATTTCCGATGGAAGTGAAGCAGTGGTGGAAGAATTTTTGTGGCGGTGGTGATTTGATGTGAAGACCTAAAAATTTGAGAAAGACTTTGAAAAGTTGAATCAGAGAGACTTTGCGAAGATTGATTGTGATTTGCGGTGAGTATACGGTGAAGAAAGGGAAGAAACTTAGTAATGAAGATTTAAATCAGAAGCCCAAAAGAGGGAAGAAAAGGAGGGTGAAGAAAGGGAAGAAACTTAGTAATGAAGATTTAAATCAGAAGCCCAAAAGAGGGAAGAAAAGGAGAGAAAATCTCTACTTCCTAATCATAACATTTCTTAATATGTGTGTAAGAAGTTAAAAGATCAAATAAATTGGAACAGGGAGTATTTGATAATGATTACATTTACTTTATAAAAAGTAGTATCAATTTGTAACCTAAATTAACCAATAGTATCTATGTAAATGTAATCATTATTTTTTGAAACTTACAATTATAGATAAAAATTAAAATAAAATACAGAAAATAAAATATTTTAGAACAAATAAATTATGCTAGAAAATCAACTAATGTGGAAGAGAGGGAGTATACAGAGATATATATAGTCTATAAACAACAAAACATCACATCTACCATTTTTGATGTTTCTACTGGCAAGTAAAACATCACATCTTTCTGTTCATTGGTCTAACCTAAATACATTAATGATCAAGTAATCAAAAAAACAAAAATAGGTATATTTGAAGAAGTAGAAACCATCAAATAAATGCTCCTTTTCGTCCGCATGCAATTTCTAGTTCGTCCTCATATTGGTGGGTAGGGACTCTCAATTTAACTCTTGATCTCTCTCTCTTATCCAGCCTTTCTTGTCTCTATTTCCATTTCTAAATAAACATACTTGATCTGTTACATATTACATATAAGATTACCTTACATACAATAAGTCCTGTTCATATTGGTTTGTAAACTCATAGAACCTTTGGGTATGATTAGGGATTGTTCATAGTTGTAAATTTTTCGTAAATATATAGCCAAGACCGGTCTTGAGATTGAAGGGATAAGGATACGTATAGACAATACACATATTTGAGAAATTAAGGTTCGCAAGTTAGAATTTGGAGAGCTTGATCTCAGGACCGGACCTGAACGTAGCAATGCATATACATTGGTCCAACCTTACTTATGCATATACCTTAGATAAATTGTAATGATAAATAAATGACAAAACTCCTAGACGATTGAGACAGAAAGGAACAAGGCTGAAAAGAGAGAGACTAGGCATGATATTAGTCTGAAGAGAGTGGACCATATTAGTCCTATTCTGTACACCGCAA
Organism: Physaria fendleri; assembly: GCA_036630335.1. Lineage (NCBI taxonomy): Eukaryota > Viridiplantae > Streptophyta > Magnoliopsida > Brassicales > Brassicaceae > Physaria > Physaria fendleri. The sequence continues at coordinate 11,802,033 of CM071716.1, read as the reverse complement.
TTAACACCCCACTCGGTGTCCTCCTGTCTTTCAATTGTTTGTCCCGATTCATATTCAACGACAAAACCTTGTTCCTCATTTCACGCTCTTTGTTTCCAAACTCAATTTGTCCCGATTCATATTCAACGACAAAACCTTGTTCCTCATTTCACGCTCTTTGTTTCCAAACTCAAACAACTCTTTCTTAGCTTTTTTTTCTATCTCCAATCTGGAACCCACAAATATCACTATCATTGTTGGCCCAAAAACACGCTTAATTTGACCTATTTTCCCACACCGTGGACTACCAAAGTTAGAGACCTAATACTTGTTTTATTGCCGGATCATGCATCTTAACTTACATTAGTCGTTTTCCTCCAAACATGGTTAATAACATTGGCCAGATAAAAGATTAACTAGTACCAACAGGTTTCTGTCAGGAAGTGACTTCTTGTGAAACCCGGGTTTAGAAGATGAATAATTCCGACAAACTCTTCCACTAGAAATTACACCATAAATGTGATCAAAACCACTTTGTCAAAAACAATTTACAACAACTTCATGCACTAGTTGAGTTCATTGCTGCAGTAACAAGGTTTCTACCATCGTACATCGTATGGATCATAACTTTAGCCAACTCATTACCACAGTTAACTAGGGATTTTGGGTTGAAAGCCTGAAGACAACCTGCCCCGGTTCTGGATAGGTCAGTCCGAGCTGGACCATATTTCATTTTGTTACTAAGGTTGGGCCATCACAATACACAGGGGAGGAATAACAAAAACAAAACAAAAAAAAAAAAAAAAACCAAGGGATGATCAGACCTTAAACCTGAAATCAAGGTTAAATAAGGGTCTGACTGAACGTTGTTGATCCAATACAATAGCCGTTCGATGGAATACACCAACTCTCATTTAGGGAATGGTAATTATGGCTTCGGGCACATGAAGATTCGGTAGCATTTGTAATGTGATTATATAAATTACGATAAAGCTACTAATCACAATCTACAAACTGTTTATGGTAGCATCTCTTCTCAGTATGTATATATAACCTACACATACAAGATATTTACCTGTTCTTGAAGATGCCTAAGGCATTCCACTATCATTAAGAGTTTCACCCCAACTTTTCTTGATTAAGTTTTTCAACCACAGCTTTCTTCTCATCTTCCGAAAGAGACATGAACATGAAAACAGATTTATCTCCAATGTCATCCTTCAAAAACCAAAAAAGTTTATATATTATTAGTACTATGACATTTTGATACTTTCATAAATAGAAAGACCTCTAGGAAAGCTTGTGTATGCTAATCTTCAATGAAGAACAGCGTACCTTTATAGGCTGAGTGAATTTTCTTCCAGCAAATACTAGAAAGAGAGAGTGCCATCCATGTTCAGCAAATACTAGAAAGAGAGAGTGCCATCCATGTTCCTAGGAACAACAGTTTTGTCTCATCACTCATTAGACCACTCTGCAAATTCAATATACCAATTTTAAGTCAAGCCAATTTAGCACACAAATACTTTACTTTAGGAAATGTAAAGCTTTGTTCTTTAGAGAAATGATACAGCAGACTATTAGCTGATTTGTCCTTATGATAAATTTTTATTTGCTCTCGAGTCTGATACAAGGTAGCTAAAGTAGGATCTCTTAATCAAAGAAGCAACTTTACCAAATGACCAAGAAGAAGTAAAGGTATGATGAATGTGAGAAGGCCGGCTTCTAGCTTTCCGTAGCAGAGTCCTGTAGACAGAAATGCAAATCAAGAACATTAGTATGTTTACAAGTATCGGGAAAAAACGTTTTATCTTCAACTGCAGAAGCAAGATTTTACCTTCTTTGAAAACAAGCCCAGTGAGAGCAGCGAAAAGGGGACCAACAAACCAAACCGCAGATGGATGATCAATGACATACTGAACCAAGTTATCACCAGCTGGTCTAGCGAGGGCTGCATAAGTGGCCACCGAACCAACAAAACCAAGTGCCCATAAAGCTTGAAGAGTCCTTTTAATCTCCGTTACATATATATGAATTAGAAAAAGTGATAGCCCCAAACCACTAGCACCAACAAAGTAAAACAAATCATGGTTTTGCTTGAGTGTTTCACTTAACCAAGAGTCTCCTGGTAGAAAAGCAGCAGAAGAAGCAGCTACAAAGGATGCAGCAGCCGTGACTAGTCCTGATCTGTAAAGAATAACCTGAAGAACAAAAGACACCATCACCGATCAGTTGAACAGCATACAAAACAGGGCTTAACTACAAAGTTCCAGAAGTAATTTCAACAGGATTAATGTTCAATTCATTTCACAATCACACCCATAGGTTCTGAGCTACTTGAATGTATGAATATGAACAAAATGGCCAAAAACTATAAAAAGGATTCAACTTGCATGTCAATGAGAAGAAAGCACATTCCAATATACCAAATATCTGAAATTTGAGGAATTCAGAAGAACGAAATAAGTGTGAATTGAACATTCCAATATACCAAATATCTGAAATTTGAGGAATTCAGAAGAACGAAATAAGTGTGAATTGAGCAGAAATCATAAGGAGAGAAGAGAAGGACCTCTTTAACATCGGATTGCTCAATGGTCCAGGGACCATAAACACCTTTGTAAACGGTTCCATCGACAGCTCCTTGGGAACTATTGCTCGCAGCTCTAACATTAAACCTTCTCCTTCTCACCCCAACAGTCGACGTAAAATACGCCGGCGATTTGTGGAGATTACCCGGAGGTCTGATTAGTGTCGTCGTCGATAAGAAACGCGAGGCCATAGTCGCGAATTGAGTTCACAGAAATTGTACCGGTTTGGTCCTGCAGATATAGTGAAACCAGGACCAGAGGTATGGAAACGCAATCGTTTTGTATAACGTGGTGTAGAGTGGTACATAAGAGTTGAGCAAAGACACATAAGTTCATAACCCAAGATATCAAGATGAAGCGTTGTTGGATTTATTTTTCTGATTACATAAGAACACAATTTTACATTACACAAGATCCTCTCGCAGACACAAGATCCTCTCGCAGATGGTTCACTGGAGAATCAACATCACAGTTGCGGTAAGAAATAAGTTTGGTTTTAACGACAGAGAGACAGATGTATAGTTCCAAATAAACACAACGCTCATTCAATCTCTATCTGTTGAGGAGATTCTTCATCATTCAAGACCATCCCATCAGCATCAACTTCTTCTTCTGCAATACCTGATGCTTCAACTGTTCGCGTCACCCAATCCTTGAGAGGTTCTTCGTTTAGATCGAGTCTTAAAAGTCCAGCAAACATCCCACCCACAAATTGCAAAACAGATCATTCAGATGCATCAATATCATCGAATTTTGAAACACATAAACACACACACACACACACACACTTATCTACTCTCATAAGCCCTTAAGATTAACCAATAACACAATCACTTCAAGAAATTGGCATACAAATTACTAAATGGAACAACTCATTATAAGAAGAAAATCAAATTCGTCATCAGATATAATGAAATTGTCTAATTTGCTTCACAAAGTCCTATCTGTTCTCGAAAGAATCACTAGTTTGTTGGTTAAAATAATTTTTAAAAAAAAAGAAAAAAAAGAGAGAGTACCTTGAATGCCTCGGAGAGAATGGGTTCTTGAGGGAGATTGAAACAACGTGATTTAGTAATTAGAGTTCTACGGGTCGGAGAAAATTGAGGCCGACATGAAAGTTCGCTACTTTTTACTCCGGCGGAGAACTGAATTGTGACCCACAAAAGAGAATTGTTAACTGGACTATCAAATCATCAGCGTCAGAAGAAGGAAGACATACCTGGTGATGATGGATCCGAGAGACGACGAGAGAGGAAGGGGGACAAGTATAGGTTAAGACAAAACCCATCGCGAAGGGGGACAAGTATAGGTTAAGACAAAACCCATCGCTTCTTCTTCCTCGCCGAGATTTCTCTACCTAAAGACTGTGAACCAAACACACTACGAGTTCACAAAAATTGTGGATTTTACGGGTAATGTATTTAGTGCTGGCATTTGGTAGGTATTTTGTATCCAATAATATTTTAGAATTTTGGTTTACAGTCGATTATGTCTTTCTTTTTACGAAAATAAACTATTGTCGGTTTAGATTTTTTTTTTTTTTTTTTTTTTTTATAAGAACCTCTCCCTTGATCTCAAATCTCCCTTCTAAAGTCTCCACAGAACAGAATGCCAAGCTTATGCAACCAATCACAGAAGAGGAGATAAGGAATGCTGTTTTCAATCTCGGGCCAGAAAAACCCCCAGGTCCAGATGGATTCTCAGGAATCTTTTTTAGGCAGCATTGGTCAATCATTAAGAAAGATCTCTGTCTGCTGGTTCAGAATTTCTTTGAGACAGGGAATTTGGACAATAGGCTCAACGAGACCTTCATCTGTCTCATACCAAAAGTCAAGCCTGCTAAGCTCATTACTCAATACAGGCCAATAAGCCTGTGCAACTTCTCCTACAAGGTAATCTCAAAAGTTCTATCCTCTCGGCTTAAAGAGACTTTACCGGACATAATATCCGAGCAACAGGCAGCCTTTGTCCAAGGAAGACTCATCTCAGACAACATTCTGATCGCACATGAAGTCTCCCATGCCCTCAAAACAGCCTCCATGCCTTCAAAGGAGCAGCTGGGAATTAAAACAGATATGGCTAAAGCTTTCGATAGAATGGAGTGGCCATTCATAGAACAGACTATGTATAAGTTCGGATTTGATTCAGTGTGGATCGCGCGTATAATGAAATGTATAACTTCTGTTTCTTATCGCATCCTCATTAATGACAAGCCGTATGGACACATTAGCCCCACTAGAGGACTCAGGCAAGGGGACCCTTTGTCCCCATTCCTCTTTATAATATGTGCGGAGGCATTAGCATCTTCTTTCAGGCAAGCAGAAGTTGAAGGAAGCATTCAAGGAGTTCAGATTGCACCAAACGCCCCACCCATCTCTCACTTGTTATTTGCAGATGATGCTATCTTCCCCACCCATCTCTCACTTGTTATTTGCAGATGATGCTATCTTCTATTGCAGGGCCATAAAAGAGGAAATACAAGCAGTTATGAATATTTTACATGAATACCAAAGAATTTCTGGTCAGATGGTAAACCTTAGTAAATCTTCTCTGCTGTTCGGGAAACATGTACAACAAAAAGCCAAAGAAGAAACTAAGCAGACTTCAGGTATTCAGACCTCAGGTGGAAGCGGAATGTATCTTGGACTCCCGGAAGCCTTTATAGGCTCAAAACTTGAAACGCTTAAATTCTTGGAGGAGAAAATGAAAGCCAAAGTCAACTCTTGGCAGTATACTCACCTTTCATTAGCCGAAAAGGAGACTCTGATCAAAGCAGTGGCAATGGCACTACCTACATACTCAATGTCTTGTTTCCTGCTTCCTAAGACTCAAATCAAATCCTTCACTAACCTCCTTAACAAGTTTTGGTGGAAAAATGGAAGAACAGGAACAGGGATCCATTGGCAAGCTTGGCAGAATCTAACAAGAGAGAAGCGGAAAGGTGGACTAGGATTCAAAGACTTTGAAGGATTTAATTTGTCACTGCTGGGGAAACAATTGTGGAGAGTGAGCAATAATCCCCAAACGCTGATTGCAAGACTATATAAAGCTAGATACTTTCCAAGAACTGACAGTATCTCTGCAAAGTTGGGATCTCGCCCATCTTATGCCTGGCGTAGCATTCAAGCTTCTCAATCTTTGATGAAAGAAGGAATGTTAAAGCAGTTTGGAAATGGTGAGACTATAAAGCTGAACTCAGATCCGTGGATCTATGACCACCCTCCTAGAGCCCCTGCAATTAAGTCATCTTTCATTCCTGAATCAGTCTCTGTTTCGGACCTCATCCCTAGAGGTTCAGACCAATGGTCTATTCCCAGGCTGCGAGAAATCTTTGAGCCTCAAGAGATACCAAATATACTGAGTATTAAACCAGGTTTTTCGTTGCCTAAACAGCCTTACTCCTGGATCTATACACCTCATGGGCAATATACAGTGAATTCAGGATATAGAGTTTGGTCGGTAGTTAAGAAAATGAAAATTGTTCAGGACATTACTCAAGGACCATCAATGGAACCGACACTACACCATTTCTGCGTTTTAGCGACCGCATAATCAGTCGCTAATCAGTCGCTAAAACGCATTTTCACAAAATTTTCTACTCTCCCAAATACTTAAACACTTCTAAATAGTTTTCTAAAACACTTCCAACAGATTAATCTTGGTCACGTGATGATATTATCATCATTCATGTTTTTTTCATCTTGTAGATCCAGACATTGAAGATGGGTATCCTGAAGCTTTTTGACAGTATTGGTATGCAGTAAACGACTCGCTATCTTATGTATATGCATAGAAAATTTTCTTCAGGCACTTCATTTTTTCCCTGTTCGGCTTTGCTTTTGTGGGATTTGAATAATTTTTGGGCCTTTTAGACGATGGAACATTTTATTTCGATGAGAAATCTGTCGAAGGAAGTCATGGCCTGATCTCAACAACTGCATCAGTAATTAGAGGGCTTACGTCATTTGCAGCTTCAGAATCCACGGGATTGAACGTATGTAATGCTCATTTTTCGGTGTATCCTATCTTGCCAGATGTGTTGATAATTCACCTTTGCTTTACGATTCTTTCATGCAGCTTCCAGGTGATAAGGTAGATGGACAAGACCAAATTCTTTCTTGGTCTTGTAATTCCTGGTGATGCCAAGGACTGCTTCAACCAAATAGATGCACTAGCTTGTTTGGAAGCCAACATGTAATGCTGCTTTCATGCCATTTTATGCATTTTTTTTTTTCAGTTGTTCAGTACACATATTAGATGATATTTCAGTAAGCTTGAATTGAGTGAGTGAGACATAGGTTTACAAAGAATCAACTGTTACTTCCGTTCTTCTGTGTTAGCAGTTGCTTTTGATAGAGGAAAACTCACTACACCATTTCTGCGTTTTAGCGACCGCATAATCAGTCGCTAATCAGTCGCTAAAACGCATTTGCGACTGATTAGCGACTGATTATGCGGTCGCTAAACAGCTAGTCGCTAAATGGGAACAGTCGCTATTTAGCGACTGATTAGTGACTTATTAGCGACTGATTTGTTCAGTCGCTATTCAGTCGCGAATCAGTCGCTAAATTGAGCGACTGACTAGCGACTGATTAGCGACACAATTACCTACTGACATATGTAATCGCTAATCAGTCACTAAATTTAGCGACTGATTAGCGACTTCTTAGCGACTGAAATAGCGACTGATTTATGTTTGGTTTAGCTACTGATTTGGGAATACAAATTAGTGATTTTGATTCTGATTAGGCAATTCAGTAATGACATTTAGCTGCTAATAGTTTTTCTAATCTAATCTAATAATTACTAATTAAAGAAAAATAAACCAAATGACATACTTAAACAAACATAAACTAAAACGAATTTGAACCTGTTACAAAAGTTTTAAGTTCTTGCAAAATATAAACAACCGTTTACTTAACCCAAAAAACTTCAACTTCATGTTTTGTCGGAACAAGGAGCCAAAAGGAGAAAAGAGATAAAGAGTTCAGAAATAAGGGAGACTTAAGCTTTGGGATCAGTTGCATCAGAGGTTAGCTGGGTGATGAAAGAGAGGAACCGGTCGTCAGTCTTCAAGAACTTGTTCACAACTGCAAGTTCTTCTGCCTGGGCCTTCTGAACTTCTGCAAGGCGGGCATTCTCTTCTTCTTGCTTCTTGATCAGCAAGGCTTGCTCTTGCATAGTCTGTTCCGCCTTTTGAAGCTGAGATTGCATCTGCCGGAAAGAATCGGAAGTCTGTGGGTTTAATCCCTTTCTCTTGAGCATGTCTTTGAGGCTTCCAAAGCCAAAAAGCTCCCCTCGATGATTCTTGAAAGTTGACTACAAGAAAGAATAAAAATGGCATCAAACAGAGACATAGCCAACAATACACTACGAGACAGAAGCATTTAAAAAGACATTGACATCAATCTACACAGTCAACCTAAACCTAAACCTACACAGAGAATCATCATCATCTTAATATCATCATAAACAGAGAATCCTACACAGAGAATCATCATCAGAGAATCAATCATCACAATCATCCTCAATCTAAACCTAAACCTACACAGAGAATCATAATTACGTGTGTAACCTACAAAGAGAATCCTACACAGAGAATCATTATCATCAGAGAATCCTAAACCTAAACGAAAACCTACACAGAGACATTTTCCTCAATACAGAATGAGACGGAAGCATTAGAAAAGACATGGAATGCAGACATTACCGAGATAAAGAGCTCGTTATCCTCTTCTATGGAGAGCATGGGAGGATGACCATCCGAAAGCTCTGTGATCTCCGACTCTAGCTCAGACAACCTCGCATTCCTCTTCTCCGTATATGCATCAGCAACCTGCTTCGCTTTCTTATCGATGAAGGTCCCATTTTTCCTTGTGTGCGCCTTGATGAAGACCTCACCGAAGCTCACTTTTCTACCAAGTAGAATTTCCTGAAATGGGAGAATGAGAAAGACCAAAAGCAATTAGCCATTAACATCAGAGACTTTTATCATAAACAAAGCAAACCAAAAAACAGAGAACACCATAAATGAGAGAAAACCATAAATCAGAAAGAAAGAGACAAGATTTGACTTACCAATTCTTGTTCAATCTGTCGGTAAGACTTCTGGCCAGAGGTGTGGACGTGCGGGCCGAGGCCTNNNNCTTCTCGCAGTGCTCACTATGTCTTTCAGGCGCAGCTGACTGATCCGGTCGAAATGCTCTTGAACCACACCTGTTAGAGATGGATTCCATCTGACTTTTCTCTACACAAAAAACAGAAACAGTCATGTGTCAAATAAAACAGAAGGAAAAACATAAGACCCATGTGTCAAGAAAGAGAGAGTGTTACCGCGAAATGGAGGAAGTAGCGTTGTTGCCTTTCTCTTGGCACACAAGTCCAACTATACCATGGACCATCGAAATTGTAGGTGAAGCACTTCGTGACCTGCCTGGTTATAGCGGATTTGTCAAATCCAAACCTGCAAAGACAGAAACAAATAATGAATTGTATTTGAATCAACAACACAAACAAATCCGCATCATCAGAAACCATTCATCAATACTAAAGCAACAAACCTACAACTAGAATTATCATCAGAGAATCTAAGCAACAAACCTAAATCTAGAATCATCAACATCGAATCAATCTGAGCAAAGCAACAAACCTACAACTAGAATTATCATCAGAGAATCTAAGCAACAAACCTAAACCTAGAATCATCAACATCGAATCAATCTGAGCAAATCACAGTCAACCTAAACCTAAACCTAAACCTAGAATCATCATTAGAGAATCACAAATCACAACAAACCTAAACCTAGAATCATCATCATCATCAGAGAATCCTAAAACTAAAATTTAACAGATAATCATCATCATCATCACAGAATTCTAACTTAAACCTAAACCTACACAGAGAATCGAAAAGCTTACCAAGTGGAGTCAGGCTCCTTAAGGTCCGGATCAAGCACGAGCATCTTCCTCGTCCTTGGCGCAAGCAGGAGCGTGTTCAGATCCTCCAACTGGGCGTCGGTTAGGTCGGGGAGAGGCACATCGATGGCATCAGACACTTCCTCGTCTTCTTCTTCTTCTTCGTCTTCTCGATGATAAGAACCACCGTTCTCTGAGTTTTGTGCCTGAGAACTCCGTGGTGATTGATTTGTTCGGGCTTGAGACGAGAGAGAGCGAGGCTGTGTACTCGTCAGAGGTGGAGGCGGTGCGGTAGATCGAGGCGTTGCGGTGGATCGAAGAGGTGGTGTCGATTGATTTCCCGACGCCCCAGAAGATGGTTGAACAGCCGGAGAAGTCTGAGCCAGCGGAGAAGTCTGAGCCACCGGAGATGTCTGCGCCACCGGAGATGTCTGAGCCACCGGAGACGATGCGGTCCTCAGAAGCTGCTGCGGAGGAGGGTAGTCTTTCAGCGACGTCTGACGCGTCTTGGTAGGGGCCACCGGTGGGTCACCCGCCGTTGCCGGATGAAACTCCATCGCTGGCTTTCTTGCTGGCGCCGGCGTTCTAGGCACAGAAGTGGTTGGAGGTATTAACACGCGCTTCCTCTTGCCACCCATTGAAGACGATTAGGGTTTCGTATCGGGGATTCAGGGAAGACAGAAAGAGGTGGAGAAGACGGTTAGGAATTCCGGCGACGGAGCTAGGTTTGGGATGGTGGAGAAGAGAGATGCGAGAGAGACGAAGGAAAAGAGAGAGGCGATGGATACGAGAAATGATGAGGGTTTGGTCTTCTTCTGTCGCTCGAGACCAAAACGCGTCGTTTCTAAAATTCTACGCGGGGTCGGCCCAAATTTTGGGTGGGAAAATGAAAAATGGCCCAAATTTTTGGGTGGGAAAATGAAATGTGGGCAATTGGTTAAGTATTATTACTTGCAATCATGTACAGAAAGGTAACTTTGGTTCAGTGGTTGTGTGTTGATGATGCAACTAACAAGTCAGGTGTTCGATTCTAGCAGGTTACAAATAATTTTGTTGCATAGTTTTTGGCTTTTTTACCACTTTGTATAGTTTTTAAGTGTCTTTCACACACTAATTATATCAGTATAAAATAGATTAAAACCGGATTTGATGAGTTTAATAAAGCGGATTTCTATAGATTTACCACTTTGTATGGTTAAGTGTTATTACATGCAATTTTGTACAGATTAGTTACATTGGTTCAGTGGTTGTGTGTTGGTGATGCTTCAAAGAGCACTTGGGTTCGATTCTGGCCGGCTACAATTAGTAAGGTGGTTCGCCTTCCTCATCGCCATCATCAGATTCCGATAAATTACATAGGAATTCGTCTTCTGGTTCTGCATCGCCGACTTCGTAATCGAGATTAAGTGGGTCTGCTCTTTGTAATGAATTGTCAACATCGAGATCCTCAATTGTAGTCAGCAATACTTGATGATCAGTCTCTTGTTGTAGAAGAGTTGGTTCTGTGTTAACGTAGTCTCCTGAAATATTTCCCCTCGGGTTAACTTTAACAACATTTTGCCACACAACCTTCGGTTTTGGATGCTCCGGGTACGGGATGTAACAAACTTGATCCGCTTGAGATGCTGTGCAACATAACGGATAGAAGTAGTCAGACACAATACCTATGGCAACAGTTAATGGTAATAAGCGAGAAATATATAAGAATGTACTTACCAAGGATAAAAGGTTCGTATTTATAGTATCTTCCCGAATGAAGAACGTCTACAATCCCACCATTGCTGATCCGAGTTCCTCTGGGGATCACAGGGTCGTACCACTTACACTTGAAAAGTGTGATTCTCAAATCGACCATCCCCGCATACTCGATCTCCATGATATCTGTTAATTGACCGTGGAAATCAGCTCGGTTAGATGCATTGCTATAATCCTCCCCGGTTACACAGACACCATAGTTACAGGTCTTTCTGCCCTCGTTGTGCTTCTTGGTATGAAACAAATATCCTCTTGTATAGTACATGGGCCAAGTTTTGGCCATCTTCACGGGTCCATGAATTATATCGAGCACCCATGTTGGAAATTCAACCTCGTCCTTCCAGCAAGTAACCTGCTTATAGATTGATAGGCATTGTGAAATATATTTTGACGTAAAAAAGTTAACTTTCAAATATTGAGATACACGTACATATTCTTTGATCCAAGAGGGGTATTCTTCAGCGTGTTTAACCTTCATGTCTTTCTCTGAGAGGTCCGGATATTTCACACTCATATAATCTTCGAAGTACCTATATATACAACAACATAATTTTGGAGAAATCAAATATGGCCTATATTTATAAGTGTAAGTTGTAGACATTCCAAGTTATACCTTTCGAGTGGATCGAAATAACCACAATTTCGCAGAACGTATGCATGTGCGCATCGACAGTCTTTCTCTGAAAGTCTGATTTCTTGCATTTCGCCACTTGGTCGACCTACATAAGTAAATATATCGGGGACATCGAAATTATATTCAGGGACTTCACCTTCTGTGAATCTTGCTGATAACCTGACCAAAGTAGTGAAAATCAATTTGTAATGGCTATGTCATGTGTATATCAAACGAGTCCATGAACATTTGTCGAATTATAGCGTTTACCTTGATTTTGTTTGTATTGTTGAGGGAAAATATTGCGCTGTGAAATTTGCCGACTCCTCCCTTAGATATGATTTAACAATCGACCCTGCTGGGAATCTTGGGTTATTTGCTTTCCCTTTCAACTTTTTGAAGAACCTTTCAAAAGGGTACATCCACCTGTACTGCACGGGGCCTCCTAATTCAGCTTCGTTTGGGAGATGTACTGGTAGGTGCTCCATCACGTCGAAAAACGATGGTGGGAAGATCTTCTCCAGTTGGCATTGGATTAGAACAATGTTTTGTTTTAGCATTTGGACGTGACTTCTCTGCAAAGTTCTCGAACATAAGTCACGGAAAAATAATCCAACCCCTGCAAATGGATAAGTTAAATTACTAACATGCACATTATTGTGATTTACGTATTACAAATATTTTGTACCTGATAACGCAGCGTGGACGTTCCGGTCTAGTAAGTGTGCACAAATAAAAGGAAGTAGCCGCTCCATGAAGACATGGCAGTCATGACTCTTCATCCCAGCAAACTTACCCGCCGTCAGATCCACACAACTAGCTAAGTTCGAAGCATAACCATCTGGAAACTTAACCGAATGTTTCACACAATCCAATAATGCTGTTCTGGCTTCGTTACTCAATGAGTAGGGAGGAAATGGGGCTTCCCCCTCATCATCAATATGTAAGTGTGGCCGAGAACATAATTCTGCTATATCCAATCTTGACGGGATGTTGTCTTTTGACTTACCTTTCACGCGCATAAGAGTATTCATGATGTTGTCGAAGAAATTCTTCTCTATATGCATCAGATCGAGATTGTATCGAAGATCGAGGTCCCTCCAGTACGGCAATTCCCAAAATATGCTTTCTTTGTGCCAGTTATGCTCTTTACCAAAGCCAGACTTCTTCTTATCGTGACCGTTGCCCCCAACGTCCTTTGTTTTTGGTGGATTTACACGTTTCAGCTTATATCGGTAAATTTGATCTCCGGTCAAATTCTCTGGTGGTTCGTCGTTACTAGCATCTCTCTTCTTCAAAAAGTCTTTTCTGTTCTTCCTTAGTCGATGACCATGGGGCAGAAATCTTCGGTGACAATCGAACCAACACGTCTTTCTACCTCTCGGCAGATAAAAAGACTGTGTATCATCCATACAAATTGGACAAGCCAATTTTCCATGGGTGGTCCACCCTGATAACATGCCATATGCCGGAAAGTCGCTTATCGTCCACAACAACACCGCTTTTAGAGTAAAACTTTCCTGCCCGTATGCATCGTACGCATCGACTCCAGTAGACCACAATTCCTTTAGCTCATCAATGAGAGGTCGGAGGAAGATATCGAGACTAGCTCGCGGATGCTTTGGCCCAGAATTCATAACGGTTAAAAACAAGTACTCCTTATTCATGCACATACCAGGGGGTAAATTATACGGAGTCAAGATCACAGGCCACAACGAATGATTTTTTGACATGCCAAATGGATTGAACCCATCTGTACACAATCCAAGATAAACGTTACGCTCTTTTTCGGCAAACTGAGGATGTTTAGCTTGAAAATTTTTCCACTCCGCCGCATCAGATGGATGACACATTTCTCCCTCATTTGCTTCGTGCCTGGCATGCCATCTCATTGCATATGCAGTCTTCTCGCACTGATACATTCTCTTCAATCTGTCACCAATAGGCATATACCACATACGACTATGTGGTACATTGTACCTACTGTTTTGCTCGTTAGGCATCCATCTATCATGATTACAAAACCGACATTTATCAAACTTTTCATCCTCTTTCCAAAAGATCATACAATTGTTGATGCAAACATCTATTTCATGAGAGGGGAGCTCTAAATTGCGCATCAATTTGTCTGTCTCGTAATGTGAACCAGTTGCCTTGTTTCCTTCAGGTAAATAATCTGTCAAGAGGCCGCAAACCGCATCCACTGAATTTTCACTCCAATTATAATCTGCCTTATTTTTCATGATTCGAGTTGCTAAGGATAATTGCGAGTGACCTTCACGACAACCATCATATAATGGAGTATTCGCTCGATCCAACAATTGGTTGAAGTTTTTAGAATGATTACGTGTCGGTTCGTCTACATTCTGATAACTATCCTGATGATAGTTATCAAAGCCAACGTTAACCCGAAACGCATCATTCACCATATCCACACACCAACCTTCCCCTACTTCAGTACTTCCACTAACATGCGTCCTACCAACATTACTCATTCCTATATCCATATCTAGTGCTTCACCATGTTTATGCCAAACATAATAACCTGCCATAAATCCTCTACTATAGAGATGTCGCAGAACTCTAGAACCCGGGATAAATTTCTCATTCTCGCAACTAAGACAAGGGCAGAAAAACTTACCCCCACTTCTCTGCGCTAAGGGCTGGCTATTTGCAAATGCCACAAATTCTTCCACCCCCGCTGTGAACTCCGCCGAGATATTTCCCGTCGCTTCATCGAGCCTCCGGTACATCCAATCCCGATAATTACCATAATTATAATTTCCCGCCATAAATGTGTTGAATAACTTATTCTCCTCTTGTTTTTTTGTTTATAATGTCTTTCTATACCTTATTATGAGAAGAAAAAATCGATTTTCCCACATATATAGCGACTGATGACCAAAATTAGGTACACCAACCACCGCATGTTTTGCACGTGTCCTCAACTACTTTTTGTGACTCTTTTGCGACCGTTTAGCGACTACTTTAGCGACTCACCGAATACAGTCGCTAATCAGTCGCTGTTTACCGACTGCATGATTTCAGTAGGTAATCGGTCGCTAAATAGCGACTTATTAGCGACTGATACTGATAATTAGCGACTGATTGTCAGTCGCGAATCAGTCGCTATTTAGCGACCGATTACCTACTGAAGTCATGCAGTCGGTAAACAGCGACTGATTAGCGACTGTTGTTTTTTGGTCGTCCGGCAGTCGTGAATCGGTCGGAAATCAGTCGCTAATTTTAGCGACTGATTTATCAGTCGCTAACTTCAGTCGCTATTTCCCGGAAATGGTGTAGTGATTTATCAGTCGCTAACTTCAGTCGCTATTTCCCGGAAATGGTGTAGTGACTGTTCGCTTTACTATGTGAAAATGAATGGAAGTCTTGTGATACTCTCTATCCTAGATTTTTTTTTTTTTAATGATTATTGCAGAAATGATACTTGCAGGGACAAATAGATGTTTAAAAGTTCTAACACCAGCGGAATTTCATCACTCTATGGAGAACAATAATATGTTACATGGTCATTCTCTATAATTTCTCTTCCATCTACTGTCATTTCATTGACAAAGAAAGAGCCTCTGAAGGTAACCCATCGTAAACTCGCATCAAGATGTGACTGGCAGAGTTTGAGATGTTCCTTTTCTTATTTCCTTAATCTATGTTTCCCCTTTTTTGTTCATACATCTCTCTTCGGAATTCTGGGAGCTGTATTTTCAGTAGGGAAGTCTTAACTTTGGATTTACTGGCAATGATTTCTTGTCCTGCTGATTAGTGGTATTTTTAGTTGTGAAAGTCTTGACTTTGGGTTTTTCGCTAGAACTGGTGGAGTAGCTGATATTTGTTGTATAGATTGCTCAGACTGGTAGCATTGCCTATTCTTATTAGATAATGGCTCATTTTAGTTGAGGCTTCACAGATTACGTATTTTGTGTGTTATTTTTAATATCTTTATCTGATACTAGGTTAAAGTTAGCACTGTACTTGGTTTTGAAGAACCATCATTTAGTGTGAAGCTCGCACAACGGCACAAGCTCTAAGTGATGAATCAAAGGATTCTTCTGTAATTAACAACCAGGTGAGTAACGACGTAGCTTCTCGAAATGTTTGAGTTCACATTACTAATTGTTCCTTATTTTCTGTGCCTGTGGGCTGATTTACTTGTTTACATGACATTTTTGGGGGGTACAGGAGCTTAAGTATCTTGTTTACATGACATTTTTGGGGGGTACAGGAGCTTAAGTATGATGCTGACAGTGCAACATACTTCCTGGACTCTTTTCCCATGAACTTTGATGTTGGAAAGTATACACCCAAGACTTCATATAAATGTATGTTAAGAACATGATAAGCTTCATCTCAGCAAACGTATGTCACCTGTATCGCTGTTAAATAACTTCCTTTTCGCCTACTGTGGTTGCTTGCTTTACCATTTTCGAAGGAAATCTGCACCATTTTCATGTTTTTGATTTCTCGTGTTTAACGTCATCATTTTGTTTAGTTCTGTTTTCAATTTTTGTAGGCTAGATTTAACTAAAGACGGAGCGCTGTCATTATCAGCAAACCACCTCCAAGAACTATGCCTGTGGTTCCAGTTAACTACTCCACTTGGCAACGTATTTAAGCCACATAAGGTTTGTTCATGCCTGATTCCGCTTTATTAATGGTCTTGCCTGCACTGTTCGCTTTCCTGATTTGCTTACTTTTATGCAGCCATTTTCAAGCTAAAACATGAGTCCCAAGTTGAGCATATCTTTCTCGTGAAAACTTCTGGAAAGAAATCTGAATTAGTTCTAGTTAAGTCCTTAGACTACATTTTAAATTTCTTTTACTTAAAAAGTTCTTTTCATTTTTAACGTCCTTAATACTATATTAATAAATAATGTTATCCATTGCGGGACTTTCTTGGAATTGTTGAGAAGCTCTACTACCTCTCCGGTAAATACGAGATTCAGCCAACTATTGGAGATGCTTCTATGGTAAGTACTGTTCTTTCAGGTCCAGTGAACTTGATTTTTGTTCTCAGTCAATGTAACTTTTCCTTTGCCTTTTCCAGAACTCATTACTGAGTAATATTGGCCACATCAAACTAGGCCAACCAGAGCGTCCAGAGAAGGCGCCTCGTCGTCCTTTACAATCTACTGACCTTACTCAAGATATGGACCAAAACCCGAAATATCACACATCTTCAGGGTTCCTGAAAAGCTTCCAGCAAAGCAGCCTCACTGGTTTTCTTGGGTTTTATCGTTGTGCCATTCATTGGCTTCCTGATTGGGGTAAGTCTCCTTTGCTAGTAGATAGTATCCAAAAAGCATCATTTGTTTCACAACTTGCACAATCGGCTACTTCGGCAATATCTTCTTAGGCGGTTGGGAGTGACATAAAGAGCTTCCCATCATCAGCTACTTCAGGCAATATCTGCTTCACTTTTCCATGGCGGAATTGCATCTGTTCTGCTTCTCTATGTGCTTTTCTGGTCGAAGGCAAGTCTTCATAACCCAGATTCTTCTTTAAACTAAAAGGACCATTGCATCAAAGTGCTGATCACAATTTTTTTTTCCTGTTACATTCTGTTAGGAAATTATCACAAATTTCCGAGAAATCAGAATTAAGGAAACGATAACGCACACCAATTG
>CM071716.1:11766906-11777477 GCA_036630335.1 Physaria fendleri | reverse complement strand
CCATTATTTCCATTTTCAAACTTAGTCTCATCACTACCTCCTTAATTTTTTTCACGTAAAAAAAAAAGAAAAAATACCAAGATTGAGGAAAATGTTGAAGTAATATTTTTAGGTTATTTATTAAAAATTAGTAGTATTTTTTCTAATAAATTAAGGGGGATATGAGGATGAAAATGTACGTATATGTCGTCAGCAGTTTCGATGTTTTTAGCCGGTGTAGTGGTGCTGACTGGAGAACTCGCTTTGACGGCGTCTGGATGCAGGTGGAAAAATATGAAAAAATATGAAAAACATGAAAAAATATTTTTTAAAAAAAAAAGAATCAAAAATGGAAATCATTTGGAAAAAAAAAACAACATGCAACTATCGGATCCACCTCTCGATGGAACCACCATCTTCGCCAAAAATCTTCCTTCTTCGCTTACCGGTTTGAACATGTGCTTCAGCCTCCGACTCTGTTACTACAGAACTCATTTTGTAACTCTTGAGTCAATAATTTTGTCACTGAATAGCAAGGTAAGCGGCAGGGGTATAGAGAAAAAACTATCTTTCTGATTAATGGATTAATCTTAGGTCCACGTCGAGGTGATAATAAATAGAGAAAAAGTTTATGGGTCAATTGGACCAGTGGACTGAAGGTTTAGCATGGTTTTCGAAAACCGTCAAAGTAAAATTAATGATTAAAATTTTGAATTACTAAATGGGAAACATAAAATTTTTTGAAAGAACCACACGCTTGGAAAATCAAACGTCCCTTCTCTCGGTAAAAAACTTAGGTTATCAGTATTACATTTATAACTGTCTCTTATGGGCCTAAATCTAGAAAGCCCGTCAAAAGCATAAGTATACTATTGGTCAGTGCAGCCCAAAACAAAATAAAATTGGAAACTAGAGTGGGCCAAAACGCAGATTGTAACACACTTGGGCCAAAACAGAGAGTAACATAGTTGTGCCGAAACACGTCGTAGTATAAGCGACATTTTCGTCAAGCAAGCGAGAAAGTTCTGTCCATACACGTGATATTCACGTTTCTATGTGTCGGTGTTATTTTTGGAAGATGTCTTTATGGAAGTGGTTTTACTCTAAAAGTATTTATTTGATGGTCACTCCAATTTCTCTTATTAAAAATAAAATTTATTTAAAATTAATGATGATAATATTATAAGATAGATAATTGAAATAGTCAATTTAATTTATTTAAATAAATATAAATAATATAATTGTACAAAAATGCAAACATTGTTAAATTAACTAAAAAGATTTACATAGAATAATATATTGAAGAAATAAAATTACAAAAAATAGCAAAAATTCTGAAAGATAATAATCTACAAGAGGGGAAATGATCAAAATACACTTCATATTTTTATCCAAGAAAAATTTTATTTTGGGTTTTTATTTTATTTGTGTGCTACTACCTTTTAAGATCTTTTGGGTTCGTATTACTTTTTTTTTGTATTATTCAACATAATTTATTTATATAAAAAAAAACATTATAAAATATCTTGATTATAATCATTATGCGTGTTTGTTAATTAACTTTCTTCATCGGATTAATCGGGTAAAACTAAACGCAATTAAAACACGATTAGGATTAGATGATGGTTTAGTCCGGTATGGCGAATTAGGTATCAAATTGTGAGAATCAAATAGTTTGGGGCTGAAATTTGAGACCCTAATAGTTTAGGGCTAAAAAGTAAGAAACGCAATAGTACGGAGCCAATTAATCCGTCAACCCCGTGTATTCCAATACTTTTTCAATTTTTAAATAATATTTTTTCGACACATGCTAATGCTGACACTCTCTTCTTCTTTTTTTTGGCAGGATCTAAATAATGTTTTTTTTTTTTTTTGTTTAAGGATCTAAATAATGTTGTCACTCTCATTTGCTATTAATGCCGTCTATCTATTTTTGGCATATGTTAGCAGTTAGCGGGACCTTCTCTTTCTATACTTCTATATTATTCTCGGGACCTTCTCTTTCTATACTTCTATATTATTCTTTATAATTAATATACTCTTCAAATAAAAAAATTGTTTTTCTCTATACACATGTTCTTTTCTATACAAAAAAATAATACTAGGACTTGGTTGGTCCATACTTATATAAGGAATCAAATCGTTTTTGAGTTTATATAAGTACAAAAACCTTTTTGCATGCATGAGTTATTTGTTATAACCATGTTTTTTTTAGAATTCATCTACTGACACAACATTTACAAGGCCTCTTGCCTGGGTTCCAATTATGTTTGTTCGAAAATCAAAATCTTCCGAAACAAAAATCAGTTTTCGGTTTATTTGGTTTAGTTTCGTCTTTTTCTATTCGGTTTTTGAAAAAATGTTGATTTAAATAAAATAATTAAAGAACCTAAAAATAACCGAATAAAACGAAAATATCTGACAATAACCAAAACTAAAACCGAACAAACCGAAAACTAAATAAACTACAACCGCAACCCAAAAACTAAATTGATTTTAATTTATTTTCGATCGATTTTTTCCAATATATTCGGTTTATTTTAAATTGATAAATATTTGGCTAGTTGGAATGTAATTAATATATGTATGCGTGAAAAGAAAAAAATAAAAGAAAAAAATCGTGAGTTCACGTATCTTCGCTTAAACCGTTAACGTATTAGCTTTTCGTTGGAGTACAATTTTAATGTCTATAATTTAAAAACAAATAGTAATATATATTTATTAGATAGAATATTGTAATACCTCATAGATAGAATATTGTAATACCTCAGACATAATAATCCATGGAAGTCCTCTCATTCCCATAGCACATGTTATAATATAACTCTAATAATAATAATAATAAAAAAATCATAATCCAAACAATTATAATATTTTCTTTAAAATTTTCTTTGTAAAATAATAATTTCAAATTTGTAAGAGTGTTTAGTATGGTCAGGATGGGAGTAAGTTCTGGTAGAAAAATTAGTAAATATACCAAAAATAATATTAAAAAGTTCTAAAGATATATTGAATTATTTAATGTGTAAGGATTTACTAAATTATATTTTCTGTAAACCCCATAAAATATATTGTTGTGAGGATGTAAGAATCGTGCTGAAAATTTATCTTAAAAAAGAAATCTTTAGAAATAATTACTGTTTTCTTGTAAACAATTTATAAATAATCAAAATATCTATATGAAAATAATGTAATTTAAAATCCAAATTTTTTAGAGATAATCCTTCTTAATGTAGCTTTAAAAAAAAATTTTAGAGATGGTTTAACATGCATTGTTAGTCTATTTTTAAAGCATCGTAGAAATTAGTGAATGTATTTTAGAAATTGGGAGGAATTCAAAGATGGATTGGTGCATAGATATAGATATGGTCCAATTGCATAAATAGATATAGTCTATCCATAGATATTAGGTATAGTCTATGCACCACTTGTATTTTGATCAGTTAATGTGCATTTATGACTACTTCAGTGTATTTTTGCATGTTCTCGTTTATGTTTCTTATGAATTAGATGCAAAAACATGAAAAAATATGACATCACAAAAAGATTCTGGACCAAGACAAGAATTTTGAAAACATGTTTGGCAAAAAAACAAAAACTTGAATAGTCTGACACGTGTCGACGGGTGAAACTCTAGTGAGAGTAGAAGACGGGTGAAACTCTAGTGAGAGTAGAAGAATGAATGAAAAGTCATTTAACGAAAAGAAAAAAAATAAAATAATAATAACGTTGCTGCAGCTTTCCCCAGTCTGACACGTGTCCATGTGAAATGAATAAGATCAGTCCTTCCTTTTCTTTATCTATTCTTGTCTTATACTCCTCTCTTCTTCCAAAATAAATTGACGAGATATAAAATAAAATTTATTTTGAAATTTATGATGATAATGTTGCAAGATAGATAATTGAAATAGTCAATTTAATTTATTTAAATAAATATAAATAATATAATTGAATAAAAATGTAAATATTGTTAAATTAAGACATTACCAAAAAGATTTACATGCATTACCAAAAAGATTTACATGGAATAATATATATTGGAGAAACAAAGTTACAAAAAATAACAAGAATTCCAAAAAGATAATAACACGAGAGGGAAGAATACACTTCACATTTTTGTCTACCAAAAAAATTATGAAAACGTTTTGGTTTTAATTTTATTTTTTGCTACTACCTTTTAAGATTTTTTTGGGTTCGTATTACTTTTTTAATTTTATATTTGTTGTATTATTCGACGTAATCTATTTACATGGAAAAAGAAATATCTTACACCATGCATAATCTTCATTTTCATAAATAATCATTGATACCAATACTTTTTCAATTATTAAATAATATTTTGAACTTTTCGACACATGCTAATGCTGACACTTCTCTTCTTCTTTTTTTTTTTGGCAGGATCTAAATAATGTTGTCACTCTCATTTGCTATTAAAGATTCTATTTATAGTTGTACTAGGAATAAAAGGATCTAAATAATGTTGTCACTCTCATTTGCTATTAAAGATTCTATTTATAGTTGTACTAGGAATAAAGACTCTGGTTAACAACTAGTATATTCAAACAACTGATGAAGGATCAAAACACGCTTTTCTCTCTCCCACGGAAATCGAGGTAAATCTTTAAAAGAAATTTTTGAATCTTCATCTTCTTCCTTAAATCGAACCATCACTTCCTCCACCAAACTCAACTTCCGATCAACGCCACCAGCTCTGGGCGATGGTGACTGTCGTTGTCGTTGCCGTCGCCCGGAGTAGTCCCACTCTTGTTCCAAACCAAATCCCGCCGGTCTCAAATCAACACCGCCACTCACCATCCGGCATTATGCCGTGAAAGTACTCAATCACCACCCGGAGTAGTCCCACTCTTGTTCCAAACCAAATCCCGCCGGTCTCAAATCAACACCGCCACTCACCATCCGGCATTATGCCGTGAAAGTACTCAATCACCAACTCTTCCTCCCTCTTCTGATGAGTTATGTCGGAGTTTTTTTCCGATCAACGCCACCAGCTCTGGGCGACGGTGACTATTAATGCCGTCTATATCTATTTTTGGCATATGTTAGCAGTTAGCGGGACCTTCTCTTTCTATACTTCTATATTATTCTTTATAATTAATATACTCTTCAAATAAAAAATTGTTTTTCTCTATACACATGTTCTTTTCTATAAAAATAAAAATACAAGGACTTGGTTGGTCCATACTAAGAAAAATGAATTGTCTATTTTCTAAACTTATATAACGAATCAAATCGTTTTTGAGATTATATAAGTAAACAAAAACTTTTGCATGCATGAGTTATTTTTTATAACCATGTTTTTTATAAATACAATTTGTTTTTTAGTTGTACTTATGATACTAGGATTAAAGAGTCTATTTTTAGTTGTACTTATGATACTAGGATTAAAGAGTCAATTTACAAGAATTTTATAAATATAAATACGTAAGATAACGAGTCTCAACAATTTTGATGAAACCAATTAAGCTCTTTACATCTGAACACACATTAACGTTATAAGAAAGGTTTTTCTCAACACTAAGATTGTATAACCCAAAAAATCATTAAGATTGTATAACCCAAAAATCAAATAACTTAGTTTTGACATAAATAACCATAAAACCAATCTTTATATTACAAATAGACTAGGTTTATACTGCACAAATGTGTCTTTTTATTTTAAAAAAAAAAAAAAGTAAGAAATCGAAAATTTATTTCGATTAGCTGTCATTTTTTTCTTGTTAACAGACAAGTAAGAAATCTAAAATAGAAAAAGTAAGAAATTTATTTCGATTAGCTGTCATTTTTTTCTTGTTAACAGACAAGTAAGAAATCTAAAATAGAAAAAGTAAGAAATCTAATATAAAAAATTACACCAAATCCAATAAAACAACACTCAACCACACACATTAAATCACTTTTCACATTTTATTCTCTCTTCTCTCTTTTCTTGTGAAACACCAAAGGCATTTCCGGCGAACCTCCGTGCGTCTCCATTTCCGGTGAACCTCCGTGCGGCTCCGATATCGATCGTCTGGTGAAAGAGTACTCTTCTGATTCTCATTATCCCTCTCCTCTTTAGGCTTTGACATCAAAATCACCTCGAAATCTTGTTTAATTTGTATCAAATCCCAAATTTTTTTGGATGAGTCCTATTTTCTTTTTATAAAAAAAAAACCCTAAGCAAAAATCGATTGTTTCTTACCCTATTTTGTATGCAGACTTTGTCTATTTCATGTAACTAAAATCGATTTTACTAAACCCCAGATTTTTTGAAACCCTAATTTCTGGAAATCAATTATGAACCCTAATTACTTTCATTTTATGTAGATTATAACTTCTATTTATTATTAAAAGTCTGAATTTAGATTTTCCAAAGCTTAGTTCGTTATGGTTTTGTATTTGATAATCTTATTTCTTTTGTAGATTCTGGAAAATGGGAAGATTAAGTTTTTCTCTGTTTTTAGTATTTCCAGTCTGTTTTCTTTTTCTTTTGTTTTCTCAATTTGTCTCTTTTTCGGTATATTTTGCAGTGTGTTTTGAATTTGATAATCTAAAAAGTGTCAAAACATATAAACATGTTATGTTTAGCTATTGATGTTTTCTGTTTTAAAGCTTCTCTGTGAGGCTGTAAAACCAGTTTCTCTGATAATGAAGATGATGTTTAAAAAAAAAAAAAAACTAGAGACGAATAAATAAAAGAAATTAAAAATATAGGTTAATCTTGAATGTTACCAGAGTTTAGAAACATTTGTGTATCAAACTAGCAAGTGGCTAAACAAAAATACTATAAACGGTAATTCATTAGATATATGGTGGCTATAGACAAAGACCCTCATTTATTATATTAAATTAAAACCCTAATACTACTAGAGAATGTCAGAGAGACAGACATTAAATTATAATATATATATATATATATATATTTTATATCGACGACGCAAAAAAAAAAAAAAAACCTCATTTTATATATATATATATATATATATTTTATATCGACGACGCAAAAAAAAAAAAAAAACCTCATTTTAAAGCTTCTCTTTTATCTCTTTTTACACAGAAGTCTCTCTCTCTATCTCTCCCCTTTCGTCTGTTTTAGGCTTTCTCGCAGTCCTCATCTCCACTCCAGCCAGGTTCTTTGAATTCTCTTATCTACCTACAGCTTTGAGTATTATATTACGATTGCTTTCAATTTTGATTTTGGATAGAGGATTTACAGCTAAAAACTGGTTGCAAAACCCTAATAATTACAAAAAAAGAGGAAAAAATTTCTAGAGAAATATTTTGGGTAGAGGATTTTGAACGAAAGAAAGAAGGGAAAGAAGATTTTGGGTAGAGGATTTTGTGAATAAATCTCTCTAAGGAGAATGAAAATGGTGGAGGGAGGAGAGTGTGATTATCGGTGGGTAAAGCCCTTTCAGCCATGAAAACACTAAGGCCCTGACTAAGGCAGTCAGTCTTAGAGAAAACACTAAACTTTTTATTTTTGATTTTCATTTTGATTTTTAATTGAGATGGTCCTAAGAACTAATCTTGCTTGATGAACAATAATTTTGAATTATTATTCACCTAATAATAATAAAAAAAAATTAGGTTCTCTCTTGCTTCTCTGTTATCACACGATCCTCACTTCGGTTAATTTTCTCAACAACTTCTCTACTAGGTTCTTACGATGGCACTAATTAATTTGGGCATCTGGGTTTGTCAACTTCACTTGGGCTGAAACTCACTCGGCCTTTTCTTTTAACTAGGTTCAATTTTGGTCTTTAATAATAACTCTGGGCTCCACAGCCTTCCTGTAGTATTTTGTTCTCTCTCTTTTATAATATGAAAATCTTTTATCAAAAAAAAAAAAAAACTACGTTCAACAAACGAATAGTTAATTTTGTAAAGATTTAAAATAATTTTACAAAAAAAAAACTACGTTCAACAAACGAATAGTTAATTTTGTAAAGATTTAAAATAATTTTACATATAATAGTTCTAGATAAATATTAATTTTAGATAATAGTATTATATAATATAATGGTATAAAGATCATTATTTATCTAGTAGTTTGATTCATTTTTTTCTTCTTTTTTGCAGGATGACTGATCCATCTTTCGGTATCTCTGGCATATTTATTTTTTTAGCTATTATTATATTTATTATTGTCACTCCATGTCTCATTTGGATTGGAGTGCGCCTTTATCTCTGTTATCTCGACCGATTCGACGGGAGGATTGCTCCTGCACCAGCCCCGGCCCCACATGAGATCGAGATGGCTTAGGATATTTTCATATATATTGTATTTCGATTCAGTTTGATGATTTCCTAGTTTTTCTTATGTATTTTCCCATTTGGGATAGCAGATCTTAAAGATTATTATCAATAAAATAAATGAATAAGTTTTTCAAAAATAAAATATATTGTTTAATATGAAAACACAAAACATAATTTCCTTGATGTCCTAACTCACTTATTTTCACAATTTAATTTATTTAATGCATGTGATAGTCGAGGACACATTTCTTTTTTTTTTTTGTGTGACAGTTGAGGACACATTTGACCACTCATGTCACAAATAAATACATATGGCTTTTTATTTAAGTACTACATTCTAACCCGCGGTATACCGCAGGTCAATTATTTTAATAAAATTTAAAATATATATATATATAGATATATATATATATTAATTATGTTATTTATAAAATTTCAAAATATTATATTATTTTATTAAAACATTTCTAAAGAAACAAAACGTTTCAAAAATAAATCTATAAATGATAATTTCAAATTTCTTTGCAATCCCAAATACATAAGTATCAATTTTTAATCAAAATAATACTATGCTTAAAGCAATAATCAAGTTTATATTGATTAAACTTCATTAAAACAACATAAAAGATATTTTATAATCAAAAACTATCAATATAGCTCAAGAAAAGAAATCAAGTATAATTGTTTAATTTTTTAAATAGATAACCTTATGAAGAAATCAAAGTGAAAATAGTCCTCAAATATGTATAAATGATATATGAATCAAGATATCTACACCAACCACTTGGTACAACTAAAATCATTATACCACTCAAAAGCTCAAATTTTCGTGTAATTTTTTATTTTAGATTTATCTTTTTCCATTTTCGAATTAATTTTTATTTATTCATCTTTAACAAAATCTTCAATAATATCCATGGTATAAAGAATCAGATCATAACCTATATAAAATCTAAAAATACTCAATCATGCATATACCAAACCCGAAATACTTGAAATCAAAAATATCCGATGGAAAATCGACCGAAAACACAAAAACGTCTTATACATAATATTTTTTAAAATTTATATCTCGCATAGATGACCTACCTTTCTAGTGGTAAACATTTATTGATTGAATAGCTAATAATTTTGTACTGATTAGTATTTATTTTAATATTTAAAATCATTACACTTAAATTGTAAGTAGATTTATTAATAGAAACGAATAAAATATCTGATATTCAATCCGAAATAATAGTAAAAATAGAAAACTTGAACTAATATATATAAACTACATGAACAATACATTTTCTATACCTCATAACCGGATATTAGTCGGCGACAAAATTTAAACATAAAATACATAAATAGCGAAAACATAGTTATAAGTGTATAATATATATTAGATTTTTTTAATTTAATGTAATTATTCAACTCTAAAAAATATATTAATATTTTTATGAATAAATAAAAAAATCAATATAATTTTGTATTTATGTTTCAAAAATATATATTATAACTTAATTATAAAAGAACCAAACCAATAATATATATATATATATATATACACACGTACAATACATTTTCTATACATCATAACCCGACATATCTACAACGAATTTGAACATAAAGTACTCAAAATAGCGCAAACATAGGTATGAGTGTATAATATAATAGATCTTTAATTTAATGTAATTATTCAATTTTAAAAATTATATTAATAATTTTTATGAATAAATAAATAAAAATATATAATATCCAATATTTATTCGAAACCCAATCCAAACTCAATCCGAATCAATTTATATAAATATATAACAATATTTTTTCTCCTTACCCGAATTTTTTAACATCAAATTTATAATGTTTTAATTAATAATAGCTCATTATAAATTTATTCAGTATAATTTTATATTTATGTTTCAAAATATATATTATAACTTAATTAAAAAAAATAAACCTGAAATAATTTATATAATTACATTAACAAATTACTTTTTATGCACATAAATAACTAAATATAATTCTCGCTTTTTAGTTGAAAACACGAAGGAAAAGAATCACACCTCTATACATGGTATTTGAAAACCTGGAAACCTTCACATTCAAAGAAAAAAAAATTCATGTTAGTTAACTCCAAGGGGGAAAAAAAAGTTTCTCCAATTACTCCTCGATCGTTCTTTGACATCTTGTCATGCCAGATATACATTCTTCTGAAGAAGAATAATTTTTTTTGTGTGTCCAGCGTGTTGCATAGATTGATTAGGATATTTACATCTTCTCCGAGTACACTACAATAAGACCATTTGATTGTTCTTAGAAATCTCGGTCCTTATCATATTCAAAGTGAT
>CM071716.1:11739938-11751532 GCA_036630335.1 Physaria fendleri | reverse complement strand
GGTTTTTTAGGGCTCTCTCAAGTTTGTAATCAAATCACTACAGTTATTTTCTCACAATATAAATGATTGTAATCTAATGTTTTGGTGAGGATAAAAGGTTACACTAAGTTTGAGCTGATTATGAACCAGTAGCCTTCATAAAGGTCAGTAGATATGAAGAGACAGATCCTAAATATATGAAGAGATCAATGTGCACAGTCTTCATACGCAATACTGAAAATGAAGATTTATAAGGAAGGAGATACAAAAGAGTTATTCATTTACATCTTAGACAACTTCACCTCTCAGAAGGACGATATATGAGATAACAAAATCTCAAACAAAAGAAAGTGAAAAAGATTAAACTTGAAGCTTCAATTAGTGTTCTACCAAGTGGTAAATGCCATTTTTATTGCAAGATGTTTCTCCTTAGATAGAAATCTAATCAACACAAGTATACTACTAATCACCAACACAAGAACAAGAGAAAACAAATGGTGCAAAGGCAAATTCCTCTAACCTTTTTAAGATCATCTCAGTTTCTCTTTACTTGAGCTCTTCTTAGCTGCATTCATAACCTTCTCCAGATATCCTTCAATAGGAGGTGTAAGAGTAGGCATACCTCGATTCGCCGGAAATGGAGTCAAATCACGTTCTAAAGCAGCCTTCTTCAAATTCTCCGGCAATGCATCAATGGCAGCCTTCCTCAACTTCAACAAATTAGTCTCAGCCACACGTCTCACCCTATGCTCTCTCATAAGCACTCTACTATACTCCTTTGCAAGTCTCTTCCCATCTTCCACCGTAACCTTATACTTAGGCAACTCATCTTCCGTAAAAATCCCTAATGAAACGTAATCCAAACCTGGAGTCCCAATTCTCATCGGCTCATCTGTAAATTCCATGGTAACAGAACCAATTTTCTTCTGAATCTCAATCTCTCTTTGCCTATCCTTACTGATCAACCCTAGCTTCTCTCGTTTCGCCTCTCGTTCTATATCTTTGGGTCTTAGGTAACGAACAGGGCAAGGAGCGTTTATACATTGATCGTATAGCTTCTGCTTCTCATCTGATATTCTTCCATTTCCCTTGACCGCTTCCTCACCACCTCCGCCTTTCTTGATTGTGAGTTTGTTGCGCTTTAATGGTAGGCCTGTCTTTAGCTTGGCTTTTCCCTTAGGTGTTCCACTAGCGTAGCATTTCTGATAAAGATCGTAATTTCTGATAAAGATCGTACCTCACTGAGTCGATTCTAGGTTTTGATCTCGCGAATCGTAACATTCTCTGATTCTGATTTCTTCAGAGCTCTCCGTTTGGACGACAATGGTAGTTGAATCGTAAGGTTTAGGGTTTTCTGATACGTCGTCGTTTTTCCGGACCAAATCACAATGTCAGTAAGCTGAAAGCAAGGGTAAATTGGTCACTGCAGTTACTGTCATCGAACTCGCACTCATTTTTAGCATTTTCTCTGGTTTTATGATCTTCTCGTTTGAAAGGCTATAGATCGAACCTACGGTTTCCTCAAACCTCAGTCTCCGTTGACTACTGAGACTTATCGACCTCTGATCCGCTTCTTTGATTTGTGAGGATCCATTTCTGATCTTAAGAAGCTAACATTGAGTTGCGTAATTGTTTAGAATTTTATCCATTTTGATGAGTTTATCTGTTTGATTGAGTTTTCTTATGCAGTGATGATGGACGGAGGTGGCGTACGCATTTTGATGAGTTTATCTGTTTGATTGAGTTTTCTTATGCAGTGATGATGGACGGAGGTGGCGTACGGTTTCTGGTTTTGATACTGGCCGTAGCAATCTGCGGTGCTGCTTCGGTTATCCAGCCGATCTCTGACTCTCACCGATCTGCGGCTATAGATGTCTTTGTACCAGTCGATGGATCCTTCAAAAGGTTAGTTTTTCTCTATTTCCGTATTTGCCATTGCTTCGATTCATGTTTTTAAGCACATTTTAGTGTTTACATCCTTGTTGCTGCTTACAGTTGATGAAGTTCTATGTATAGTATATTATAATTGTACGGACCTATTTATAATTTGAGCTTTTTGAAATCAGCTTGGAGGAGGCATATGAAGCATTAAAGACTTTGGAGATTCTTGGAATTGATAAAAACTCTGAGCTTAGCTCAACAACTTGTAAAAATGTGGTTAAAGTTCTCGGGTCGACTTCATTTGCTCTAAAAGGATGCGTTCTATGCTTTAAGCATTAATGGAATTCTGAAATGCAAAACTGGTGAAGCTGTTCCAAAGTAAACGCTTGTCTCCTCTCAGTACCATAAATGTGTTTTACCTTTAAGTGTTTAAAGTAACTTCTGTGTTTTTTTTTCCTTTCCTGTTTTGAAGGACATTTTTTCTCAACTTCAAGCTGGTGTTAAAGATTCAAAGTCATTGCTTGAATTCTACTATTCTGTCAGAGGCTTGGTGTTTGTTAAGGTAAATATGAGCTTGATTTTTGGTGGTTGTCATGAGCGGGATTGACTACTTTTTTACATGGAGTACTTCTAAAGAGAATTTTGTTAGTTTATGGCTCATTAATTGGACGTATGAAAATAGTTTTGCAAAGGTACCTGTGATCGTGATAGTTCTATTTTATTCAAAAACCTAGCTTTGGCTTTCTGCTTTCCCTTTCTACTATCTTCAGGTTAACCTCGCCATTCCATAAATACAGGAGCAATTTTCTGGAACTGATCTAAGTCTTGAAGATGCCGAAGCCATTTTCCGTTCCATCAAGGTTTGAACATTTTAGCTTACCTTCTATTTTGTTGTTATTGAACTATCCGATTTTTACATCCTACACTGTCTTTTTGAACGATCAATTACAAACTCTGGTAGAAGTGTGTATATTGTTGACATGGTACTGAAATTCAGTTACCATATTATACTACTTAGATTGTTTTCCGGGTAATGTTTGGCTGATGTAATGCCTTTATGTCAGACTCTTAGCCAGACTGATGGAAGATGGCGATACAGCTCTAACAATCCTGAATCAAGCACATTGGCTGCTGGTAAGTAGTATTGGATTAACCTTTCACAATGCTAAACGTTAATGACAATCCTTTTAGATTATGCATGTCTTCCTTTCTTTCTTCAGGTTTTTTTTTCCTTTCCTGTTTTGAAGGACATTTTTTCTCAACTTCAAGCTGGTGTTAAAGATTCAAAGTCATTGCTTGAATTCTACTATTCTGTCAGAGGCTTGGTGTTTGTTAAGGTAAATATGAGCTTGATTTTTGGTGGTTGTCATGAGCGGGATTGACTACTTTTTTACATGGAGTACTTCTAAAGAGAATTTTGTTAGTTTATGGCTCATTAATTGGACGTATGAAAATAGTTTTGCAAAGGTACCTGTGATCGTGATAGTTCTATTTTATTCAAAAACCTAGCTTTGGCTTTCTGCTTTCCCTTTCTACTATCTTCAGGTTAACCTCGCCATTCCATAAATACAGGAGCAATTTTCTGGAACTGATCTAAGTCTTGAAGATGCCGAAGCCATTTTCCGTTCCATCAAGGTTTGAACATTTTAGCTTACCTTCTATTTTGTTGTTATTGAACTATCCGATTTTTACATCCTACACTGTCTTTTTGAACGATCAATTACAAACTCTGGTAGAAGTGTGTATATTGTTGACATGGTACTGAAATTCAGTTACCATATTATACTACTTAGATTGTTTTCCGGGTAATGTTTGGCTGATGTAATGCCTTTATGTCAGACTCTTAGCCAGACTGATGGAAGATGGCGATACAGCTCTAACAATCCTGAATCAAGCACATTGGCTGCTGGTAAGTAGTATTGGATTAACCTTTCACAATGCTAAACGTTAATGACAATCCTTTTAGATTATGCATGTCTTCCTTTCTTTCTTCAGCTTGTTCACTTTTTTATACTCTGTTGTCATTCTTTTTATCTTCTCAACATAAGATTTTGTTTTCCTCAGGTTTAGCCCTTGAAACTCTTGCTGGAGTGATTTCATTAGCACCTTCAGAGATTGATCAGTCATTGGTAATTGAGATTTTTGTAACGCTATAGTACTGATTTCCTAAGAATATATTTTGATGTGAAATCAATACAATATCGTGGTTTAGTGTTGATCTACTTTTGTTCATGAACTCTTTAGCAACTGAATTAAAGGATTGTGTTCTTATATGTATAGATTCCAAGACGTAATTTCTGGAAGTTGTGTTCTACAATTTTGTATTAATAATTGTAAAGAATTCTGCTTTTGAATTATGATAATTATACACCTCTACCTGACTTATTTGATTATGCTGGTGGTTTTCTTATTCTCTGGTAGTTCGGGTGATTAATCTTGGTCATGTGATGATAGCATCATTCATATTTTTCATCTTGTAGATCCAGACACTGAAGACGGGTATCCTGAAGCTTTTTGACAGTATTCAAAAATATGGTATGCAGTAAACGACTTGCTATCTTATGTATATGCATAGTTCTTCTGGCACTTTT
Source organism: Physaria fendleri (assembly GCA_036630335.1). Taxonomy (NCBI): domain Eukaryota; kingdom Viridiplantae; phylum Streptophyta; class Magnoliopsida; order Brassicales; family Brassicaceae; genus Physaria; species Physaria fendleri. The sequence goes on along the minus strand of CM071716.1, from coordinate 11,747,081 downwards.
TTTCCCTGGTTGGCTTTGCTTTTGTGGGATTTGATTAATTTTTGGGCCTTCTAGACGATGGGACATTTTATTTCGATGAGAAATCCGTCAAAGCAAGTCAAGGACCGATCTCAACAAGTGCATCAGTAATTAGAGGGCTTACGTCATTTGCAGCTTCAGAATCCTCGGGATTGAACGTATGTAATGCTCATTTTCTGTGTATCCTTCCTCGGGATTGAACGTATGTAATGCTCATTTTCTGTGTATCCTTTTTGCCAGATGTGTTGATAATTCACCTTTGCTTTACCATTCTTTCATGCAGCTTCCAGGTGATAATATAGTTGGTCTTGCCAAATTCTTTCTTGGTCTTGGAATTCCTGGTGATGCTAAGGACTTCTTCAACCAAATAGATGCACTAGCTTGTTTGGAAGTCAACATGTAATGCTACTTTCAGCCATCTTATGCATTTTTTTTCAGTTGTTCAGTACACATCTTAGATGAGATTTCAGTAAGCTTGAATTGAGTGAGTAAGATATAGGTCAACTGTTACTTCTGTTCTTCTGTGTTAACAGTTGCTTTTGATACAGGAAAACTGTTCGCTTTACATTGTCAAAGTGTTTGGAAGTCTTGTCACTTGTGATACTCTATCCTAGATTTTTTTTTTTGTTTTTGTTTTTTAAATGATATTTGTAGGGAGAAATAGATGTTAAAAGCTCGAACACCCGCGGAATTTCAACAACTTGCGCATCTATTATACTCTTGCTGAAACTTCATCACTCTATGGAGAAGCAGAGTTTGAGATGTTCCTTTTCTTCTTTCCTTAATCTATGTTTTACCCTTTTGTGTTCATACATCTCTCTTCAGAGTTCTGGGTGCTGTATTTTCAGTAGGGAAGTCTTAACTTTGGATTTACTGGCTATGTTACTTGTCCCTGCTGAGTTAGTGGTATTTTTAGTAGTGAAAGTCTTGACTTTCGTTTTTTCGCTAGAATTGGTGGAGTAGCTGATATTTGGTTTATAGATTGCTCAGACTGGTACCATTGCATATTCTTATTAGATAATGACTCATTTTAGTTGAGGCTTCCCAGATTACGTATTTTGTGTATTATTTTTAATATCTTTATCTGATACTAGGTTAAAGTTAGCACTGTACTTGGTTTTAAAGCACCAGCTCTTAGTGTGAAGCTCGCACAAGCTCTAAGTGATAAATCAAAGGATTCTTCTGTAATTAACAACCAGGTGGCTCGCACAAGCTCTAAGTGATAAATCAAAGGATTCTTCTGTAATTAACAACCAGGTGAGTAATGTAGCTTCTGAAACAGTTTGAGTTCACATTAGTAAATGTTCCTTATTTTCTCTGCCGGTTGGCTGATTTACGTGTTTACATGACATTTTTTGGGGGTACAGGAGCTTAAGTTTGATGCTGGCAGTGAAACATACTTCCTGGACTCTTTTCCCAAGAACTTTGATGTTGGAAAATATACATTTATATTTGAGGTATTACTCCTGTTAGTTTTTATTAAACCCAAAGACTTCATATAAATGTATGTTAATAACATGATAAGCTTCATCTTCTGCAGATTGTGTTGGATGATTCGAAACATGAAAAAGGATACATAACCGAAGCTCAAACAAAAGTGCCTATATCCGCCACAGGAGTTGTTAGCATTGAGAAAGCAGAAATTGCTGTACTTGACAGTGACATTGGGAGCGTTGAATCTCAGCAAATGTATGTCACCTGTATCGCTGTTTAACAACTTTTTTTGCCTACTGCAGTGACATTGGGAGCGTTGAATCTCAGCAAATGTATGTCACCTGTATCGCTGTTTAACAACTTTTTTTGCCTACTGTGATTGCTTGCTTTACCATTTTTGTAGGAAATCTGCACCTTTTTTTTTCTTTCTTGTGCTTACCGTCATCATTTTGTTTATTCGTTCTCTTTGCAGGCTAGATTTAACTAAAGACGGAGCGGTATCATTAACAGCAAACCACCTCCAAAAACTACTTAACTAAAGACGGAGCGGTATCATTAACAGCAAACCACCTCCAAAAACTACGCCTGTCGTTCCAGTTAGCTACTCCACTTGGCAATGTATTTAAGCCACATCAGGTTTGTTCATTCCTGATTCCGCTTTATTATTGGTCTTGCTTGCACTGTTCGCTTTCCTGATTTGCTTACTTTCATGCAGGCATTTTTTAAACTGAAACATGAGTCCCAAGTCGAGCATATCTTTCTCGTGAAAACTTCTGGAAAGAAATCTGAATTAGTTCTAGTTAAGTTCCTTAGACTACTTTTTAAATTTCTTTTGCTTAAAAAGTTCTTTTCATTTTCAACCTCCTAAATACGATATTAATGAATAATTTTATCCATTGCAGGACTTTCTTGGACTTGTTGAGAAGCTCTACTACCTCTCTGGTAAATATGAGATCCAGCTAGCTATTGGAGATGCTTCTATGGTAAGTTCCGTTCTTTCAGGCCCAGTGCAGTTCATTTTTGTTCTCAGTCAATGTAACTTTTCCTTTGTCTTTTTTCAGGAAAACTCATTACTGAGTAATATTGGCCACATCGAACTAGATCTACCAGAGCGTCCAGAGAAGGCGCCTCGTCCTCCTATACAATCTACTGACCCTTACAAAAGATATGGACCAAAACCCGAAATATCACACATCTTCAAGAATCCTGAAAAGCTTCCAGCAAAGCAGCTCTCACTAGTTTTCTTGGGTCAATCCTGAAAAGCTTCCAGCAAAGCAGCTCTCACTAGTTTTCTTGGGTCTTATCGTTCTGCCATTTATTGGTTTCCTGATTGGGGTAACTCTCCTTCTTCTAGATAGTATCCGAAAAACATCGTTACATTTATTTCACAACTTACATAAACTTTTTATGTTTCAGCTGACATGGTTGGGAGTGAACATAAAGAGCTTCCCATCAACAGCTAGTTCTGCAATATCTGCTTTACTTTTCCACGGCGGAATTGCATCTGTTCTGCTTCTCTATGTGATTTTCTGGTTAAAGGCAAGTATTCATAACCCAAATTCTTGTTCAGACTATAAGGACCATTGCATTAAAATGCTGATCACAATTACTTTTGTTTTTGTTGCATTCTACAGTTGGATCTATTCACGACTCTAAAGGGAGTTTCTTTATTGGGAGTATTTCTGTTGTTCGTGGGACACAGAACCCTCTCTCAGCTCGCATCAGCTTCGAACAAGTTAAAATCTGCTTGAAGCATTCACTATGTGAAATCTTTTTGTAGTACTGCTTATTAGATTATGGTGATAGACAATTACAAAGAACTTTCAGAGCTTACTTTCTCTCAGTTTAGTCCTAAAAGTTGTCTCTTTCCTTGGCCCAAATTTTAAGCCCAATCTTAATCTTGTCTGGATCTTCTTGGTCGTTTGAGGGTGTGAATTATCATCCGCTGGTCAGTGCACAGGGGCTCAGTGTGCAAGCGCATCCTTGTCTTAAAATGGATCTTCTTCTTAATTAAGTCAAACGTTAATAACTCTGTTTCCTAAAGAGAGTAGCCAAAAAACGCTGCAAATACAATCTCCATTACTCCATATCATATCACGTGGCTCCTTTTCATTGGCTACAGTGAGTCATCACTCCGTAATAAATTTCAGTTGTTCTTCTTCTCCATCAGCTTTGCAATTCGATTTTAAAGACATCAATTTGCAATTCGATTTTAAAGACATCAATTTTGTTTCTTCACAGCCGAATCTTTTATAAAGGTACACTTTTTTCTTCATCTCTTTCTCGTTTTGATAAGCATGCAATTGTCTTGTTGTTCTTTGTAAATTAGACAAATTTTTGGGAATTATGCACATGTCTCTCCTCGTATCTCCTTCATATATGATTTAGGATAGAATTTTGTAATCTAATTTTGCTCTTGATCAATAGACCTATTAATCTCAATGGCGATTTAGGATAGAATTTTGTAATCTAATTTTGCTCTTGATCAATAGACCTATTAATCTCAATGGCCGATATTCATATGCAACCCTAACGTAGCAATTTTGTATCTGTAGAAACTCTGATTGAAAGGGCTCTTCTTCATCAACAAGAAGGGTCCAATAATGGCGGAATCAGAAGACAATAGCGTTTTATTTCCCATTTTTATTATGACAATGATAGCAATCCCATTGGTGCCTTATACATTTTTGAAGCTAAGCCGTGCTTTTTCTAAGAAACAACGAACTTTACATTGTCTATGCCTTGAGTGTGACCGTTCTGGGAAGTACAAGAGATCTATTTCTCAAAAAGTTAGTTTTTCTAAGAACCCACCTTTTTTTTGTGAACAATGTTTTAGTTTACAACTTATGTTCTTACTACCTCTTTTAACTTGTTTGTTTTGTCTTATGCAGATCTCTAGTTTCACTTCTTGTAGCAACTTGACAGTTGTGATACTCTGGTTTGTTATGATTTTCTTGGTCTTTTACACTAAGAACATGAGCAGTGAGGTAATAACTAGTAATAATTCTCTCTTCACGCCTAATCCGAGATTGTCATGTGTGCTTATTCATTATCTTGGATGTATATGTTAGTTAGTTTTTCTAAGAACCCACCTTTTTTTTGTGAACAATGTTTTAGTTTACAACTTATGTTCTTACTACCTCTTTTAACTTGTTTGTTTTGTCTTATGCAGATCTCTAGTTTCACTTCTTGTAGCAACTTGACAGTTGTGATACTCTGGTTTGTTATGATTTTCTTGGTCTTTTACACTAAGAACATGAGCAGTGAGGTAATAACTAGTAATAATTCTCTCTTCACGCCTAATCCGAGATTGTCATGTGTGCTTATTCATTATCTTGGATGTATATATTACAGAGTCAACTCTTTGAGCCATTCAGTATACTTGGCTTGGAACCTGGTGCTTCAAAAGCTTACCAAGCATTAACTGATCCATTATCCCGTGAAAACTTTGAGAAGTACGGTCATCCGGATGGCAGACAGGTAATGACAATACAAAAGCAAATGCTACAATTTTGTGTTTGATACATTTGATGCAATGATCTCATGTAAATGTGATTGTTACAGGGTTATACATTGGGGATTGCTCTTCCTCAGTTTATTTTAAACATGAATGGAGAATCTGGTGGGGTATTGTTGTTGTGTACAGTTGGTTTATGTATTCTCTTGCCACTGGTGATCGCCTCGGTCTATCTATGGAGATCATCAAAGTATACTGGGAATCATGTTAAGCTTCAAACTCGTCAAACGTATTTTGAGTTATTGCAATCCTCTTTAACTCCAAGAAAAGTTCTGGATGTTTTCATCAAAGCAGCTGAATACACAGAGATTCCCGTCCGTAAAACAGATGATGAATCGCTGCAGAGACTCTTTACGTCTGTCAAGAACGAGCTAAATCTCGATCCTAAGAAGATGAAGCAAGATGAAGCTAAGTTTTGGAAACAGGATCCTGCAATTGTCAAGGTTGGGGTTCTATTAAAACAGTTATAACTCTTAAGTATCCAATAAATTTTGAAAATTCTAACTTCTTTTCCCATTGTTTTGTTCTCTGTAACAGACAGAGCTTTTGATACAGAAACACTTAACTCGTGAATCAACAGTTCTGTCTCCAGCACTGCAACGTGATTTTAGGCGTGTGCTAGAGTTTGCTCCTCGCCTACTTGAAGATCTAATGAAGGTCTTGTTTATATTCCCTATCTTTTTTTTGCTTACCACATTGTATCTAATAATTAAAGCTAAGTACCAAGTTGATGATGGCTCTAAACTCCTTATATCAATCCTTTTGCATATGAAGCTAAAAAGGTTTTGTTTGATGATTCTTGCAGATGTCGGTTATACCCCGCAATGAACAAGGACATGGATGGTTAAGTCCTGCACTCGGAGTAATGGAGCTATCTAAATGCATTGTTCAGGTTTAAAGATTTTTCCATCTTGATTCATGCCCAAAATATTTAAGAATTTCAGCCTAACTAATGTTGTTTTATTGATTCATGCCCAAAATATTTAAGAATTTCAGCCTAACTAATGTTGTTTTATCGCAGGCTGTTCCTCTTAGTGCGAGGAAGTCATCTTCAGAAAGCATAGCTCCTTTCTTGCAACTCCCTCATTTCAACAACTCTATTGCTAAATCAATAGCGTCGCAGGTTAAATCATTCCGAGAGTTTCAAGAACTCAGCTCAGAAGAAGATGAAGCAAGATGAAGCTAAGTTTTGGAAACAGGATCCTGCAATTGTCAAGGTTGGGGTTCTATTAAAACAGTTATAACTCTTAAGTATCCAATAAATTTTGAAAATTCTAACTTCTTTTCCCATTGTTTTGTTCTCTGTAACAGACAGAGCTTTTGATACAGAAACACTTAACTCGTGAATCAACAGTTCTGTCTCCAGCACTGCAACGTGATTTTAGGCGTGTGCTAGAGTTTGCTCCTCGCCTACTTGAAGATCTAATGAAGGTCTTGTTTATATTCCCTATCTTTTTTTTGCTTACCACATTGTATCTAATAATTAAAGCTAAGTACCAAGTTGATGATGGCTCTAAACTCCTTATATCAATCCTTTTGCATATGAAGCTAAAAAGGTTTTGTTTGATGATTCTTGCAGATGTCGGTTATACCCCGCAATGAACAAGGACATGGATGGTTAAGTCCTGCACTCGGAGTAATGGAGCTATCTAAATGCATTGTTCAGGTTTAAAGATTTTTCCATCTTGATTCATGCCCAAAATATTTAAGAATTTCAGCCTAACTAATGTTGTTTTATGATTCATGCCCAAAATATTTAAGAATTTCAGCCTAACTAATGTTGTTTTATCGCAGGCTGTTCCTCTTAGTGCGAGGAAGTCATCTTCAGAAAGCATAGCTCCTTTCTTGCAACTCCCTCATTTCAACAACTCTATTGCTAAATCAATAGCGTCGCAGGTTAAATCATTCCGAGAGTTTCAAGAACTCAGCTCAGANCTCATTCATGTATTACCCAGCAAACCGATTTACATGATTCCAATTTCCAAAAGATTGTTTATTGTGTCTCCATGTTTTTTTTGTTTTTAATGAGCTTGGGCATAACACAGAAACAGAAAGTTGAATCTTTTGTTTTGTGCTAGCTCCATGGAATCTCATGAGCACCCTTTTTTTTTGGTTTCTCGTATTTTAGCCTATATCTGAAGGAACTTGGTTTCTAAACTGATGACGAGTTCCTC
>CM071716.1:11651847-11665186 GCA_036630335.1 Physaria fendleri | reverse complement strand
TAGCGACGCACTGAACAGTGGATCCACTTTGCCTCAAAACCATAAAAAACACTTTGCTAGACTGTGGACGAGACGTGTGCACTCGGCCTCTGATCAAAACCTCAGATCCCGCAATTTCTTTCACCAAATCACTAACATCCGTCCACTTCTTACCTTCAACAGCCTCTCTCCATTTTCCAGCTTTCGGATCCGCCGTCGATTGCAACTCATTAAGAGTCACATCGCCGTAGTTGCTGGAATGCTCGTCATTTTCATCGAGAGAAATTGAAGCTGTCTTACGAGCAGCTTCTTCTTGTTCCTGCAGGCGGCGTAACTTCTCTAGCTTCCTGGCTTCCTTATTTGCTGCTTTCTTGCTGAGCTTTTCTCCACAGGCGGCGTAACTTCTCTAGCTTCCTGGCTTCCTTATTTGCTGCTTTCTTGCTGAGCTTTTCTCCACATTCTTCCGGCGTATTTTGAGGCTCCGACGACATGATGGCTCGCTCAAAAGTTTCCGACGATGAATCAAATCAAAATAAACCCACCGAAATGAAACCCTAAGCTTTATAAGGACACGTGTCGGTTTGATAAAGCGCGTGTTAACCACTTCTTACTAGATAGTATAGTTCGAAATTTTTCCAATTAATTAATTAATTATCGGCCATTAATCAGCATTAAGGAAGCATTTAAGTTGACCAAAGAAGAAAAAAATACAAGAACTCAACATCAAAACTGTGGATAGTTATACGTCTATGTTATAGATCTAAATAATCATCCTCGTCGCCACTGCTTATGAAATCTTGCATAGCTTCATCATCGTCATCTTCATCTTCATCATCACCACTATTATCTCCATCTTCATCATCACCATCAGCTATGAACTCAACAAGGTTACCACCGTCAAGGAACATCCTTCCATCATCATCAAAATCGCTCCCACTATCATCATCTAGCGACGCACTGAACAGTGGATCCACTTTGCCTCAAAACCATAAAAAACACTTTGCTAGACTGTGGGCGAGACGTATGCACTCGGCCTCTGATCAAAACCTCAGATCCCGCAATTTCTTCCACCAAATCACTGACATCCGTCCACTTCTTTCCTTCAACAGCCTCTCTCCATTTTCCGGCTTTCGGATCTGCCGTCGATTGCAACTCATTAAGAGTCACATCGCCGTAGTTGCTAGAATGCTCGTCATTTTCATCGAGGGAGATTGAAGCTGTCTTACGAGCAGCTTCTTCTTGTTCCTGCAGGCGGCGTAACTTCTCTAGCTTCCTGGCTTCCTTATTTGCTGCTTTCTTGCTGAGCTTTTCTCCAGATTCTTCCGGCGTATTTTGAGGCTCCGACGACATGATGGCTAACTCAAAGGTTTCCGACGATGAATCAAATCAATCTAAACCCACTGAAATGAAACCCTAAGCTTATATATTAACAGTATATGGACACGTGTCAGTATGATAAAGCGCGTAACTGAAGAGAGCACGTTTCGAAGTTTTCCCAATTAATTAATTAATCAATATTAAGTAAGCATTTAAGTTAACTAAGAAAAAAAAATACAAGAACTCAACATCAAAACTGTGGATAGTTATACATCTATGTTATAGATCTAAATAATCATCCTCGTCGCCACTGCTTATGANTCCATCATCATCAAAATCGCTCCCACTATCATCATCATCGTCACTGCTATTGTCATCATCTCCACTATCGCTATCGTCTCCAGCCATTCCTAGAATCCGGTCAAGGTCATCTTCCTCGTCTTCATCATCTTCGTCTTCAGTCTCATCACCATCATCGGGATCAGAGTCATCATCTGTTGGTCTCCGTCTACCTATCTCATATAACCTGCCACAAGAAAACATTTCTTCTTGGTCTTCCATTGTGATTAGTCCAAGGAACGAATCTGTTGGTTCTGTGGCGAAGTCAAGAAGACATCGGTCTACAGGTATAGTGGCTATGTCTGAGTAAATCAATTCAGATGATTACCCCTATTAGCTCAAGCGCCACCTGAGCAAGTTCAGCCTGCCATCTGCCTTGATCTGGGCCACTTGACTGACCACCTGAATCCCGGATTAGTTCTGATAAACTCCTACCAACCTAGACAATGTTTGGATAGTCAGTATAGATCACCAACAATGCCTGCTAGACTTTATCAGGTGTATCTCAGATACAAAAGAGGACGAAGATAACAGGGAAAGTAAATTGCTATTTTACCTCAAGTTTAGTCAGTATTTGTGCTATTGTACCATCTCTAGCCAGCCCAAGAAGTACCCTGCAAGCTAGGGCTCGAAGACAATCTGGGGTAGCAGGGGGATTCACATATATTCTGGGCTGAAGAAGTTTTAACAGAATTTTTATACCATCATTCCCACGAACAATTTCACGGGCTTGACGATAAACCTGCTCCAACTTAGCAGCAAGGCCTGCAGAACCAGTTCCTGCTCCTAAGAAAATTCTTCTATCCCCAACCAATCCTGAAGACGCTGGTGCAACTGGCGTTTGAGGAGCATTACCAGTGGACTGAGTATTTTGTGCAAGTGGCAGCTTATTGCTTAATGATGGTGGTGGGCACACCAGATTGATAAGGACATTTAGGGCAGGCTGTATGTTATTGCTTAATGATGGTGGTGGGCACACCAGATTGATAAGGACATTTAGGGCAGGCTGTATGGTCTTCAATAACAAAGAAAACATGAAAAGGGTAAGTATCGATGAGAGCAGAGAAGCAGAAGAAGATAGAGAAAACCTATGTGTAAGTAAGAGACTACTGACCTCAGGGTCTACTATGCTGTTGGAAATATTTGCCGCATCCAGAATGACAGCAATGCCAGCACGATTGTTGCTTAGTGTGGCATTTGCAATTGCTTTGCGACCATCAGGTATTGATGTAACTATGTGAAGAATACCGAAAGCATACTGAAGTAGGTCATGCAGATAACGGTCCACTGGTGGAGTCTGTGCATGTGACCATAACGTTAATACATGATAGACAAAACAAAGCACATGTGGAGAATAAAATGTACCTGACATAGTTCCAATATAGTGACATGTCCCGAGGAGGCCAAAAAGTTATTGACAGCAGGCCACTGAGTTCTCACAAAGGTCGGACCCAACTTCCTATCCTTCTGTAACTGAAGGAAGATGGCATCAACAGTTTCATTGCTGATGTCAAGGGGCTTATTGGCTGCCCTTATATAAGGAACATTTCGCACAGTTTCATTGCTGTTGTCAAGGGGCTTATTGGCTGCCCTACTTCTGCTAGGACGGATTGAATCAACAAGTAAAAGAAGATGAGCTCTAAAATATTGGCGCAAAGCAAAACAGGTGTGAAAAGCCATTTGTTTCTCTGAGGACGTCATGACTTCAGGAGCTGATCGGTCAGAATTAGCACCAGTTCTAACGGAGGCTGCATCTTTAAGAATTGCAAGGAGTTTCTGCAAACTATCATGAGCATCAAATGCATCTAAAATGGCTTTGAAGACAAAAGCAGCAGCAAAGAATAAAGCTGCATTTTTTCTGGCTTGATCCTGAGAACAGTCAAGAAGTTCAATAGCTAATGTAACAACTTGATGTATGAGTTCCAGCTTCTTCACTGCCAGAAGACTTGAATTCCTGTATAATTTAGTAGAAAGACCATCAATATAAATATAAATTCACCCTCTACTAGATAGTCATCAAGGAAAAAATGAAATCACTAATAGCTAATCAAAAAGGGAAAACATGCCTCCAAAGCAGCAGTTTTAACAAGCTCTGCTGCAGCATCTCCAGCTGCTTTAGCTGCGTCATCAGGAGCCTGAGCAGCTCTAGCTTCGGTTTCTGCAGCTCCTACTGCTCTCTTTACTAGATCAGTTATGTTTTTGGTTCCTATTATGCAATCTTGAAAGCACTCATCATTATTATCTCTTTCAATCTCCATAATACCAGGCTTCCTTTTATCCAAATATGTAGTCACATCTTCTGCATTTCTACCATCTGAAGATTTTGATATATCCCTATCCTTGACAACTAAACGACCTGATCTAGGAGATGCCAAGAGAACTTCTGTATCAGTTGCCCCTTCGTTAGCCCTTCCTCTCACCCTCGATTTTGATTTGTTCAGTCTGAGTCTTAAAGGATCATCTCTTCCATTATTGACATCCCCAGGTTTCACTTTACAATCAACACCACCCGAAACATTAAATCTTTCTCTGCCATCAATTTCGCATTCGCCATCAGACTGTACATCCGATTGTCCCATCTCTCTGCCAGAATCCATCTCAAGAGCATGGTCATCTTCAACTGTATCCACAACCTTACGTACCCTACTTCGACCTTCATCTTTTGTTTTAAAAGCTTCTTCACTGCCAGAAGACTTGAATTCCTGTATAATTTAGTAGAAAGACCATCAATATAAATATGAGTTCACCCTCTACTAGATAGTCATCAAGGAAAAAATGAAATCACTAATAGCTAATCAAAAAGGGAAAACATGCCTCCAAAGCAGCAGTTTTAACAAGCTCTGCTGCAGCATCTCCAGCTGCTTTAGCTGCGTCATCAGGAGCTTGAGCAGCTCTCGCCTCGGTTTCTGCAGCTCCTACTGCTCTCTTTACAAGATCAGTTATGTTTTTGGTTCCTATTATGCAATCTTGGAAGCACTCATCGTTATTATCTCTTTCAATCTCCATAATACCAGGCTTCCTTTTATCCAAACATGTAGTCACATCTTCTGCATTTCTGCCATCTGAAGATTTTGATATATCCCTATCCTTGACAACTAAACGACCTGATCTAGGAGATGCCAAGAGAACTTCTCCATCTGAAGATTTTGATATATCCCTATCCTTGACAACTAAACGACCTGATCTAGGAGATGCCAAGAGAACTTCTGTATCAGTTGCCCCTTCGTTAGCCCTTCCTCTCACCCTCGATTTTGATTTGTTCAGTCTGAGTCTTAAAGGATCATCTCTTCCATTATTGACATCCCCAGGTTTCACTTTACAATCAACACCACCCGAAACATTAAATCTTTCTCTTCCATCAATTTCGAATTCGCCATCAGACTGTACATCCGATTGTCCCATCTCTCTGCCAGAATCCATCTCAAGAACATGGTCATCTTCAACTGTATCCACAACCTTACGTACCCTACTTCGACCTTCATCTTTTGTTTTAAATATTTCAGCTGTGGTCGCCAAACAAAAATACAAAAATGGAAAGAAGAGACCACAAGTTGAGAATGTTTAATCAATACCTCACCAGAGAGAGAGCAAGAAGCCCTGTAGAATAAGTCTTTAACATTTCAGAATCTGAAGCTTCCTTCCTGCCAGAGTCTTCACCAGGAAACTTGACTGCCTCATCCAGAACCCAATTTTTAAAGTTGTCCGTAACAGCATCGTCAAAAACATGAGGATACTGAAAAAACAGAATTGCGTTATGAACCAACCGACGAGGTAAACATAAGGGTAAGGATCGAGAACGCACTAAATTCTTACCGTCCAAGTAAGCGAACAGTTCATTAGCAACCTTGTAGAGGCTGCCTTTACCGCGGTTGAGTAAGCATTCTCAGATAGAAAAGTTGAGGATATCAATTCAAAAAACTCATCATTCTCCTGCCACAATCAAGTAACGAAGTAAGACACCCTAGAAAGAAAACAATGAACAATCTTTAAAAAAGACATACTCGGATTAAATTACACAGCTTGCCACTGTTATGACTTCCACGAGCATTGGAGTAATGCCCATTTTTCTCTATGAACCTGCGAATACAAGTAAGCGTCAAGATAAAGACAACTACAAAATTGAACAAATCATGAAGCAAGATAAAGACAACTACAAAATTGAACAAATCATGAAGAGAGACTGAAAGTTAAGCAAGAAAGTGACATACAAAGACTCTTGAGATTCGAGGAGATGACTAAGAGCATGAAGGATATTAGGATTAGGGTTATTAGACTCGGAAGTAATACTTTCCATAAGCTTATGCGCCTTCTCTATAACCTCGTCATCCTCAATCTCTGTTTCTTCTTCCTCTCGTCCTCCTTCTTCTTCAATATTAGCTCCACCAGTTGAATTAGCCAACTCCGCCATTGCTTCCGCCACAACCACCGATTGTTCATCAACCTCAACCATAGCTCCACCAGTTGAATTAGCCAACTCCGCCATTGCTTCCGCCACAACCACCGATTGTTCATCAACCTCAACCATCGGATTAGGGTCCTCGGTATGCCCTTGCCCGTCCATATATACCTCTCTTTTCAAGGAAACAAGCAGATACGGCGATAAATTCAAACGTTGAGATCGCGAGAATTAATAGTTCAGAAAAATCGAAAGAAAAAAAAAAGGAAAAGAGTTTGTAGGTGTGTACTTATAGAAACGCAGCAGAAGGAGGAGGTGATATATGAAGACGACATAGCTAAACCGACTATGACCCGACCCGTTTTCTTCACAAAACCCTAGCCCATAGTTGCCCAATAATGGGCCTATATTAGGCCCATACTTATTATTATGATGCATATCATATTGCTACGACGCCGTTTCGTTAATCAGGATCTAACATAAGCATTAACATGAATCTCACTGTATCTTTTCTGTGTCTCCATAAACACCAAAGCTTTGCAAAAGCAAAAGAACAAAAAGAAACAATCCAACCAATCAAATTTACTTCAGTATTCACAGAACAATATACATACATATCAAGAAAAGTAAAAGTACTGTCTTTGATCGTGTTACACTTGCTTCACTAGAATCATCAATCATTATCTTGAATCTGCAACTTCCAATAGAAGGATCCCTGGTAGTTATTACAGACAAACCCGGGAACTTACAGGCACTATCAAGCTGATTACTCACCTGAAAATAGCTATTAAACGCATAGGAAACATTCTGTGCTAAGTTCATATTTCAGCTGTGGTCGCCAAACAAAAATACAAAAATGGAAAGAAGAGACCACAAGTTGAGAATGTTATTCAATACCTCACCAGAGAGAGAGCAAGAAGCCCTGTAGAATAAGTCTTTAACATTTCAGAATCCGAGGCTTCCTTCCTGCCAGATTCTTCACCAGGAAACTTGACTGCCTCATCCAGAACCCAATTTTTAAAGTTGTCCGTAACAGCATCGTCAAAAACATGAGGATACTGAAAAACAGAATTGCGTTATGAACCAACCGACGAGGTAAACATAAGGGTAAGGATCGAGAACGCACTAAATTCTTACCGTCCAAGTAAGCGAACAGTTCATTAGCAACCTTGTAGAGGCTGCCTTTACCGCGGTTGAGTAAGCATTCTCAGATAGAAAAGTTGAGGATATCAATTCAAAAAATTCATCATTCTCCTGCCACAATCAAGTAACCAAGTAAGACACCCTAGAAAGAAAACAATTAACAATCTTTAAAAAAGACATACTCGGATTAGATTACACAGCTTGCCACTGTTATGACTTCCGCGAGCATTGGAGTAATGCCCATTTTTCTCTATAAACCTGCGAATACAAGTAAGCGTCAAGACAAAGACAAGGCATGCCCTTGCCCGTCCATATATACTTCTCTTTCCAAGGAAACAAGTAGATACGGCGATCAATTCAAACGTTAAGATCGCGATAAATAAAAGTTCACGAAAGTCGAAAGACAAAAAGAAAAAAAAGAGTTTTTAGGTGTGTACTTATAGAAACGCAGCAGAAGGAGGAGGTGATATATGAAGACGACAGAGCTATACCGACCCGACCCGTTTTCTTCACAAAACCCTAGCCCATAGTTACCCAATAATGGGCCTATATTAGGCCCATACTTATTATTACGACGCGGGTTTATTAATACCATACTTATTGTTACGACGTCGTTTCAGTAATCCGGATCTAAGACAAGGATTAACATAAATCTCACTGTAATCTTTTCTGTTTCTCCATAAACACCAAAGCTTTGCAAAAAGCAAAAGAACAAAAAGAAACAATCCAACCAATCAAATTTACTTCAGTATTCACAGAACAATATACATACATATCAAGAAAAGTAAAAGTAGTGTCTTTGATCGTGTTAGACTTGCTTCACTTGAATCATCAATCATTATCTTGAATCTGCAACTTCCAATAGAAGGATCCCTGGTAGTTATTACAGACAAACCCGGGAACTTACAGGCGCTATCAAGCTGATTACTCACCTGAAAATAGCTATTAAACGCATAGGAAACATTCTGTGCTAAGTTCATCACCTGAAAATAGCTATTAAACGCATAGGAAACATTCTGTGCTAAGTTCAGATTACCACAAGATGAACCATATCCAAGACTAGTACAATCAGCATGATCACAAGCATAGCTAACACTTGGTCCTAATTGAGGATCTTGAAGATTAGCATTTGGTGCAAGAATACACCATTTCTTTGCTAAATAATGCACATTCTTCGCCGGGATTAAGCCGTTACCATTACCGAGACTGAGCTGATACTTAGGCTGTCCATCAATGTAAAAG
Source organism: Physaria fendleri (assembly GCA_036630335.1). Taxonomy (NCBI): domain Eukaryota; kingdom Viridiplantae; phylum Streptophyta; class Magnoliopsida; order Brassicales; family Brassicaceae; genus Physaria; species Physaria fendleri. Next base: position 11,656,770 of record CM071716.1, on the reverse strand, counting down.
ATTCCCCAGTGTCTTTCAAAGTTTCCAGGTTGAATGCTTTTAGCATCTTCGTCGATAAGACCAAACAAGTAAGCATCCAGTGCCCCGGGTCTCATAGGTGTTCCTTTATTCGCCTTTTGTCGGTTCATAAACCCTTGATTGTACCGCCTTGCATACTGCAGATTCGCGTTTTTATCCCCATCTGTAGGCCACCCTACTTCCCCAACAATGATACTCATATTACCAAACCCATTCTTCTGTAAAGACCAGACTAATGTATCGTAGTTTGCATCGAGAACATTGTCGTAGATTCTTCCATTGTCGTTCATTTTAGAACCTGTTCCATCAAAGAAAGCAAACTCCACAGGGAAATTTGGATCATTGTAGAGACTGATGAAAGGGTAGATGTTGATAGTGAATGGTGCTTGGTTATCACTGAGAAACTTAACTATGTTTAACATGAGATCGCGAATTTCGGGTCTGAAATCTCCATCTGAAGGGAGATTAGAAGCACTTTCGTAAACATCTGCGTTAAGAGGTACAGTTACTTTCACCTGAGTAGCTAAACCAGCTTTGATGATAGCTGATTGTATGTTCTGAAGAGCAGGTAGTGTTATGCTCTCAAACTTGTGAACCCCAATTCACACCAATCCCTTCAACTTCAATTAACAAGCTACCGTACAACAAAGTGATTGTGAACCCCAATTCACACCAATCCCTTCAACTTCAATTAACAAGCTACCGTACAACAAAGTGATTACGAAAAAGACAGCTAAAACACCTTTGGACAACATCGCAAAAACCCTACACCCAAACAGAAACAGGAAAAAGATCTGAACTTTGTGGTTGAAACGAGCTTGGATCTAAGAATCAGTAAAGATGGAAACTTCGGTTTGAAGAAGAAGAAGAAGAAGAAGAAGAACAGAGCTGAGTTTTAGCTACTTCAATCAACAAAGTATCGTAACTAGCAATACAGTACTACTATATATTATTGCTTTTCTAAGTTCTTTAGGTATAGATTTTAGAGAAGAAGAAGAACTCAAATACACGAAAGTTTTGTTTTTTCCTTTTTCTACAGACATCGAACACAAAACGAAAATGTTTTTTTTTATTCTGTCCCACTGTCTGAACACGGTGTATGTTTTTTTGATGGGTACCCCCAATCACAAAATTAAATTAGAAAAATATTGTAACCACAAACAAAAATAAGAGTCAAAAAAAAAACGGGAAAAATGTCAAGAAACCCGCGAACTTTCAAATTTAGGACGTTTTATCCTTAAACTTCACAACGGGAAAAATGTCAAGAAACCCGCGAACTTTCAAATTTAGGACGTTTTATCCTTAAACTTCACTTAATTTGATGCTAAACAAACATAAATCTTCATCTCCATTTGAATGGTCCATTCAGATGATGAAACAAACAGGACCAAAACAGAAAAAGGTTTGCTAGTCGCTTGCTAAAAGGTCGTTATTTCGCCGATAAAAACATTTTAAATGCAACTCAAGGTAAAAAAATATCTTATGTTTGAAAATCTTTCCTTTACGGTCGGGATTTGATTAATTCGGGTCTCAGAATTGTAATTGGTAAAGGTGCGACCACCCAAACTTGGTTAGACCCTTGGCTTCCCACAAATCCTCCAAAATCCCCTTTGAAGCGAACTACTCAAGTTGGTCGGGATTTGATTAATTCGGGTCTCAGAATTGTAATTGGTAAAGGTGCGACCACCCAAACTTGGTTAGACCCTTGGCTTCCCACAAATCCTCCAAAATCCCCTTTGAAGCGAACTACTCAAGTTCCGGATTTAATGGTTAGTGATCTCCTTAATAGGCAAAAAGATGGATGGGATTTGGAGAAGATAGAAGCAATGGTTCATCAAGATGATGTTGATATCATTAAAGCCATCAAGATTACAAGTCATGCGAATTTAGTTTTTCTCGGTTGACATTATAATAAGATTGGTCGTTATTCAGTTATTGGGTTGCGAGCCATAATAATAACATTCAACAAGTACCTAACCCTTCCTCGGGAGATAATCTCCTTAAAGAAATTTTTGGAAAATTCCAAACTTCAAAAATGAAACATTTCTGTTGGAAAATCCTTACTTACTCGTTGCCTACTGGTTCTAATATGAGAAGAAGACATATATCTACTAACTATTTGTGTCCTAGATGTTGTCAACAGGAGGAGGATAGTTATCATTTATTCTTTGGATGTCAATATGCTCAGGCTATTTGGAGAGCTTCAGGGGTGCCACATTTGCAAATAATAACCCAGGAAGATAGTTTTGAAGAAAATTTTAGACATATGGTCAACAAAAATCAAAGACTATCAAATTATTATCATTAGCTTCCGTTCTGGATTTTATGGAGAATCTGGAAAAATCAAAATCTTCTTATTTTCTAGCACAAGAATCTTCCTTGGTGCAAAGTGATTAATCAGTCAAGACGAGACGCAAATAAGTGGGAACATGCTAACATTACTAATTATCAATCATCAACATCTACTAGCACATCTACGAGATCCCATAGAATTAATAATGTTTCAAACACAAATGTTTGGACGCCACCGGAACCAGGATGAATTAAGTGTAATTATGATGATACTTTCATACAACACTCCCAGACTGGAGCAGATTGGTTAATTCGGGATGAAGTAGGTCAATTCGTGTCAGGAGGTCAAGCTAAAGGTAAAATTGTCATGTCACCACTTGAGAGTGAACTTCAATGTCTTATTATGGGGTCAAGCTAAAGGTAAAATTGTCATGTCACCACTTGAGAGTGAACTTCAATGTCTTATTATGGCAATGCAACATTGTTGGGTTAGAGGGTATCGAAGAATCATATTCGAAGGAGATAATCAGGAAGTTGTTAACCTAATGAAATTTAAGACAACAAACTTTGGAGTTCATAATTGGATCTTGGAATGTCAACATTGGAAGCAGAAATCAGGTGAGGTCCGATTAAAGTGGACGAAAATATCAAACAATAAGGCGGCTTATCATTTAGCGAGAAATTCGCATTTTAATAATGTTTTTTATCGATTTATGCATCAGCCTTCAGTTGATTTGTACTCTCTACTTTATACTTTGAATCATTAATAAAAGTGGTGAAAAAAAAGAAAAAGGTTATTAGGATAAAAATTATTTTTTCTTTATATTTATAATTATGATAAACATATCAAATCGACTTTTAAATTAGAAATGAAGTTATGATGACAAAAAACATATCAAATGGATCAAATGGCCCAATTACGGATCAGTTCAAATTGTCCAAAAATTACAGATTTAAGCCTCCACAAGAGACAAAGCCGTTAGACTGAAAAAGGCCCGAAAACGAAACGGCATCGTTGTCAGTTAAAGTGAATTGACGGTCTGAATCAGACCCAAAAGAAGGAAAAAAAAAATCAAAAATCAATCAAAGAGCTTCCTTTTTTCTCCTTTTCGCCCTCGAGTCTCGTCTCCGTTTCCTTTTGGTTTCCCCTAAACCTTTCGCTTTTCTTTTGTATAATCAAATCTTCTCTATAAACCTTTCGATCTTCTCTATAAACCTTTCGTTGTTGCGTATAAATTACATCTACAAGGGTTCTTCATTCTTCTCACCTGGATTGCTTTGAACAACATGTACCCAATTTGAGCTCAATTTTTTTTTTTTTTTTTGGTACTTTACAGTGAGAAACCTTTATATGTATGATAGTGGGCTGTAGATTTGAAATAGTTTCTAGGGATTTTAGTTTGCAGAAGTTGTTTGCGTAATTTGGAATTAGTCTGGTCTATTTGTTCTTTGTTTAGAAGTTGGAAGCCTGAAAGAAGTATGATTTTTTTGTTCATTTGGATCTGATTGATGCCATATAATTTTATATGGTCCTCGCTGATTCATAGCTATATGAAATTTTGTTTCGGGATTTGGCAAATTATTGTTAGTGTGTAAGGTGTTCACTGTTCTGACTTGAGATTTAGATTATGTTGTTATATAAGATGCTCCCTTGGTACTATCAGTATTGAGTGCTCAAATAGAACACTTTTCTGGAAACTAAGAATCATACTTCATACTTTAAGAGCTTGTTGTGTCAAAATCTAAAGTTTATTGTAGTAGGGAAAGAATTTTAATCGTTCATGAGGTGGAGAATTGTTTTCTTTTTTTTTCCTGGAAACTCATGTGATCATATTTGAAACATTCTGATTCACTGCAATCTTGATTTTGGATTCTACGAATATTCCAGGTGTAATTAATATTTGTTTTTTCTTTTTTGAATGTTATTGGTATCATTGATGATAAAGACTATGAATGGACTTCATGGAAGCAATGGTGGAATGCACATTGCTGTTGTTCAAGATCCAATGCATGTGCAATACGAACATCATGGCTTGCACCATATAGAAAATGGAAACGGTATGATGGATGACCATGCTGATGGTGATATGAATGAGGGAGTTGAGACAGACATTCCTTCTCACCATGGAAACTCATCTGTTAATCGCGGTGAAGTTGTAGAACATAGTATTGAAAGTGGAGATCAATTGACATTGTCCTTTCAGGGACAAGTTTATGTTTTTGATCGTGTTTCGCCTGAGAAGGTGACTTCAATTTTTCTAGTGATATTGGTTCTTTGATGGTGTAGTTATGGATACATATGGTCAGCATATTGAATCACTGCTCGGTATATTTTAATGGCAGGTTCAAGCTGTGCTTTTATTACTTGGTGGACAGGAAGTACCACAGACACACCCGACAACCTTAGGATCATCTCATCAGAGCTATAAGGTACTGGTAATAAGAGATTGAACACCTTAAGGTAATTCAGTTTAGTCCTGAAATTTGTTGCTGACTAATTAATGAACCAGGGTCTATCTGGTACTCCTCAAAGGCTTAGTCTCCCTCAGCGGTTAGCCTCTTTGAACAGATTTAAAGAGAAACGAAAAGGGAGGAATTTTGATAAGACAATTC
>CM071716.1:11615594-11629558 GCA_036630335.1 Physaria fendleri | reverse complement strand
GTTATTAGTTTTATTTTTGTAGAAATTCAAATAGATTTGGAAAATCATGTCAAGGATACAATATCGCATTGAATCTTCAAGACGTCGAGATATTAATTTAGGATTCATATTACTCTTTAGTACAAATAATATACATGAATCATGTATAATTCATTTATGTGTTTCGTAATTCAAATAACTACATGAAAACAAACCCGCACGTAGTGCGGGTCAACACCTAGTGTAGTGCGGGTCAACACCTAGTGACTATAATATAACGTTGCTAAAACATATGAAAATAATTTAAAGAGTTAACATCAATCTCTAATGAAAATAATACTACGTTTGAATAAATAATATATCCATCACACAACTTCTATTTTTTAACACACACAAGAAAATGAAAAGTCTTTTTTTCAGACTGAAAATAACATTTGGTAAAGATTAAGGATCATTAATTTATATCAAAATTGAATATCAAATATTGAAAGGTACAATAATGTTATTTATAGTGCATAAAATATTTTTTAATATGTTATTGATTTATAAGCTCATCAAATGAACCACTAAACACAATAGAAGCACTATCGAACAACTTAAGATTAGCCTCTGATGTTTTGTCTTTGACTTAACTCGAAGTTTGTATCTTATAAAACAACCAACATATAAACTATTCAACTTAGTACTAAAGATTCGTTACATTTAAATTGTCGATGAATCTATTTATTAAAATAAATATACTTCCACTCACCAACAATCAAATTTTGACGTAGCTTACGATCAAATTTTATTATACTTCCATAGATTTTTATCCCTCAAGTAAACATTCACTTAGAATTTCCAAGATGTCTTATAGAAATATTAATCTCATAATCAAATTTTATTAATTTAATAGTCTCGTCAGATTTATGTCTGAAAATTCTTCCATAAATGTAGAATCTTCACTTGGATGATTTTCTAAGACGTCTTGTATACTCGCAAATTCTTAATGGTTAAAAAAGAGTAAGAAAACCAATCGGAATATCCTTGCTCGTAAGCTTGGTCAAAGGTTCCGACAATCGTGCGAAGTTTTTCACGAACTTCCGGTAGTATCCCGCTAAACCAAGGAAACTTCTCACCTTTGTTTTAACAAAGGAAGTAGAGTATGTAACAAAAACAGTTTTTTTGAAATAAAATTTAACCTTAATTCAAAAAAAAAAACTAATTATTTTATATTTTATCGTTTAAATAAAAACTAGATTTTTTTCTGAGATATTAACTCGGTTCCGATCATTTTAGACCCGCGGATTCGGGTTTCGGGTAATACCCGAAGAACCGAACGGGTACCCAAAGTATCCAAATTTTTTTAGTCTCTAAAATATATATACACATGTATAAATATATGGGTGTAGTGTTCGGCTAATTATGGTTACTTTTTGAGATTTTGAGTATTTGTGGTTAATGATTTTCAGGTATTTATGGTTACTTTTAGGTATTTACGGGTACAAGTAATCAAAGGAACCGAACCGAATAGAACCGTTTTTTATTTCGTTCTTATTTGGATCCTAGTTTTAGGTAACCAGAACGGAACCGAACCCGAATCATATGGATCTGAACCGAACCTAACCGAATCGGTTCCTATATGTATATTAATTTTTATATATCCGAAAGAACCGAAATCCGAATTACTCGAACCGAACACGACCCGAATACCCAAATATGCAGCCCTAGTCGTCGAGAAGTAAAACATTATACGTCACGTGTGGTTGTGAGGCCGTACATATACTTGTGTGTTTCAACTATGAGCATGATTAGTCTTCTTTTTTTCTTTTGGTCAAATGGATTAGTCTTCATATGAGGAAACTGACTAAAATTTTGTCGGATTATTTGGTGGGTGAAGAATATTATTTTTTTTTTGAACTGAGAAGGATAGTATCTATCACTTGATATTATATATTTTTTTTTTGAACTGAGAAGGATAGTATCTATCACTTGATATTATAATATAAATAGTATTAATATATTTCCGCTAGTACGCCTACCGAAAGTGCATAATACGTAGTAATTTGTTTTTATATATTGTATCAATGGTTCAATTACGAGCTTTTTAACTGCAACAACTTAAATATACACTATTAAAGTTGGAATTACTGCGACTGTTGGTACCAAACTTGCCCTCCAATGGATCCTCGTTAAAGGATTTGGATTGTACTCATTCCAATTACCAGACTCGAAGAGTCCAGTATTGTTATTTATTGTCACTATCTCTCCGTGTCAGGATTGGCTAATTTACATATCTGCTGTCTTCCTTGAATGTGGTAGCCGTTTTCAGACTCCTTTTCCGGAATCGAACCCTAATATGTTTTTCAATGTTGCAGAGAAATTTATGTGACCATATGCATATATTTTGTCCAATTTATAAGGCGGTCATTCAGTGTTCACTATTTCCCCAAAAGATCGTCACCGGTTCAAGCACAACCTTTATTATAAATGTTGTGAAATTTTATTGAATCTTATTGTTACATATTCCTTAAACAATATATATCTTATAAACTTTATTTAATTTACTGTTTAGAGATTTTTTTTTATCAATTGCTCTTTACAAAACTTAATACAAAATCATATTTTTTTTCTTATCATTTTTCTCTCTCTCATGTCTTTTTTCGGCGGAGACAAAGAAATCGAGCGTGTGGTCGGGGATCGATGCCGACAACTTTTTAACACCACTACAAATTTATGATTTTGTACATTTTTCATGAACTGAAATTTAGTATATGTTATACTTTATTTCCGATGCGGATAAAGTCGGTTTCAAATCGAGAATTTTATATTTCGATTGAAATGTATATTATGTTAGGAATTTTTTTCCAATAAGCAGACTTACGAAAATAAGTTGTATTCCATTTTAATTGTTTTTAGCAAACATTCCATAATTTAACAAATTAAGATCCGAAGATTACATTTTTCTGGACCCAATAAAAATATATTTTCATAATGGATTTACATCATACAAAATTAATACTTCAATTACATTATATATTATATTCAGAAATATACAAGCAACAGACTTCAACAATTATACCTTACTTTATTTTATTTGGTTGAGCCTTATTTATAATTTTACAGATTTTACAACTTCGAAATGGGCTACCGAAGATTTCATTTTTCTTTGTCCAATAGAAAGACATTTTCGTAATGAATTTACATCCTACAAAATTGATATTTTGATTACATTGTATTATGTTCGGAAAATATGCATATAATAGACTTTGGGATGCGCGCCTCACTTCATTTTATTTGGGCTAGGCTTTGTTCATTCTAAAATTCTATTTTTTCTATGAAAGGTTATTGTTTTTAGCATACATGTATATTTTAGTAGACTATGAAACCTTGAAGTCATCGATCATAGGTTCCGAGATAATCCACTCTCTAAAAATAAGAAAAAAGAGTGATGAGGTGGAACATCAACCCAAGTTCCATCATTGAGACAGATCTGTAAACCCTCTGTCTCGTTTGATCAAGAGTGATGAGGTGGAACATCAACCCAAGTTCCATCATTGAGACAGATCTGTAAACCCTCTGTCTCGTTTGATCTGAGAAGTGAGATCAGTTGTGGATCCGTGTGCTCACCGAACCCGATCTCTTCTTCCGCCGCAGTTTCTTCCTTTTCCGGGTAATGATTCATTCTCAGATACGAATCACTTTCTTTCACTGTCACTAGTTTACTCAGCTTCTCCTTTGGCTCTATCTTTAGCTCTTCCACGAATCACTTTCTTTCACTGTCACTAGTTTACTCAGCTTCTCCTTTGGCTCTATCTTTAGCTCTTCTTCTACCATTTTCAGAACTTTGCATGCCATTCCCTTCATCTCCTTCATGTACTCTTCCACCATCTCTCTGTTGACAAATCAAAATTGGATCATTATTTTCTTTTTTAAACCAATTTTAGGAATCTGTAAAGCCTTTTTTCCTTTGAAATTAAATTAAATTTTTTTAATATTTTGAATTATTTTAGTTTTACTGGTTCCCAAAATTATTATGGTTATTTGTTCCCATAATAATTAGTATCTGATATGTATTGTTCTAATTATGTAAGAAAAATAATAACTTTAATAATTTTGACAAAAATAATAAGTTAAATAAACATTTTAATTTATGTGAAAAGTTTTTAAACCATCTAACAAACTTAAATGACTATATAACACTTCCTTTGAAAAATAAAACTGTAAAACTAATTATTTTATATCTCATCGTTTAAATAAAAATAGCTTAATACATATGTTCTAATTATTATTTTTGGAAAAAAGTTTTAATACATATTGTTCTAGCTATTTAAATATATATATATATATATATATAGTTTTGACAGCAAAAAATCAGATATGTAAACGATTAATATCATTAAATTTATGTGAAAAATAGAATCAATATTGTGAGCTTTTACCTGAAAATTGATTATAGGGTTAGTTAATTAGATTTACCTGAAAAGTGTAGGGTTTTGCTGGAAAATAGCCTCTGTATTTGGGGAATGAGAGCAAAGGTTAGCATTAATGAGAATATACTCAAGCCAACACATCAAGGTTACCTGAAAAGTGTAGGGTTTAGTACCAATCCGTTTATTACCGTACCCAAATGGATCCGGTGGACCCGCCTGGTCTTTGAGATTCTGAGACAAAGCAAAGAACTTGGTGACTTCTTGCTCCAACTGAATCAAAAGATCGGGTCGGATCCCATGGTTCACGACTTTGAAGAATCCAAACTCCTCACACGCCTTCACGATTTGGGTCTTGGCATCAAATTTAGTACCAATCCGTTTATTACCGTACCCAAATGGATCCGGTGGACCCGCCTGGTCTTTGAGATTCTGAGACAAAGCAAAGAACTTGGTGACTTCTTGCTCCAACTGAATCAAAAGATCGGGTCGGATCCCATGGTTCACGACTTTGAAGAATCCAAACTCCTCACACGCCTTCACGATTTGGGTCTTGGCATCAAACGGAATTAAATTCTCTTCAAAAAATTGAGTTTGTGAACGATAAAGTGTTTGTGAAAAAAGATAAAAAAATAATGGCACAATATTTTAAGAGATTCTAGGAAGAAAAGAATATCTAAAGAGAATGAATTTGATGAAAACAATATCTGCTTTGCCGTTATTTATAGTCTGATAAGATTAGAAAATACATATTTTGAAATATTTTAATATCATTTATGAATATTTAATAGAAAATCTTTAAAAAGTTAAATTATTTATTATTTCCATAAATTATTGAGATTATATTTCCTAATGTACCTTTTTTATATATGTTTTTATCATACGTTACGACAATATAAACATATATATGTACACACACATACATTAACAAAATTTGACTTTTAAAGTTTGTCATTATATTTGACAAAACAAGTAGTCATTAATTACTTATACATGTCAAACAATAAAAAGTACAATTAATTAAATTTATACAATACTATTAGTTCATATTTTCTGAAAATTATTAATATTTAGAACATAAATGTAGAACACTAAATTTAGAAGTACAATAATTAAATATATATATATATATATTTGTAAAATAACTGAAGGTAGAACACTAAATTTAGAAGTACAATAATTAAATATATATATATATATATTTGTAAAATAACTGAAGGTATTTCAATAAAAATTAAGAAACTCAATAATATTAACTTTTTAAATCAATATTTGTTAAATACCTTTCATAGGAAACTAAATAAAATTATGTTAAGAAAATAAATTTAAATGAAATATTGATTTTCTTAAAAAATTTATATGATAATTAATTATTGTTTTCTAACTAAATAATTCTTTAATGTGTAAGTTAATTTTCTTTAAAATATATTACTCAAGATAATTAGTGTTTTAAACTACATATTTTTAATTATTGTTTTCTAACTAAATAATTCTTTAATGTGTAAGTTAATTTTCTTTAAAATATATTACTCAAGATAATTAGTGTTTTAAACTACATATTTTTTCATGCCAAAAAAAAAAAAAAACTACATATTTTTAAAACTCTAATTCAATAATTAATAACTCCAACAATTTTTTTGAAATTAATAACCTAATTCTAATATCAACCTTTTGGTCTAATATCAGGTTAAAAGTAATTTATGAAGTCATCCACATGTCATTGTTAAGCTATTATGGCAAATCTATCAAACTAGTATAGTGTGAGAAACCAACTAGTATTAATCACTTTTTTTTTAGGTCTAAGATAAGGTAAAAAATAATTTATTAAGTCATCAACCATATCATTCTAAAAAAAAAAAAACCATATCATTCTTTAGGTTATTAGTTCTATCAAACCACTCAGGTTTGATATGCCACGTGAAGTTGTAGGGAGCATTCACTCTCTCTCTCTCTTGTCATGTGTACGCCAAAGCAGTGCATATGGATTTCACTTTCCGTTTTGTATATACACGTCATGTTTTGTCTAGGTTTTAGAAACCCTAACATGTATAGGTGCAGTGCGTAATATATTGTTTTATATGATTCAGTCGGTCGTGATATTGTTTTTTTTTTTTTTTAGTGTTTGGAAGAGAAGTTTAAAAATGTTTTTTCAGTCGGTCGTGATATTGTTTTTTTTTTTTTTTAGTGTTTGGAAGAGAAGTTTAAAAATGTTTTGAATTCCTAGTTGATCTTAATTTAATCTTATATTTATAATTCATAATCATAATTATCTTTAAATACTTACAAATTTTTTTAAGGTTTATATAAGTTGAGTTTTAAAATAACGGGTTTAACAAGGTTTTAAAATTAAAAATTTGGGTTAAAAACTTGTGTATATCATTCAACAATTAATACATAAACTAGGTAATTTTTCGTACCATGTGCGGATATAAATATTATATAAAATATTTTTTTTTCTAAAACATAAAACTATATTTGATCGGTTCGATTAGCTTAAATTAACAGAAAGAAAAAGGTAATTTAACCCCTCAACTAGAGATTTAACCCCTCAACTATTTTTATATTACATTAACCCCTCAATTATTGCCAGATAGAAATTTAACACCTCAACTATTTTTATATTAATTTAGTCCCTCAACTATAATTTCTTTATTAAATTTTCTCGTTACCTACAACACCGATATGCACAAATTAAGATTATATATCACATTTCAAAATTTGAAAAATCACCGTTGAACAACACCGATATGCACAAATTAAGATTATATATCACATTTCAAAATTTGAAAAATCACCGTTGAGGGTTAAGATAAATATGTGGATGATGGTATTGTAACAGAGGGGAAAATCCAATAACAAAACTATATTTAAAGGGTCAGATTAATATAAAAATAGTTGAGGGGTTAAATCTCTATCTGAAAATAATTGAGGGGTTAGATTAATATAAAAATAGTTGAGGGGTTAAATCTCTATCTGAAAATAATTGAGGGGTTAGGGTTAGATTAATATAAAAATAGTTGAGGGGTTAAATCTCTATCTGAAAATAATTGAGGGGTTAGATTAATATAAAAATAGTTGACGGGTTAAATCTCTATCTGATAATAGTTGAGGGGTTAAATCATTTTATTCTCTTAATTAAAATTTTAATTTATTCCCTTAAATACATCATTTTAATAACTTAAAAGTTATTTTTGAATTTTCATAATTAATTAAAATTAAAATTAAAAAAATATTTTTCTAAAACTTAAAATTATTGATCGATTTAATTAGTTTAAAATTAAGAAAAAAATATTTGTAATTATATAGTTTATAGTTATTCTAATAATTAAATCATAATGGCATATTTGTAAATATGGTCCGTAAGAGTGATTCTGGCGACTATACTCAAGACTTTTTGCTTCTCAAATAATATATAAGGGATTTATCACAAAAATACTGACCCACAATTTATCCACAAAAAAAGTACGAACAACAATTTTTTCACCAACAATACCAATCCGAATTAAAAAAAAACAATACCGATCCATTATTTTCCGCCAAAAAATACAGAACTGCGATTTTTCCAAAAAAAAAAATATAAAATCATGATTTTTTGCAAAAAAAATGGAAGTGCAATTTTTCCGACAAAAATACGAAATCATAATTTTCTAGCAAAAAATACGAAATAATAATTTTCTCGTCAAAAAGTATAGAACACAAAAATACGAAATCATAATTTTCTAGCAAAAAATACGAAATAATAATTTTCTCGTCAAAAAGTATAGAACCGTAATTTTCCTTCCAAAAAAATACGAAACCATAATTTTCCGCTAAAACAATATGAAAACGTAATTTTTCTAAAAAATAAGATACCATAATTTTCCGTCAAAATTTACGAAACCACAATTTTCCTACTAAAAATTATTGAACTGCAATTTATGTTGGAAGTATGTAATTTTTTTTTTTTTTTTTTTTTCTTTTGGTAAAAGGTTAATCTTATTAATACCAAAAAGTCTCCAAAGGGTGGAGGAATACAATAGGGGAAATTAAAGAAAACTTACAACAAGGAAATACAATGAAAGTAAATAGAAAGGGAGGAGCAAATAATAAGAAAGAAATGGGGTAGTACAAGAAAGGAATGGAGAATGGAATAAAAGGAACGAGACTAGAAAGGAGGAGGGACAATGATGGTCATGGATTGAATGCGAATGGAGGGTAAGAACTCCTTAGCCCGAACCAAGCTTCGAGGAGGGACAGAGAGCAGGTAGGCGATGATCTAGAAAGAGCCACCAATTTGGCTTTGGTGATGATGTCGATATCTCGGAGGAGGTGGAGAGGAGGACGAGAAGAGGCGTTGTGGAGCCTGTTGTTCTGCTCGCGCCAAATCGAGTAGAGGGTCGCGTGAACGAGGATGTGAGCGATGGTCCTCAACTGCTTGCACCTGGAAGAACGAGGTAGCCACTGCAAAACAGAGAAAAAATCAGTGTGCGTAGGGACAAACTGAAGAGCAGAAGACAGAATAAAAAGAGAGTAAGGGCAAGAGAAGAAGAGGTGCTCCCTGTTTTCATTGGAGGTCCCACAGAGGAGGCAAGAAGGAGGAATGGAAGGAGAGAAGCGACGAAGCCGATCTCTAGTGGCCAAACGACCCCGAGCGGCGATCCAGCAGATGAAAACGTGCTTTGGGATCCTTCCTGGGAACCAAACCTGCTTGTGCCAGGGGACTTCTGGCGGAGGAGTGTTTAGTAACTCGAAGGTCCGATGGGCAGAAAATCGGGTAGAAGAGGGATAGGGAGGGACCAAGGCATCTAGAGACCAAAAGAAGGAGTCTTGAGATCCTAGCTGAATGAGATCGGACGGATCTGGGAGAGAGGAGCGGAGGAAGGAAATGATTGGGTTCCTGGATCATTGAGAGAGACGCCAGGATCCATGAAGAATAACTTGTGAGATCGTACTATCATTCTGGATACCTGTTATCTGAACTGCCTCATGTCCCAAGAGATGAATTAAGGGGCCAAGGCCTGTCCAGTTATCATGCCAGAATGAGCAGATAGAGTCGAGACCTATTTGACAATAAATGAAAGGTCTGGAAAGGTGTCAAAGCTTGAGGAGACGATTCCACATCCAACTCCCCATAGGTTGTGGATGCGGAACGTCCCAAAAGCTCGACGAGGTAACAAGGTGAGAGCGGACCCAGGATACCCATAGGGAACCCGAATTGGAAAATAGCAGCCAAATCAGCTTAAGACTTAAAACGGTAATCCAGTTCGCCAGACGCCTAAGGCCTAAACTGCCGGATCGAAGAGGGGAGCATACAAATTCCCAACTAACCTTAGCTTTCTTACCAGATAAGGTAGCTCCGGACCAGAGAAAGGCGTTGCAAAGCTTCTCAATCTGGATTAGGCAGGAACTAGGAAGGATGAAGATGAAAGCCCAAAAGTTGATGATCGAATTTATCACGGATTGAAGAAGTTGGAGGCGACCGGCGAAGAAAAGCTGGCGAGTGGTCCAAGAAGTGAAGCGGGATTGAATCTTTTCAATTAGGGGAAGGAAATCAGAGGACCTCATCTTATGGGGGATAAGGGGAACTCCAAGATACTTGACAAGAAGGGTACCATGAGCAAGTCCATGGGAGGAAGCCATGCGGTGAAGAGTAGTGGAATCACCACCATCCAGGAAGAGGGTCGACTTGAGAAGATTAACTCCCAGACCCGACATCTTGTAAAAGTCATCCAAAACAGAAAGAAAATGAGGAGGCCGTCAGCAAAAGAGAGATGGGATATGACCGGGTTCGTGCAGCTCGAGTGGAGGCGAATGCTACCAGAGGAGACCGCCTTATCCAGAAGCTTAGAGAGAACATCCATAGCCAAAACAAAGAGATAGGAAGAGATTGGGTCGCCCTATCTTAGACCTTTTTTGCCTGGGAAATAACCTGTGAGATCTCCATTAAAGTTGATGGAAAAGGAGGGGCTAGTGATACATTCACGGATCCAACCGATGAATCTAGGAGGGAGCTCGAAGGTATGTAGGAGATTGAGAACAAAATCCCAATGAAGATTGTCAAAGGCCTTGGTAAGATCGATCTTAAGACATCCGCGAGTAACCGGACCAGTCTTGTGGAAGTTGCTTATGAGCTCAGTGGCAAAAAGGATCTTTTCGCATAATTGACGGCCATGCACAAAGCCAACTTGATTCCTCTGGACTATGAGAGGGAGAATAATCTTGAGACGGCCCGCTAAGATGGAGGAGATGGTCTTGTAGAAATGATTGCAGCAAGAGATAGGACGATAGTCTGCGAGAGATTCTACAGAAGTAGTCTTTGGAATCAAGGTGATAGCAGTGGCATTCAGCTGCTTTAAGAGATGGCCGGATCTGAAAAATTCAATAGCAGCGTTAGTGACATCAAGGCCTAGGATATCCCAAGAATATCGAAAGAACGAAATGGGGAATCCATCTGGACCCGGCGCCTTGTTCAAAGGCAAATGCTGAAGAGTGACAAAAATACTAGAAGAGGAGGGAATTGAGGAGAGCATGAGATTCTGGATATCAGAGCTGCGGAAATCATAGAGGCCTTGCAGAAAGGTCACAGAAGGGGGAGATACAACCTGATTCCTAGAGCCTAGTAAAGCCCTGTAGAAGGAAACTGTCATCTGCTGGAGGGTATTAACGTCGTAAATCAAATTCCCAGAGGAATCACGAAGGTGTTTTATTGAGTTGCGCTGCTGATGAGAGATGACACTGCAATGGAAAAAGGAAGTGTTGGCATCTCCCGCCTTAAGCCATTGAACACGGGACCTCTGTCTGTAGAAACTCTCGAGGGCTGAATCCAAGAGCTGCCAGCTGGATCGAGCAGAGAGTTCTGCTTGGTGAGTAGCGGGACCGGGATTAGAAAGGAGATCGGCTTGAGCCTGAGTGAAAAGAATAAAGGCCTCGTCCGTTCGTTGCTGAATTCCTCCAAAACCCTCGCGGTTGAGGTGCTTACAGCAAGCTTTAGCTCTCTTGAGCTTGAGAGCGAGCTTGAACATGGCGGTGCCATTAGATGGGGAATCATTCCAAGCAGAAGATATCCTATCAAGGAAGAGAGGGTGGGTGGAAAGAAAGGTGAAGTAGCGGAAAGTCTTACACTTACTATCCCTGGTCCCGGGGATAGAGACCAAGCATGGAGAGTGATCAGAGGAACCAGGGGCGTCAAATAATGCAGAAGCCTGGGGAATGTTGAGGCACCAAGCATCATTTACAAGAGCTCTGTCGAGCTTTCGGGTAATGAGGTTGGTTCTGCCTTTGTTTAACCAAGTGTGGAAGACTCCCCTAGAGGAGAGATCACTTAGAGCACTTTGGAGCAAGCAATTCTGCAGGTCTAACATTCCAGCGTAAGGAAGAACAGAGGAAGAAGAAGAGAAATGCTCAGAGGATAAAAGGATTTGGTTGAAATCACCCAACGCTAGAATAGGGCGGGAAGAGAAGGATGGGAGCTGAGAGATGGTGATAATGTCTTGCCACAGAGAGCTTCTTTCCTGAGCGAAGTTACTAGCATAGACAAAGAGGATGGTTGCATAAAATCCTGTAATCGGGTCTGTCACACCTGCAACTATCAATTGAGCAGACTAAGCATATATATGACAGTGAATTCTAAGATCCCAAATTAACAAAATTCGACCGGGTTTTTGATGTTACTATTAGTTTTATTTTAAAAGGATTAAAGTTTTACCGGATTTATAATTCATAAGGTTCAAGAAAGTTAAAGTTTAGTAGCGTTAGATATGGATGGGTTATTAAAACCCATATTAACATTCATAGTTCTTGATGTGTGGGAGTGAATCTGTAACATAGACGTACGTGTGATAAAACGATGACATGGAATGTGTAGAACGGCTGAGTCATCGAGATGTAAAACATGATTGTCACGTGTGGTTGTGATGCTGCAACAACCTACTTCTCAGCCTTGAGTCATCGAGATGTAAAACATGATTGTCACGTGTGGTTGTGATGCTGCAACAACCTACTTCTCAGCCTCTATGGTGTACATGCGTGTTTTTACTATCAGCATGATTTGTCTTCATACAAGGAAACTAACTAAAATTTTGTTGGATTATTGGGTAAGGCGAAGGATGGTATCTTTTTTTTTTTTGGACTGATTTAGCTACTAACGAAGGATGGTATCTATCATCAGATATTATATAGTATAAATATTGTGTGACTCGGCTGTAGCACTCGAATCGAAAATGCATACCTCGTGATTGTATACATAGTTGCTTTATACAATGTATCTATGACACATTAAATAAACTATTTTTTTTTATGCTGCAGAGAGATTTATGTGTACCATATGCATATATTTTGTCCAATTTATCAGGCGGTCGTTCAGTGATCACCAATTTCGAAGATCGTCACCGATTCAAGCCAAATTTTTGTTATAAAATGTTGTGATATTTTGTTACATATTCTTTAAATAATATGTATATATATTGTTTTATATATATTTTTTTTTCTGTTAAGAATTTCTTTTTATCAAAAAGTTCAAGTCATAAATCATTAACAAAACTTAAGATAATATTAAACTCACTAATATTCATTTCAAGTGGCAAATGGGATGATCTATCTCTAAATTTTTCAAAGTGAACTCTCTGATTATCTCGTTAATATATTAATTATATTAGATTATATATTTTATCTCGTTGAACATTTTACGAAATCCATTACGAAAAAATAAATAAAAATGATATATCATATTAACACTATTAATTTCTATCTAAACTTAAAACAAATGCCAAAAACTTCTCTCCTTCGAAAAAAAAAGTCTGGACTTCATTAATAACAGGACAAAATATTTATTAATAAAAATATTTGAAATATATCGCCATATAAATAAAATAAATAAATATGATAAAATAAATGTTTTAGAATAGTAATAACCATTTCTATAGATTGAGTAGATCCTCGTGAATATTGTTTCCACACTGGAATGATTTTTTTCCAGATTTTCAATGGTTTTGAATCTAGAATTAAAGATGAATAAGTCATTACTTAATAAAGTTTATGATTTTTTAGACGAAAAATATGTAAGATAGAAATATATTTATATAGAATGGTAGATTAACTTATCTGCAATTTTTTCGGTTAATTTTATATATAATTTGTTAGTATTTATTTATAATTATTAGATTAAATTAAATTTTAATATTTATCTTAATTACTGTTATCAAAAATTACATCAACTAACAATATCATTTTTATTAGGTACAAGAAATATTCACAATTTTTGTGAAAGATCTTATTATTTAATTAAATTTTAATTAATTACGAAAATTAAGAAATAAATTTTTAAAAATACTTTTTTGGAATTTTTAATTAATTTGATACCTATTTATAGAATTTTGAATTAATACATATTTAAAAATACTTTTTTGGAATTTTTAATTAATTTGATACCTATTTATAGAATTTTGAATTAATACATATGTATTTAGAAAACACTTAAAAAAATCTACATATTCCTAATTATATAATCCCCTATATATTATTTGAGAATCAAAACCACTTAGGTGTCGTCGCCAGAATCATTCTGACGGACCTTATTTACGTACATGTCATTGTGATTTA
>CM071716.1:11563519-11583367 GCA_036630335.1 Physaria fendleri | reverse complement strand
AGAAGTAGTCCGGGACATGTATCATAGTTAAATCCCAGAGAAGGTTCGAATCTGGGCAGTAGACAAGGGAACTACCAGAGTGACTTAGTGTTAGATGGTAGTCCTGAGCCTATTGGGGGGAACGATGAAGGTTCAGGGTATGGGCCAGTAGGGCCAGATTGGGGGGAACGATGAAGGTTCAGGGTATGGGCCAGTAGGGCCAGATTGTGTGCGTAGGATAGATATTGGTTGCCGTAGGACTGGTTGATGGTTCAGACTTGTTTGTTGATTGCTTGTGCTTGATTGATTGATTGCTTGAGGGGAAATGTGGATTTGCCGTTGGTTGGTTAGGCAGTCCTTTGTCTAAAGGAAAGGGAAATAAACGGACCACATGTGTATGGATCAGCTGTTGGTTGGTTAGGCAGTCCTTTGTCTAAAGGAAAGGGAAATAAACGGACCACATGTGTATGGGCCATGTACTCAGTGTTATTGACTCATACCCGTGTGGCCTGTAAGTACTGGAACTTAGCCAAATGGCTGCCGGCCTGAGATATGTAGTAGTTATATTTGCATTGGGGTTTCNCACGGGAGAAGTTGGACTTCAGTGTTTCTGCGGAACCTCAAGTCGAACATCTCTCGGAGTTGTTCGATCGTGACACTCGCCGGTCCAGCTCGGATCGGGGGTGTTAAAGACATGGCCAAGTTTGAGGATCCTGTAAGGCTGCGATCAAGGAGGAAGAATCAGATTCAAAAAATCATCTTATTGTGGCCCATATTTTATATACAATTGACTGTCCAAATAAGAGTTATTGCTTCGGCTTCTAATGATGAAAATAACTGAGGAAACGTCTTAATACCGTAGTGTTTTATTTTCCCTGTATACTCTCGTAGAATTCATAATACGCCACACAAATCTTATGAATCTTGCCAATCTACATCAACATTCGATGCAATATATTAAAACCTACTACACATATATTCATATCTAGTGAATCTTGCCAATCTACATCAACATTCGATGCAATATATTAAAACCTACTACACATATATTCATATCTAGGCCTCGGTAAATTATTGGGAACCAAATTGAACCGGCTTCTAACCAAATATTAGATATTAATTACTACATAATCCCATAGAACAGCATAATTAAATATCGATTTTTATTATTGATATAGGTTAATGATAATTGTTGTATTTCTAATATAATGTCCATTATTTTTTAGTAAAATTTCATAAATTTCAGATATCCTTATTACTATTTTATTTAAGTTTTAATAGTTTTCTGACACCCAAAATATTTTTATTAATACCAAAAATATATTCGGTTTGGAACTGTTAAAATAGTTCAGACCAGAATATTTTGCCAACCACCATACGTCAACGAGTCAACAAACCATTCAGGCTCCTCTTTCTTCCAAAGCTACTGATCTGTCACTCCGAACCTAAGCTTCGGACAGCCGTTTTCCCTATTTCATCATATTCCCGACATTATTTTTATTTTTTCACTGACACAAACTCTAAAAAAAACCCTTATAGCATTTATGACTTTTTCTTCACAAAGTCACCCAGAAAGTAAAATAAAAGGCAAGAGGAAGAAGAAGAAGAAGAAAGTATATTCAAGCTCTTGATTTTAGCTTCCTTCTTAAGCCATTTTGATTATCTCTTTTTGTCTCTTCTCTTCAAAGACATCTTTTTTATATACAGATATTTTTAATTTCCCTCTCTTTTTTTTTCACACTACCTTCAAAATCCGCCATTAAAAACTCTCACCATAAGCTCCCACAAAGACACCCACAACAGTATCATCTTCTTTCTAAGAAACCCATTTCTCAAAATTAAACCTTCTTGTGTTTGTGTTCATAAAGTCTCTGTTTTTAAGATGAGATTTGTTACTCTGTTTTGGACTCCTCTGCTTCTTCTTCAGTTCAGTTTATTCGTGGACTCAATCATCGTCCCAGTTGATTTCTTAGCTCTACAAGCAATCCGTAAATCACTAGATGACTTACCAGGTTCAAATTTCTTCGATTCTTGGGATTTTACAGCAGACCCGTGTAGCTTTACCGGAGTTTACTGCGAAGATGATAAAGTAACTACACTTAGTCTCGGTGATCAAAAAGCCGGATCACCCGGTTTATCAGGTCGAATCAACCCGGCTATCGGAAACCTCACTGCTCTAACCGAGCTCACAATCGTACCGGGTCGGATCATGGGTTCGTTACCGGACACAATCTCACACTCAAAGAATCTCCGATTCCTCGCTATCACTCGAAATTTCATCTCCGGTGAGATTCCAGCGAGTCTCAGCACGCTTCGAGGACTCAAAACACTTGATCTTAGTTATAATCAGTTAACCGGGTCGATTCCTTCGTCAATCGGATCTTTACCGGAGCTATCCAATTTGATTCTATGTCATAATCATTTATACGGTTCAATTCCTCAATTCCTCTCACTATCCTTAACCCGAATCGATCTCAAACGTAACAACCTCACTGGCGTAATTTCTCCGACGTCTCTTCCACCGTCTCTACAGTACCTCTCGCTCGCTTCGAATCAACTAACAGGTACACCGATATAAATCTTTATATATTAATTAGATTATAGCACCGTTTAAAATCTAGTTTGATAATTATTTTATGAATCTTTGTATAACAACAGGATCAGTAAACCGGCTCTTGGTCAGATTACACAAACTCAATTACCTCGATCTCAGCTCAAACCGGTTCACCGGCTCAATCCCCGGTTTGATCTTCTCCTTCCCGATCATCAACCTCCAATTAAACCGCAATTTCTTCTCCGGCGCAATTCAACCATCAAATCAAGTAACGATCCCGACTGTTGATTTAAGTTATAACCGATTCTCAGGTGAACTTTCGCCGCTTCTCTCCAACGTTCAGAATCTCTATCTGAACAATAACCGGTTTATCGGTCGAGTACCGGTTAGCTTTGTTGATCGGTTATTGGCTGCAAATATACAAACATTATACCTTCAACATAATTTCTTGACGGGAATTCAAATTAGTCCCACGGCGGATATTCCGGTGAGTAGCTCGTTGTGTTTGCAATATAATTGTATGGTGTTACCGGTACAAACGCCGTGTCCGGTTAAAGCCGGTTTGCAGAAAACCAGACCCCTAACACAGTGTAACGAGTGGCGAGGGTAAAGACGTAATTTAACAGTTTTGGATTTAACGGTCCTTTCTTCTCCGGTTATTTTGTTATAACTTCTCGAGTTTCGCGCAAAAAAAAAAAAATTGTTTATTAGTTGGTTATTAATGGTAATGAACTAATGATGATATATTATTGATTAAGTCAACTAAATGAGATAAAGTCAAACTTTTTCCATCTGTTATTATCTTCACTATGTACTCTCAGTCTCAACCTTTGTCTGTAAACAAACAGAGAGATATACAGAGAGACAAAGCCCATGAAATAGAATCTTTCAAAAGTTAGGACCAACAGAGAATCCCTAAAGAGTTCAATTAGAAAACAAGAACCTACTGATCCAAACTCAATGCAACTGAGTCTGATACTGAATTTTATTGATGTCCCAAGCCACTCTCATGACTCCAAACTTTGCATTAGCCTCTCCAAAAGTCTTCCCAACATCATCAGATCCATAAGGTATCATCACATTGTTCCAATCATATGACCCATTTAGCTCCATTACATCAACTACACAAACCTGTCTTGTCTCCAGGTTTAATCCATACCAGTCACCATCTGTTCTCAACACTAATCCTTTCCCAATCTCATCTCCTCTCTCGTTCATAAGCCTCACTTGTGGCCCGCGTTTTATCCCTTCTTCTTCTGATGATGATGATCTAATCAGATTCTCTCCTGTTTTTGGAGGTTTTGATGAAGAGAGTTTCTGCTTCCAAGTGTTTTCATCTCCAGGACTCTCTGGTAAATCCCCTGAGCTGTTGTTGTCGCGAATTGGTCCTGTTTGCTTGTTTGCTCTAGCTAGTTTCGCTTTTCGGTTATTCAGCCTGACAATAAAACCATTAATGTAAGATAATGGATATTGATTAATGAGATTCGAAGAGGAAAAGAAAAGTAAGTACCAGTTTTTCAGCTGCGATGATGTGATGACCTCCGAGCCCTGCACAATCGCGTAAACAACAAGCTTAGTGCTCGTAATACCAGTTTGGAGATTCAAAAGAGTATAATGCTTGAACTCACAGTTTGACTTAATTTTTCAGCCCATGACTGTAAAGAAGCTGAATTCCGCTGCATATCAGGCTCATCAGCAAGAGCCTTCTCGATCATCCCTACTTGATCTTCATTCATAATACTACGCTTCCGTTTCTTCCTCTGCTTCTCAAAGACAAGGAAGGTTTCAGCTTTCTCATCCTCCTTCACCTCTCCTGATCCTCCTGATCCACTGCCTTTAAACAGATTGCTCATTTTCTGAGACAACTCTTCCTCTTCAACCCGATCAACCGCATTCTTCCCTTTGTGAGAGCTTGTATCGGAACCACTGGTTTCAAGATTGCTTGCATCTGCATCACTCTCTTTCAACCGTTCAGCTACTGCCATCTCCTCGTTCACGCCTTGCTTTGTCATCATACCTTCAACTTGGACAGCACAATTCTCTGAAGCTTCCTCATTATTAAGATTCAGAGGCTCTTTTCTCTGCCACTGACCAGATAAATTCCCTCCCGTACCTTCAATTTCCTAGAACAAACACAATATTTGAAGATTAAAAAAAGACCCGGATTTCGTGGAAATTACATGAGTAAATCAATGTTACTGCTACTTGTATCAGTGTAACCAAGCAGATAATCATAAACAAAACCAGATAATTGTGAAAGTAATATGGAAGAGAGCAACAAGCTTTCTCACCCTTCCCTGTACTTGACTTTCCTCGAACTCGGAATGGATTAGGCGTTGCAACTGGTCACAAAACACCCTGCAACAAGACAATGTCCTAAGACTAGATATATCGATGTATTCATACGTGAAGTCACAGCTAAAACACTGTAATAAACTAATGAAGTCATACGAGAATGTAGAATGACTGAAGAAGATTCTTGTTACCTCAAAAGCAGGAAATCTTCCTCGTTGACGGAAGTGGGGATCAAGGATTCTGCATGGAGTAACAGAGAACCTACATATTGACAAATATCCATCAAAGTCACCAAAAGAAGTGTCTATAAGAATTGATATGTGTGACGAGATACAGACACATACATAGGTTTCTGCAAACACCAGTGCCTCTTTCTTCCATCGAAATATATGAAGCACCTGGTAGCATCTTAATCAATATGCTTGAAGGATCTTTCCGCAATCCACTCAGAAAATTCTGAATGAAACGGTTCCTATCCTGTTCTGCTGATATTATCAGGAAGTAGACATTGTAACGCACAAAATCAAACCAACGATATGATACAGGAAAATGAGGAAGGTCGTGGTGGGAAAAAGAAAATCACCTTGGCAGATGTTGGGAACAAAACAGTGAAGATTTGCGATCATTTTAATAACTAGGGATGTCCGTTGATGCGCATACGAAGACATGGTAAGGTTATTTTGTAAACTAAGCTTGAATGGAGGTGCGACTAACTGCCGAGAAGATGAATATACACTAAAAGCCCACATGGATGACATAAACAGATCGTAATCAAGATTCGCATCATCCTCCCTTGAAGAAAGCTCAGAAGAGCACAGCATTGACAAGAAATTTCCATGAGAGAGACAGAATACCGCACTGAGAACCATGCTCTGGAGATAAGATTAATCATCCGTTACACATCAAATTATAGAACTTAAGTACCGTAAATAAATTCTAACATGACCAATGACAGCTCATAGATTGAACGCTGCACTAAAAAATAATATGTGCCAAAACAAACAGTAAAACAAGAGACTTTAGCAGAGGCAGTAATCATATGATACTTACAAAATGCTCGGTGAAAAAAGATCGAAAATTTGAATCATCCGTGAGCACATCAGCCAAGCGCATAGCGTTAAGTAGCACAAAACCCATCGGGTAGTCAGGAGAAGCAGTAGCCATGGAAGCTTTGGAAAGGCCAAGCCTCAACAATTTAAGAACCTACATTGCAAATATATCAATACTGAATAACTCTTAACTTCATATAGATATACTTTCCTGGAGAGAATTGAGGAACAGAAAAGTACAGTGTCAATTTAACAACATAGTCCATTCAGGAAACTCTAGGCTTAAACTATTATCACTAAATCAACATCAGCCTTTTTCAGTGAGTTGTTCTATGACTAGTTACAACGTATTGAAACCCGTAAGATTGTCACTTTGTATAAGTAGCAGTGTCACCCATTGATAACCTTTGAAATTAAGAAGGAAACGTCCTATCGAATTTAGAGCAAAGCCCCTAATTAGCACTGACCTCTGAGGCAATATTTTTTGCTAAAGGAAGGTTTCCTGCATTGGCAACCTCGTCAAGAAATGAGACACTTTCCGCCTCAAACAAATGCTGCAACTGCGGGAACATGAACTACGGTATGAGTTGCAGTTGCACACAGTAAATAGAGAAACATTTTGTTAAATTTCAATAGACTTACCATTGAAAGGACTTTTGCTTTCATTCGAGATATGGAAGCTATAATTTCAGTAGCTCTAACAAATTCAGGTGTTATAGCTAGTGATAGTACAGATTCCGCAAGCCTAAGAACGCCACCTTTTCCACATAGCTCCTGAAAAAAAATAGTACCAGAAAACCCAATTATGAGATTTATCCTCCATAAAATTATCAATTTTGCAAAACAAATTAATAACAACTCGTGATTAATGTACAAGAGACTAGTTATGCATCACAAGCTTTAAACACCATCAATTAGAGAAACCTTGTTTTTGGCGACATGGTCTCTGAACTGTTTGTGTTGACATAGAGAATGAAGGAACTGCACAGATGCTTCAGCTTGTTGGCAGTGGAACTTAACCTCCTCTACAGAATTCGGGCCAAGCCTATTTGGCAAGTCAGTTCGTCGATACAGCAACTTTGCTTTCAAATTTATCACAACATTGAAAACAGCTTCAAAAGCACTGTCTATAAACATATCAACCTATATGAGAAAAAAAAAAAAAAAAAAAAAAAAAAAAAAAAAATCAGATTAAACTAATCCCAACGCAGCAGAACCAGATCTCCTTTCCTCGCATTCACATTAAAATAAGATAATAGTTTCATACCCTCGAGTAGGCAAGAAAGACTTGAATAAGATCTTGGGATGAAGGAGAGATAAACGCATGAAACAAGTGGAGAGAACAAGCCACCAATGTTGCCTCGAGTAATGATTCTTTATCTGAGTTACAGCTTTCCTGAAATCAAGCAACAGAAACATGAATAACATTCTCTAAAAAAAACAAGAAGAGACACAAAGAGGAAGAAAACAACCTTTCTATTACGATTGAGCTTTATTAACACAGAGACCAGCATACCAATCATCTTTGCTGATACTTTCACATCATCCAGTAAAACCTATCACAATATACAAACAAAAGGATGAAACAACACAGTTTCTTTAATACTGTTCCATAGATACATATCAAAATTTGAATCATTGAACCTGCTCAAGTCTAGCGTTACGAGGTGCTAAGTCGTAGAACGTATTCAAAAGTCTGATCCCACACATCACATAAAGAGATATTCCAGAATTATAAGGAGAATTAAGCACCTTAATGAGGTGCCAAGGTAACATTTTCAGCAATCTCTCCAAACTAATCTGAAAATATCACAATCAGATAACAGTGAATTTACTTAAAATGGATAAGGAAAAAATTGAGAAAGCAAAATCAAGTTGATTTTTACCCTTTGTGGTAATCCTTCTTGAGAATTAAAGCGAATAGAGAAATCTTCATTATCTTTAAACAGCTTATGTAATTCCACAGAGTTTCGCCAATGTAAAGACTTTACAGCTGTTAGTATCTGTTCTTGCTGCAACAATCGAACCATTGTTACCTGTATGCAACAGTGACTCAAACAAATTTCTGAGGAACGGAGATATCAATGATTTTCTCAAGGTTTGGGATTTATATTGACCACTGAGTGGTCAAAAGATGACTCAGCTTTATCCTATGAGAATCTGGATTATTGGTTGATTCGTCAGTTTCAAACCCTAAAACACTAAGATTTCTCCAAATGTCGAAACGATGAAGATAATCACGTGAGAGAACACGTGACTTCTCTTTTTTTAGTAAAGTCGTTTAATTAAAGCCCAATGCAGAGTCAAAGCCCAAACTATTTTTATATTTGGCCCAAATTCTTTTTAAAAATGCCAAGTTTTGCTTTTTGATTTTTTTTTTTTGTTTTAAGTATTCCAAGCCATCCCTTAGAGCAAACAAAGTATTCATTTTATACCATATTTTATTTTATTTTTTATAAAAACTTAAACCAACATTCTTTTGTTAAATTATTTCATATATAAAATATTGAAAAAAAATTAATAATTGGTTCTAAACAATACTATCTTATTTGCTTATTTATTTTATGGAAAAATATGTATTCATAGAAATACTATAAATTAAAATTAGAGGTCGGTAGTTCGAATGAACTAACAAAAAAATAGTTTTATAATTTAATATGGTATAGTTTCTGCCATAAAAAAATGTAAGAGATTTTAAGTTTAAAACTTACTAGTATAATTAACAAAGTGTGTTAATCCAGGATAAGAATATAATTTCAAGAGCTATCATAATATATTTCACATATGCCCAAAAATATAGTTAATTAAGCATTAGAAGATAGATACTTACCATTGATGGTTTTGATGGCTTCTTTGTTTCAGGAATAGGTATTGATGATGATGAAGATGCTATGTTTTCAGCTCTAGTCATTGATCTTGTCTTTCTTTGAGAATCAAGAAGTGATGGTGATGGTGATGATGAAGATGCTTTTCTTTTACCATCTCTCTTGTTGTTTTGGGTCTTGAAAACAAGAAAAAAAAATATAAGAAAAAAAAATAATAACTTGTTAGAAGATTAAGAAAATTAAGAAAATTAAGATTAAATCTTGACAGAAATAGTCAAATATTTGCATGTCAATTTTAAACAAATTATTCTGGAAAATACAAACAAAAAATTAGCTTAAACACACAAAATTAAAATAATTTGTGGATCGTGAAAAATGAAATCTGGGATATTTTGAATATCGAATATACCAGTGTTATTTATTATCAACAAACATTTTAGATTTGTAATGATTTAGCGATTTGAATTTGAGTTTCATTATATAAATTCACCGATTAAATAAAGTAGAAAATCTATTATATTACATGATTTGTTGAGTTTCATTATATAAATTCACCGATTAAATAAAGTAGAAAATCTATTATATTACATGATTTGATTTTCAAAGAAAAATTCTTGACGTAGAGCTATTTAATGTTTAGTTAATTTTTAGACCATTGCTACACATAAATGATAAACATAGTTTCAATTCCGACAATTAATCAAAAATTTAAACAATCCATAAAAATGTTATAAATTAAATAGTCGAAGATAAAGATTAAAGAAAAATCCGACTTACCGGAAACAAATCTTTTGATTGCGTCGACTTCATCACTTAACATACGTCGAAGAAAATTTTAGCGGCGGAGAAACCTAAAACGTTCGAAGAAAATCCTAGCGGCGGAGAAACCTAAAACCTTTTAATATATATATAAATTTTTTGGTTGGCGATTTTCATTAAGGGTAAGAATGTCATAACTTTAATGTTTAACCTACATTAACATTTTTTATAAAAAAATATTTATTATTACATTTAATGTTTCAATATTTGTTTTTGAAGTTTAATTTATACAAAAGAAAAATTTTTCTACTCAGTAGTTGAATATTCTTAAAATTTTGGTTTGTTTTTATTTTTGTTTATGAAATTAAAAAAAAAATGATTTATGTTGAAAAATGGACTTACATATTTTTATTTTTTCAATTGAATGACCAAAATATCCTAAAGTAAATTACAAATTTAGATAAGATAATGAAAAATCTAGAAGATCCACTTAGACTACGCCACGTCAACTAACTAAGAACCAGTTAAAATACAGTGGCATAATTGTAAATATTTTGTAAAAGAAAAAATAGTCTCAGTGGGAGAAAATTTTGAAATCAGTGTACCGTTGGTTTGAAATTAAACAAAAAGACAAATTTCAAAACCACAAAAAAAAAAAAGAATATTTTAAAAAAGAGGAAAAACCTTTTCGATAATTTAAAAATTGCTTCCAAATCGAAGCTGGAAAAAATCTTCATTGTTCTTTTGTCTCTTCTTCTTCTTCTGTGAGTAGTTTTTCTCAATGACGGGGCTTGTGATGATAACTAAAAGCGGAGGTTGTGGCGGAGGAAGGAGAAAATCTAAGGCGGAGGAAGAAGAAGAAGAAGAGGAGCAAAATCAGCAACAACTATCACTTGTTGAGTTTCTCTTGACGGCGCTGCGTAAATCGGTTGTATCTTGCCGTGTTGATAACCAGCAAGACGGTGGAGGGAGGATTGCGTCTGGAGTTAATCAGATGGAGATTGGGTGGCCAACGAATGTTCGCCATATTACTCATGTAACGTTTGATCGATTTCAGGGCTTTTTAGGTCTTCCACACGAACTTCAAGTTGAGATCCCATGTCGAGTCCCTAGTGCAAGGTATGAAACTATTCGATTCAAAGGTCTCTCTAGTTCATTCACTAGAATCTGAAGTTGGACCAGCAATTATTAGCAAAATCTACATTTCTATGGTTATAATTTTGAATGTTTCTGAGTTAGAAATGGTTAGATTCTCTCTGATTAATGCACTGTTCGATTCAAAGATCTCTCTAATTCACTAGAAGCTGGATCTGCAGTTATTAGCAAAATCTAGAGTTCTATGGCTATAAATTTGAATGTTTTAGAGTTCTAAAAGTTTAGATTCTCTCTGATTAATATAGTGTGAGCGTGTTTGGTGTATCTCCGCAATCAATGAAATGTTTATATGATCTATGTAATTCACTAGAATCTGAAGCAATCATTAGCAAAATTCAGAGTTCTAAAAGTTTTGTTTCTCTCTGATTTATGTAGTGTGAGCGTGTTTGGTGTATCTGCGGAATCAATGCAATGTTCATATGACGAAAGAAAAAACAGTGTTCCAACTATTCTATTACTAATGCAACAAAGGCTTTATTCTCAAGAAGGTCTTAAGGTAAATCAAATTAAGCTTTTTTGAAAGTAGATTTGAGTTAATATGTATTAACTTTTTTTGTTTGCATAGGCTGAAGGAATTTTCAGGATAACCCCTGAGAATAGTCAAGAGGAACAAGTAAGAGACCAATTAAACAGAGGTATTGTACCTGAGAACATTGATGTGCATTGCTTGGCTAGTCTTATAAAAGCTTGGTTCAGAGAGTTACCTTGTGGAGTGCTCGATGGTCTTTCTCCTGAGGATGTTCTTAATTGCAATACTGAGGATGAATGTATTGAACTCATAAAGCAGCTTAAGCCTACTGAGTCTGCTTTGCTTAATTGGGCTGTTGATCTTATGGCTGATGTTGTTGAAGAAGAAGAGTTTAATAAAATGAATGCAAGGAATATAGCTATGGTTTTTGCTCCTAATATGACTCAGGTAAAACAAAACCAATCATAACTTTGTCCAATACCTCTTCGAATCACTGAAGTTACTAACATTTAATTCTTGTTTTTAACTATATAGATGACAGATCCATTAACAGCTCTTATGCATGCTGTTCAAGTGATGAACTTGCTTAAGACTCTCATTACAAAAACACTAGCTGAACGAGAAGAAAGTGCAAGCGGATCAGAAGGATATTCTCCATCCCATTCATCTAATTCCCAAACTGACTTTGATTCTGACAATGCACAAGACATGGAAGTTAGCTGTGAATCACAAGGTACAGATTCTGAATCCGGAGAAGAAGAAGAGCAACAATCACATCTCAGCCGCGACTCTACCCACGAAGATGATGAGATCGATATTGGATCATTAAGTTCAATTGAGAAATGTTTCTTGAATCAGCTCAACAACAATGCTAGAGTTTCAGATACAAGCATTACTGAAGAATGGAGCCATAAAGGGTCTCCATTAGTATCATTCACAGAGAACAAAAACAACACTTAGAGAGGATAAAGCTAATGATCCTCTTGTAGTTGTGTCTGTAAATCAATACAGAGAGTGTTGTCCAATTTGTTAGGGTCTTTAGGGATTGTTGGTGTAGAAGTGTGATTTTAGGGTTCAACAAGGGCTGAACCTATCTCTGTCTCTTGATTGCTGTTGTGTAGTATTTCTCCATGTGTGTCTTTTTGTGTTGTGTGTTTGTTGTGTTGTTTGGCTATTGTAACAAAGATAATCTGACCCTTTTTTTTATCCTTGAATTTTGGAACTGATTCTTTCTTCTAAAGACAAAATTAGATCAACATTAGACAACAATTCAATCAATTTTTTGTTAATAAATCATAAAATGCCTAGATGAATTTATTAAAACACATAAATTTACAAATTGTTATTTGCAGAAGAGAAAAGAAATGATTAAAAATGTATACAGACGTTGTTGCCTTCACAATGAACTTGTCTTGAAGAGCACAAGGTAGATAAAAAATTCACTCGTGATACGGCATCGCTTCATAGTACTTCTCTCCGGTTATTAATACCCGTTAGATATTCTATAACGAATCTGGGCCGTTGAATTAAAAATCATTCTGTTTTATTTTAAATTAGGGAAAATAATATTCGACACTCTCTTCAGGTTCTCCTTCCCCTCTTGAAAGCTTCCGTCTCCGCTCACTCTCAGGGCTCTTTGAGGTTTTTCTGAACGATGCCGAGGTATTAGGGTTTTAGATCTTCATCGTTATATTGATAAATATAGATCGATTTTATTAATTTCGAGATCAATTTCTTGTTTTTGAGTTTCGCAGGTATTACTGTGATTATTGCGATACTTATCTCACTCACGATTCCGTAAGTCTTGAATCACTAACTCTTCTTCTTGTTTCTTTCTACTCTTCCGTAGTATTTGATAACTTTTACTCGCTGATGAATTTGAAGTTGTGGTCTTATTGAAATCGATCTCCGGCAATGTCAGTTAGGTTTGCGATTTTTGATTTCATTTTATATACGTAGACATCTTACAGCGATTCCCTTCTTGGCTTTTGTCTGGCTTGGCTCAATCAATGGGTGGAGATTCTTATTGATTACTAGGAATCATAGTTTTGTGGTGAAAGCTCCGAATTCTCTTATACAACTTCAATTTTGATTTGTCAATTGCATTTAGATCCAATTTGAGCCTCATTTTTTTTTGGCATTTAGAGCAGATTTGAACCCCAAATTTTCTGCATTTTGATGTTTATTTATCAATATAGTTGCTTATGCTTCTGTGCTGATTAAGAATCTATTCATGTCTCACTTATTGTACAGTCTTCTCTTAACAATAATGTTTTTTATTTTTTATCATTTCAGCCATCAGTGAGAAAGCAGCACAATGCTGGTTACAAACACAAGGTACATTAAAAAAAACTAAGAAAGGTTTTGATTTTTTGGTTTAGTCTATACGAGCCTTCTGTTTTTGATGATTTTCAGGCGAATGTGAGAATATACTATCAGCAATTCGAGGAACAACAAACACAAAGTTTGATTGATCAAAGAATTAAGGAACATCTTGGCCAAGCTGCAGCGTACCAACAAGTCGGTGCTGCGTTTAACCAGCATATGCTCGCTAGACCTCGCCCTCCCATGATGTTACCACCTGGAAGTATGCCTATGGGTATGCGACCTCCTGTTCTGCCCAGACCGATGATGCCTGGTCAAGGTAATATCTGTTCTATTGCTATGCAGATTTATATCGGAAAGATTTTAGTAGAGAAGTTTTATAGTATTGTTTAGAGAAAGACTAGAGAAAAACTAGTAGAGTATAATAATGAACTTCATACATATAGGTGAATTGAGAAACTTGACACAGACTAGAGAAAAACTAGTAGAGTATAATAATGAACTTCATACATATAGGTGAATTGAGAAACTTGACACTATATAGATTCATTACTCTTACGAAATAGATTCGTAATATTGTGGCTTTGCAGGTTACATGCCTCCTCCAGGGGTACCGCAGATGATGCAACATCCTGGTGGACCACTACCTCCGCCTCCACAAAATGGTATGAGACCACCAGGAATGGCTCCTATACCAGGTCAAGGCGGTGGACCACCTCCCAATTATAATGGACCTCTACCACCACCTCCTGGTCCTCCTCCTGCTTATCATACAAATTCAGCTGCTCCACCAAGTGGTAGCTTCAACAATCCGAATCCTAATGGTGCTGAATCTCCTGAAAGTAATGAGTAGAGTTAAGTTCTATCAGCTAAAAAATCCAGAGCAATTGTTTAATGTACCTTACTTTTTCTATTACTGTTCATGTGAGAGAGGTTTAGAACTAATATATGTGAAATGGTTTATGTGGTAGATTTTTGTAACCATTTTCTTATCTCTTAGAAACAAACAGGTTTATGAAATATCGATTTATTACTTGCCCAACCAGTTGAACAGTAAGTGTACACTGTACAGAAGGGGACAAGGTGCTGTAAACTTATGTCTTTCTTTGGTTCCTTTTCTCTGAGAAGAGACCATGCCTGCACCAAGAGACAAAACCAAAAATGTTAAGGAGATTAGTATTTGTAGTTACTAATCCTGGGCATTCAGTTTTTTTTTTTTTCAGTACAGTTTTCGTAAAATGGTGGACTTGAAAAAACCGAGAAACTCGGACATACAAAAGCCAAGCCAAACCAAAATCCGAGAAAATCTTTGATTACTATCAGTTTGTAGCTTGGTTTTCTCGGATCATCCACCCAGATCTAAGAAACAGAACCGAATGCACATCCCTACTTACACAAACTATGAATCTAGTGGTGGGTGGTTTCAAACCTGGCATATTCCAGTTTCTGAATCACGATTCCATTCAGCAAAAGCTCAGAGGTGTATATTTTAGCTCCTACATTACAAGTTTTTATAGAAAGATTACAACTATTAGCTTAAAATTATTCTTCCCGTTTAATTTCATGGTGTTAAACTAACAGATAGGTTACCTTGCTTAATGAAAGGAAGACAAACATCTCGATCATCTTCGCAAGAAAGAATCAATAGATCATCTGCAGCATTTATCTCACTTATCTCCACTACCTGGTAAATGAACTCATAAGTCATAACCATAAGTGTCATTCATACCCAATTAGTAGATCAGTGAGTTATTCTTACCTGCCCTTGTGTTATATTAACTAAGTCAGCGATCATATCTCTGCTTGGTTTAATGTTTGGAGTGATGCAGACTTTAAACCCCTATAAATAAAGAAACTTATATGATTTCAGTGTATATGTGAACAAAGGGTGTTTTAATGAAGCTCTAACCTTAAGAAGGGGATGCTGCTTTGCACGGGTTAAAGATGTAAGCATACAGAATCCTTCTTTTTCCTTTTTGCTATCTTTTAGGATGTAACTCTTCTCATCCATCAAGTATCTTGTTTCTCCACAGCTCTCTAACCATAGAGGTGTGACTACAGGTTTACCAAGGGCTATAGCTTCTAACATATTCCTTGTTCGAGAATATTTATCTGCTATGAAGTGTGTTGAATCTGCTGAGGAAGATGCCAGAGATATACCCAGTCGAACCATAATCTATGGGAAGAAAGAGGGAATTCTTGATAACTAATATGGTTTTATAAAGTTAGATATATTGAATGGTAGGAATTAAACCTTCTTTTGCTGCTTTACTGTTTCATCATCTAGATTCTGGCTGAATAAGACTCGAACATGTGCTAAGTTTCTTCGTCTCCTTAGGTCTTTTCCGGATCCTCCAAACCTTGCAGCAAAATCATTCTGACAGGACAACCTGGATAAATCTTCATTGCAAGGGCTTATATGACTTCCTTCATATATTTTCCTTGCAGATGCATGATTTGCAACATCAATGACTCCTGATTGGCAAGAAGTGGCTCGTCTTGTCCTACTTGATGATACTTGTAACCTGCTTGACAAAGTGTTAGTTTTACTTCTGTCTTTAACTGAACCAGCACCCCAAGATATCCTAGGTGGGACGTGATGCGTTTGCATAAGGCGCGATCTTTTGGCCCTGGGATGCCTCCATTCACATAAGCTGACAAGAGATGGTATAACAGAAACATTTGTTCCGGACCTCCCTTCTTTGGTGAATTTTCTCTTCTTTTTAGACTTGTTGTCCTTGTGTGGAGCACTACTAAGACAACCCCTCCGTTTGTCTCTTTCAGGTCCACACTCCATGATAGCATTGTTCTGTCTAGAAAGATTACTAACTTGATCACTCTTTTCTGATAACCTCCCAGAAATTGCGTCTGATTCACAAGCTACTTCATTAGTACAGGGAGCATAAACTAAAGCACTCATTGCTTCAGCAGCAATTTGAGTGTTAATACCAATGTCAATAAAATCTTCCTCGGGTTCCAAGTGCTCCTTTGATGCCTTATCCTGCCACTGAGCATCTTTCTGTGAAATAGACGTAATGCTCGGACTCAAACCCCATGCTTGTTCCATCTTGCAATGTTTTGCAGAACTGTTCTGCGTAGATCTTTGTGTGGCATCAGTTG
Source organism: Physaria fendleri (assembly GCA_036630335.1). Classification (NCBI taxonomy): domain Eukaryota; kingdom Viridiplantae; phylum Streptophyta; class Magnoliopsida; order Brassicales; family Brassicaceae; genus Physaria; species Physaria fendleri. The sequence continues at coordinate 11,566,837 of CM071716.1, read as the reverse complement.
AGGCTTTCCTATTGTCACACGTATCCATAGATGCTTTCTTCACTCCAGGATCAGCATCTACAGCATGAACTTCTCTTCTCTTGAAGCATGAACTTTTTGCACTAGTGACTGGAAAGTCTTGAGGGTCATTCACATCACACTGATCACTAACCCAATCAAAGACACTCATTTTCCTCGTTGGACTTTTGCTCTTGATTTTTTTGGCTAGAGAATGACATCCTTTAGAACCTGATACAGGTGGTGACTTACTTCTCCAAGTAGTTTCCCGGAGACTCACTGGGGAAAAATTTAGATCTTCAGTCAAAAGTTGGTCCACAAAACCAAGGGCATCTGCTTGTGTTGCCTCTCCTGGTTCCTGAGAATCCAAAAAATCCAGCCCAGGACCATGACTGTCAGCAGTAATAGGCAAAGAACCTTGAACACCAGTCACAGTATCACAATTTGATTCTTGCTTTCCTTGAATATAGAGATACATCAACAATGATCTGAGTTAATCAAAAGAAGAAGATAGAAGCCTCATATAACAACACAAAGGTATGTTTTACCTAGTATCCGACATTCGTGATCAATCGATCCATCAGACTCCAAAAGTATACCTACAGCTTTGGGGGTTCGATCTCGCAAACAGGTCGACTCACCAGTAGCAACATTGCCCGATCCTCCATCTTCATCCTCACTATCATCCACCACTTGGTCGAGACCGTAACATTCCTGACCCAGTATTTCCTCATCACCACAATTTTCATCATCTACGAGCTCAGTATCATCATAGAGCTTTCGAACTGGGGTCTCCAGTGACGAGCTATCAAGTACTATCTCTTCATCAATCGGCTCAGTATCTCCAATTCCCCCACATCCCAAAATCCCGTTAACCTCAAACCCTAAGAGAATCCAGAAATGAAATTCGTACAATGAATCAATCAGCTTAAAAAATCTAGGATAATCTGGAAAACACCACATAAATGAAAAGTACATGAATCGTTATCTCAAAACTCACTATGATCAGTAGAAGCTGAAGGAGACTGCGAATCGGAGACGATAACTTCGGTTTCCATCTGATTAACCATCTAAACTCAAATTTCAAAAACAGTCCACTAAGAAATCGAATCGCATGAAGCGCGTAGTTCGTGTTTAGCTAGAAACCGAAAAGTAACCCTAGAGATTCCATTGATGTGATCAGTGTTGCGTTAATCGAGCTGATTGGCGGGAGAGAAACATGTCAAGAGCTGTACCGAGTGGGTTTTGAAAAAGCATAGTTCTGTAGTCAGATATTTTCAGATATATATATAGGTATGTAATGTAACAAGACAAACAAAATAAGGGCGTTTGGTCTAGTGGTATGATTCTCGCTTAGGGTGCGAGAGGTCGCGTTTGGTCTAGTGGTATGATTCTCGCTTAGGGTGCGAGAGGTCCCGAATTCAATTCTCGGAATGCCCCTCCTTTACTTTTTAATTTTTTTTGTTTCCTCTTCATCCAATGTATTACGTGTATGAACCTACCTTACAGCAATGTTGGTACTGGCTTATAAAAAACGCCTCCAACTATCTTGGATCTTAATCTCAATGTTTCCAACAAGGTATTGATTTATAAGAACATGTGTAAGAAAAGCTTTGGGAACACTTATTAGTTCTATCTGATCTTTACATGTTCTGTAGGTGAGCACAAGAATCAAACAGGCCGCTCGTGTGATGATCCTACATAATTCTATAACCATCATTTGCTCAGAGCGACAAATTTACCCCGGTGTTGATGATTCAAGGCTGATCCAGATAGTCCAGAGAACACGCGTGTTAAGACCAAGAGGTTTGTGAACCGGCAGCTGCAACTAATGCAGCAGGTGAAGGTTTCAAAACTGTAAAGCTTATAATATCAAATGAAATAACAAAACTCAGGTTCATAATTTACAAAGAAACTGTTCTTGAACCTTCAAAGGAACTAAACTAAACTATACTAAACAGTCTAGATTAGAGTACACCAGTTTCTACTCTATCAACAATCAAATTTATAGCTGCATTTGCGGATGTAAAAGCTCCATGGAAGCTTTCTTGGTATGAAATTGAGGTTAAATCTTGAGCCATCTTCAACAAAATCTGTCCAATGTCAGTTTCTTTCTTTAGCAATGAACTGTAATAAGACTTTGCAGCTACTTCACTGATCTTTACATTTGTTGGCTCAGGGCAATACTCATCATCTAACCATTTGTGCAGAGTTACTCTCAACCATTCAGATTCCTGTCCAAACATTTCAACATCAGCAAACTAAAGAATCATGCTATGTAACCAAAGCTAAAGTTTCAAAAATTTGCTAGTCTAAATCAGGAATTCAGGATTCAAGCAACATTGTTTGTGGAAACTAAATTAGGATTCAAGAAAGCAACAAAGAGGAAATTTTAATCTCAAAAGAGCCAAAAAAAAATCAAAGATCAGCAAACTAGAGAATCATACTAAGTAATCAAAGCAATAAAATGCTTGAAAGACAGTTAAATTTTCAAAATTTGCTATTCTAAATCAGGATTTGAGCAGCAATGTTTGGGGAACCCTAAATTAGGATTTAAGAAAGCAATGTTTGGGAAATTTTATACTCAGAAACAGAGCAATCTCAAACCCCACAAACGAAAAGCTTGAAATTTGACATTTGATTGACCTCAATAGCTCTGGAAGGGAGTAACCACTCTTCTGGAATCGTGAGTGCTTGTACGACTGATTCTGAGTCTTCTTCACCTTTATAGATCGAAAATTGAGACCTTTGGAGTTTCAATGACGGAAATTTCGGTGCATATGTTATCGGAAAGCTGACTGATCTTCGCCGAATCGTCGCCGGGAAATCAAAATGTTGAGTAAATAAGAAAAGGTGTGAATTTGTGACGTTTCGTGTCACGTAAGAGCAAACCCATGAGCTCATACTTAGTCTTGCGCTCTATTACTTCACTTCACTGATGGATTATCACAGAAAGGCTCTATCTTTTGTGGCTGCAATTGAAAGGTCAAGATCTAATAAGCCCCAATCTTTTAATTTAAATCCTAGGAGAACCTTCACTCTTTTTTAATTTTCTTTGTTATTTATTTTAAATCAAAATATTACTAAATTACTTAAAAACCAAAGACATACATGTATAATTACAAGTATACCAGTAAAAACCACGTGTCAGTCATTTTCCTTCCTCTTCATAGACTAAGGTCATGATTGGAAACATGGTGAGGTGAGTGGAAGCTGAAATGGAACCTGAGAGCGGTAGCTGAGAGCGGTAGCGGAAAGCGGTAGCGGAATCGGTAGCGGAAAACGGTTATCATAAACGGTAGCGGAAAATGATAGCGGAAC
>CM071716.1:11410861-11427815 GCA_036630335.1 Physaria fendleri | reverse complement strand
TCTGAGAAGATCATACGTTCTTTCCAACCCCAATAGTAGGAAGGTGAGCAAGAACACCTAAATGACACGCCAAACCAAATCCTACAACACAAAATTAGATCCAACACCACAAATTTACAGAGTTTGAGATGCAACTACATAAACTAAGGTAAAACAAGAGAGTTTATGTGTTCATAGTTATACCACGTGGATGAAGTATTCCATTTCCATCCACCATCAATACCTATGTACATTACAACGAGCAAAGTAAGGGACCTTCAAAGAAAGCAAAAACTAAACGATGCAACAAAGTGTGTTCGATTCACATCGGGTTCAAAATCTCGAAAAATTGATCCTAACTTGTCCATACAACGCAAAAAGCAAGTTTTGAGATAATCAATTGCAAAATTCACCAATTCATAGACATATACAAAACCTGAGGGTAGAAAGGATGCTGATCATCCTTCATTTTTTGCAGAATTTGCAAGAGCACCGGAGCCTGTAACATGACAAAGATCCAATTCTAGTATCTGAGATACTTTGTAAATCAAGTGAAAACAGTAAAGAATCCCTCGGGGACAGAAACCTCACGAAATGCGAGAAATCCAGGAACATAAGGAACATGAAGGCGGAGGAGAGAGAAGTCATGGTGGACTACACGGAGAGAAGGTAGCTCGAGAACGACGAGACAAGCACAGGCGACGGAAGAATCTTCCTTGGAAAAGCTCATGTCCACACCTCCAACGTACTTAAGCACCTCCAATCCCTGAGTCAATTCCATTGATGAAGGTGACTTCCATGTGAAATCATCGTACGCGATCAATTTCTTCTTGAGCCGATCTTGTTCTCTGAAAGTAATCAAACAAAACCCCTAACTGATTTTGATTGCGTGGAATGAAATTAAAAATCAATTCGAACCTACTCTTTCCATTTCTCGAGCTGATTTTCAGACGAAGATTCGCATGAAATTGAAGCTCCTTCATTCATTTTCCAGAAAAAAATTTAGTCGCCGGAGACGACGAAACTCCTCGGGGAAATTAATTAGTCATAACAATACGGCATCAGAACAAAACGTTGTCGTACTAGTGATTTAACAAAGCTTAGAGAATCACATTTTGCCACAATAACAACTACAAAACAAGAATGCTCAAACTTTGTTCCTCTAAATAGACTGAACTAGCCATTACATAATGAGAGCTTGAACTGAATCTCATCTGGTTGTAGATCTTGCAAGATGATTCCAGGATGAGATAAGCTAATAAAACGAGAAATCTTTGATATGTTTAACAAGTCTATTTAAAAAGCCTAGAAGATCACATTTTGCCACAGTAACAACTATGAGACAAGAAGGCTCAAACTTTGTAACTTTAAACAGACTGAACTAGCCATTAGATGATGAGAGCTTGAACTGAATCTCATCTGGCTGTGGATCTTGCACTCATGAATGTATGATAATTTGTACTTCTGTGTTTCCTGTAAGATGTATAAACATCATCATACTGAGTTGGTTCGTTAGGATCTGCTGTTGCTCCAAGTCCTAGTCTCCCTGATCCACTCTTTTTGTCGGTGCTTCCATCTGCAAATGTTCCAGTCTCGGGGTCCACTTGTAAATTGGGAGGTGGAGGAATGCAGGCACCTCCTTTCCGCTGTGGACTATCTCGCTCATAATTTTCATAGTCGTCTTCTGATTCAGATCCCATGGGACCTTCACTTGGATTGGTTTCACCTATCTCTTTGAAAAAGTTAGAGACTCTCTCGAGTACTTTAGATTGAGGTGTATCAGATGGTGGTATTATGGTTGGGATATCTAGAGGGCTCAATGGAGAGTAAGGTACACCACTACCAATCTGCATCTTTCTGACCATCCCAGGGATCAGACCAGGAGGAAAGAGAGGATAAGGAGGCGGTTTCTCACCTGCAGGAAGTTGGGTTGGAGGAGGGACAGAAGCACTAAGCGGTATGGAACCTGGAAAGGCACCCACCTGCAGGAAGTTGGGTTGGAGGAGGGACAGAAGCACTAAGCGGTATGGAACCTGGAAAGGCACCAGGAGGCATCTGGGCTCTGACCGGATTAGTCAGACTGTTTGGTGGCGGTTGCAGCATTCCTGCACGTTCATAAAGATAAAAAATGTTGATATACGGTCAAATCTAAACCAAATTCGTCTTATACATAGGCTGAATCATATTGTTTTCTCTCTCACGGAAGAGCAGAAGTGAGCAGAAGTACCTGTATGTTTTAAGGAGTTTGGTACTAAGATGGGGGAATGGGTAAAGGTATTTGCAGGTGGACCACTTTTCATCTCTTTCTCAAGGGAGGAGATAGTGTCTTGATCATAAACCTCCTTAGAACCCCAGAACTGCAAAATCTTCTCCAGACGTGACTGGTTTTCTTCCTTATTCTGTGGAAAGTGGTAAATTTTCCCCAGCATGGCACCCAAAACTGGTCTGAAAGCAAGAGCTTCATTGTCAAGCTCGTGCAGGTTTGTTCTCCGTTGCAAACTGTGTTTCAAGAAACATAACATATTAGGGTAGAAGTATCAATAATTTTGCAACCCAGTCTATCAAATGGACCAGAATCGAAAGCATATATTCCTAATATGTATGTAATGATCAGGGATTAAGTTTTGATACCTGTCAAAGAGAATGTCATTAGCTAGATAAACTATGTGCATTAGTCTATCAGAATCATCCATTGCAAAGACCCGATTTCTAAGTGCCTCTGCTAAAGCTGGTGCAAAGGGAGATCTCTGCATGAACCAAATCTTAGCACTTTTGATAGACTCTTTTGTGCCATTGAGGTTTCCCAAAACACTATTTAGTTCCATTTCAACATCATCAGGGAGTGGACCAGAAAGACCTCTGAATGTATGAATTGACTGATCAAAATCAGGACGAGCATGTGGCGCAAAAGAATGAGGTTGCGGAAGATGCGGTTGCAGATGTTGATGGTCATGAAATGGTGGGAAAGGTGGTTGACGGATCGGTGGAATAGCCAATGCACCGGGAACATTGTTCAATGAAGGACTCAACATGGGATTTGGCGGATGATGAATCATAGGAGGTCCTCCAGGGGGATGCATAGAGATAAAGTGCTTATACTGATAATAACTATGCCCTTCACCCCCAAACAGAAACGCATATTCAGGGTTATCCTTCTGTCTATCCCTCATCATAGCCTCAAACTCCGGACCATTCTTAATCGTATACTCAACAAGCTTATCAATTCGCTTCTGTAGCTCTGGATCAGCTGGAGGAGGAGGCGGAGGAGGATGAAGAGCGGAATCATATGGTCCAGGGAATGGCGGAGGAATGTGATGAGGAAGGAAAGTCTGAGGTTGTTGTTGACCAAACATCTGTGGGTGAGGAGGATGAGGATGCATAGGATGCTGGTAAGGAAACTGATGCATAGGAGGACGAGGAGGTATGAAACCCGAAGCATTCATCGGTGGTGGTGGATATGGTTGATGTTGTGGATTGAATCCGAATTGTTGTTGAAAGTTAGGACCTTGTGGAGGTTGCTGTTGTTGAGCATAAGGCAGCCCAGAAGAAGCAGCAAAATCGTGCTGTCTTCGATCCATTTACAAAACGTGAAACAATTGTGTTCTATAGATTCAGCTAGTGCTCCTGAAAAGAATGCAAAAAAAAAAAAAAAAAAAAAAGCATTCGAAATTGGTCATATGAATCAACACAGAGTCAATTGAAGAATCTGACAACAGCTGAAATCAAGAACTTAAAAGAAGAAACTTCGAGAACATGTATCTGAAATTAGAGAGAGCGAGACCCAATAATCACTAACAAGACCCAGCTATAAAAAAAATAGCATTCGAAATTTGATCATATGAATCAACAAAGAGTAAATTAACGAATCTGATAACAGCTGAAATCACAAACCCTAAAAGGAAGAAACTTGGAGAAATGTATTTGAAATTGGAGAGAGCGAGACACCACACCTGTCTATCACTAAGAAGACAAAGAAAAACGCAGCTTTCTCAGAAAACAGTTGAACCCGATGGAGCAGAAGCTAAAACTTACTTGAAGAAGAAGACGATGGCCACAGAGAGACCTTACTCTAATACTCGGGTAGGATCCGGATTCTTATTTGGGCCACGAAACCCGGCCCGTTATCTATGTGCCTTAGAAGTTGACCGAATCTAATTAACCAAGACCTATACCCGACCCGACTGGACCCGACCCGAACCGTGTTAAGAGGCACTAAGCAGATAAACCCCAGAGAGTAAACCCTTAAGCATCCTGAAGAATTTTATCTCCGCCATTAACAAAGTCCTTCTTCTTCTTCTGCTGGATTTATGAAAGCACTTGTGGGACGATTTAAAACTTTCTGAATCAAGCAACGTATTATCCCAATGCAAAGAACCATCTCACTGGCGGCTGCACAGTCTTCTTCTTCGACTTCAATTCTATCTCTTCGTCCTCTCATGGCTAAGGTTTGTGTTTCAACTCTTTCCGCTGGTGGGGTACTGAATTCCCAACCTCTCGATTCAAATTTCCGTCCTTTATGGCTAAATCCTTATGCTTTAGTAGTTATACTATTGAATTGGATTCAAACTTGTTTCCTTGACCTTCATTCATCAGTAGAACTCATGCTGATTCTGGAGATTACTTGTTTTTGTCGTTGCAGTTGCAGTGCAGGGTGATTCAGATTTTTCCAGCTTCCTCTTCCTCTTCATTAATTCGGGTTGATAAAGTGCATAGAAATGTATCTCAGCTTCAGTTTAGAAGAGAAAATGCAAGTTATTTTAAGCTAGTTTGTGCGCTTCCTTCGCATCTAAAGCTTCTCGGTGGTGGTCTTAGTTATGCAGCACACTGGAGCAGCTCAACTTCAAGGTCCTTTGGAAATTGTATCAGGCCTGTTACAAGGAGATATTTTTCTCAAGTTCCTAATACTGGAAATAAAGATAGCATAATTGGTGGTGATGAAAAAGCCAGTGGGAATAAAATTGGTTTCAAGAAATTTAATAAGAAGTGGAAGAAGCATAAGGTTTTGGCTTCCACCAAAGCTGAAGTGGTGGCATCTACTGAACCAGTAATTGGAGATGTTTGCAGTGGCATCAAGGTGGAACTATCAACTACAGCTTCACCTACTGCCAATGGTAAACAAGTGTCTACTGTCAAAACAAAACGGCGGCCAAAAAGTAAGAAAAAAGAAGACAAATCTTCTTCGACAGTATCTGTTTCAGAGGAAGTCTCTGTAGAAGAGAGTTTTAAAAGTGTTTCCAAGCCAGGACATACGGTTTCCGGAAATCAGAAGTCTTCATCTGTTGAGGTATTAAATTTGTAAATTCTTAGGAAAGATAATAGTCTTACCTTTTCTTATATCACCTAACAGTACAGTTCCCAGAAGGAGGTGGCTAAAAATCCTACTCTAGAGGGTCCAGAAAGTTCTAGTCCATCAAATTCCAAGTCTGAACAACAGCAGGCTGGGAAATATTCTTCTCAAGTCCCCAATACTGGAAATAAGGATAACATTGTTGGTGGTGATGAGAAACCTGGTGGTAATAAATCAGCTTTCAAGAAATTCAATAAAAACCGAAAGAAGCAGAAAGTTTTGGCTTCTTCGGAAGCTGAAGTGGGGACTTCTACTGAACCAGCTATTGATGGTAGCTGTGGCTTAAAGGTGGAGCTATCAACTACAGCGGCACCTGCTACCAATGGTAAACAAGTTTCTACTGTCAAAACAAAACGGCGCCCCAAGAGCAAGAAAATCAAAGATAACTCTTCTACTGTGGTACCAGCTTTGGAGGTGGTCTCTCTAGAAGAGAGTCCGATAAGTGTTCCCAAGCCAAAACATTCTGGTTCCGGAAATCGGAAGGCGTCATCTGCTAAGGTATTTAACTTTAATATTTCTAGGAATAATAGTCTTCCCCTTGTGTATTTAACTAACAGTATTCTCAGAAGGAGGTGGCGAAAAATCCCATTTTGGAGGAACCAAAAAATTCTGCTCCATCAAATTCCAAGTTGGAAGAGCAGCATTTAAAGTCAACAAAAGCAAGCAATTCATCAAAACAGAAGCAGGTTCCTCAACCCATGAAAAATAGCATAGAACATCGAGGTCAAAATGCATCTAAACCGCTTTATCCGCCAAGTGGAAAATCTGTTATTGTCGTTGAGTCAATCACAAAAGCAAAGATTATTCAGGGTTATCTTGGTGACATGTATGAGGTTTTGCCAAGTTACGGTCACATCAGGGACCTGGCATCAAGGTCTGGCTCAGTGAGGCCAGATGACGATTTTAGCATGGTTTGGGAGGTTCCATCTTCGGCCTGGACTCATATTAAGAGCATAAAGGTGGCATTAAATGGGTACGGTTTCTTGCCTATTTCACTACTTTTTAATCCACTGTTACTGTTACCATCTAATCCTTAATTCTAAAATAAATTTTGGGTTTGTCATTGTGCTGTCTAGCTATTGAGATATGTGACTGGTTCAAGCTTCATATGATATGAACTACTTCTGTCCTATGGTTTTCTTACTGTGCATCTCTATCTCATTCTGTTTATGTTATTCCTCAGAGCTGAAAATTTGATTCTTGCGTCGGATCCAGATCGTGAAGGAGAGGCAATTGCCTGGCACATCATAGAAATGTTGCAGCAGCAGGGTGCCTTACATGAAAGTATGACAGTAGCAAGGGTTGTTTTCCATGAGATAACTGAGTCTGCAATAAAAAGTGCACTTCAATCCCCACGTGAAATTGATGGGGACTTGGTACATGCTTATCTTGCACGGCGTGCTCTTGATTATCTAATCGGATTTAATATTTCACCACTACTTTGGAGGAAACTTCCGGGTTGCCCGTCAGCGGGGCGAGTCCAATCTGCTGCTTTGGCTCTTATATGTGATAGAGAAAGTGAAATTGACGGATTTAAGCCTCAGGAGTACTGGACTGTAGGAATCAAAGTGCAAGGGAAAGATAATTCGACCACCTTTTCAGCTCACTTGACCAGTTTAGATTCAAAAAGGTTAAGTCAGCTTTCTATCAACTCTGAAGCAAATGCACAGGACATTGAGCAAAGGATCAGATCAGAAGGTTTTCTAGTGAAGGGCACTAAAAAAAGCACTACGCGGAAAAATCCACCAACTCCATACATAACATCAACCCTTCAGCAGGATGCTGCTAACAAATTGCATTTTCCAACAGCATATACCATGAAGGTTAAGAAACTTCAACCTTTATCTTTTCTGTTCATTTTCACTTTTCATTTACATATTTCTGATAATAAGTATTTTGCAGCTCGCTCAAAAACTATATGAGGGCATCCAACTGCCCGATGGTAAATCAGCTGGTCTTATAACATACATGCGGACTGATGGTTTACATGTGGGTGATCTCTTTAGTTGTATATTCTCTGATATGAGCATTCGTTTTGTTTTTGCTTTTTAAAAACATAATTTTCTGACTGATTCATGCTATTCCTTCGCATTTCACTTTGATTTTCCTTGATTTATTTGTTTCGTTTTTTATTTTTTTGTTTCCATCAGATAGCTGATGAAGCTATCAAAGATATACAGTCCTTGGTGGCAGAAAGGTAAGGCATATAAAGGCATCTGTTAGGTGATTCTACAGTAGTCCGTTTGGCTCAAGAAAACTATAGCAGCTATTTACTTATTATCTGTAGGTATGGGAAGAATTTCACATCAGGTACTCCTCGTAAATATTTTAAAAAGGTTAAGAACGCTCAGGAGGCCCACGAAGCTATTAGACCTACCAATATACGTAGATTACCATGTAAGTAAAACATTGCCCATGCTTCCCTAAGGTGGATCTATTAGCCATCGTCAATAATCTACCATACGATTATTTCATAACTCTCTATGTATTTTCTATGCATTTGCAGCAACGGTTGCTAGCCTGCTTGATGCGGATGCTCTAAAGTTATATACCTTAATATGGTCACGAGCTGTTGCATGTCAGATGGAGCCTGCTTCCATTGCGCAGGTAATATATGCGTTACTTGTCACTGCAAGTCATGCATATAATTTCAAGTAGGTTATTATTGACCAGCGAGAGAAAAAAAAGGGAGAGAGTGTGTAATTGGATTGGCTATCAACCGATATTGAATGGTTGAAGGTTTAATATTTTGAGAATCCAACATATTTCTCCATTTTTTCCTGACTCTTTTCTTTCTCAGATACAACTTGACATTGGAAATGCCTCTGAATCCATTATCTTCAGATCATCGTGCTCGAAAGTCGAATTCCTTGGATACCAGGCAGTTTATGAGGTACGAGCTATTTTGTTTTATCTTTGATCACCTTGCAATTTTATCACTAGGTGGGGTTTTAATTCCTCACATGTGTTGACGAGTTCCTAGATTTGGCTTTCGAAGTAATTGTTTGTTATATTTCTCTTCTCTTTGCTGTGACTGTCATCTGCATGTTTACCTTGACAGCTTTTGCTTATTGGAATTTTAATTTAATGTGCGGTCCTTCTTCTCTTTGGACATGTGGTAAAACAGGTTTTGTTGTTTCTCCTTGTGATATTGTAGGATCCTGAAGCTAAGGCAATACTAAACAAAGACGATGATCAGAGTAGTGAGCGTGAAGAAACTTTTAAAACCCTCAGTTTGTTGAAGGTACCATTTCTATTATCACAACCTTTTTCAGCTTTGCTTTATAACGTGGTTTTATTTTCATTCTGTCTTCAATTGTTTCGTCCATGAGAAATACTGTATCTTTATTAGGTGTTCCTTCTCTTTTCAGGATGGGGATCTGCTACATATTGGTGAAGTGGAGCTCAAGCAGCACCATACTCAGCACCCACCACGCTATTCCGAGGGGTCTCTGGTATAGCTCTCCCATTTCCTTTGTGTCAAAAAAGTTTCTAATATCCAGTTCAACAATATGTTAATCATCAGTGTAGGCTCTTCACAGTAAATTAGTTTTCTATAGGTGAAGAGGGAGAAATATGATTAGGAAGACGAAAAGAGGACTCACACAATTTTGTTTCCAAAAATGATCCGTTCTTTTGCCTTCTTGTTTGTTTATACAAATCTTAACTCTTTTTTATGTCCAAGACTTGATGAAATCTGGCACTTCACATTTTAGTCTCCACTAGCTTGTTTTGGTTCCAGTTCAGTTAGATAATGCTTTCACTTAAGCTTCCACGCAATGCTTTCATTATTCTTGAAGTTAAGCATTGATCTTAAACAGTTGCCACCGATAGTAATGCATCTCTGTTTCAGAAAGATAGTAGTTACGCATCAAAATGATAAGGGGTTACTTTTTTGTATGAGTGCTAAATTTTGTTGTGTCGCAGATGTTAAGCATGAGATTTTCTTACTGCACCCATATTTCACAATACATAATTTATTAAACATGTTTGATGTGTTTCAGATTAAAAAACTCGAGGAGCTTGGGATAGGTCGACCGTCAACATATGCATCTATATTTAGGGTTTTACAGGTATGTGGAGGAAACTGTTTGCATTTTCTAGTGCTTCTCTTTCTTGCTGAAAGTTAAGAGGGTCAACCGTCTCCTTAAACTAGCAATAGGCCAATACTCCTTTCTCATGAAAGGCAAAGACTGGCAGCATTTTGACACCGTTTCTCTTTTTACAGGACAGAAAGTACGTGACAATAAAGAGCCGAATCCTGTATCCGGAATTCCGTGGGAGGATGGTATCTTCCTTATAAATTGAGCTCACTAATTGATCCCACCATCCCAACTTATCTTTTGGTAACCTCTGTACAATCTTTTCAGGTTTCAGCTTTTCTTACCAACTACTTCACTGAGGTCACAGACTATAGTTTTACTGCTGATATGGAAACTGAGGTGGATATTTAGTTTGTTCTTTCACCTGACTCCCTGTTATCTATAGCAATTTTTTACATTTGGATAGATATTTTCCAATGTTACAAGATGATATACAATTTTTTTTCTTTATGATGTGATTTTTTGTTCCAGCTTGATAATGTTTCTGGTGGTGTAACTGAATGGAAAGGTCTCCTAAAAGACTACTGGACACGATTCAGCTCGTATTGTAAACGTGTTGAAAACGTCCAACGCCCTCAGGTACTTTCTAACAAGATTGAACTCTGGAAGTCTACTTTCTTCCTACAGTTTTGTTTATTGGTTTCTTACATTGTCATACATTTACAGGTGGAGAAAATGTTAGAAAATAAATATGAAGACTTTCTGTTTTCTTCCCTTCCTGATCAAAGTAGGACATGCCCAAGGTATGCATACCATTGGGTCTCTTTCCATGTTTGATTAAAGTGTATGTTGACTCTTATTGGGTTGGTCTCTTTCCATGTTTCAGTTGTATGGAAGGAACCTTATGTTTCAAAGTAAGTAAGTTTGGTACGGGGTATTTCATCGGATGTGATCAGTTCCCTTCATGCAAGTAAGTCGTAGGCTTGAGTCTAACTGGAGTTATTAACATGGTTACTGATATAACTGGAGCTCTGTGTTTCACACACAGGTTCATTGCTAAAACGCTTTATGGAGAGGATGAAGATGAAGATGATCCCCCAAAGAATACCTGTGTAGAAGAACCCAAATTGCTAGGCCTTCATCCCAATACCAGTGAGAAGGTCTCACTGTTCTGACCCTTTTCTGTTGACAATTTCTCTTTTAGACCTTTGACTTACTGAATCCATTTCTTTGTTCAGGTTATTTTAAAGTGTGGCCCTTATGGGCATTATGTACAACTCGGTGAAGATAAAAAAGGACACTTACCAAAACGAGCAAATGCGGCCCATGTATACCTTCTTACATAAATGGAACATACTGATAACGTTCAGTGTGCATATGTGTTAGCCTTTTTCTTACTGAGGATTTCCTGTAATCTTGTTTTTCAGGTAAAGGATGTGAACTCAATGACGCTTGAAAGTGCTCTAGAACTATTGCGCTATCCTCTAACACTGGTAAGTTTGATATAAAGGTTAAAGGTTTGTATTACTGGCTGGACTGTTTTAAACATTTTGGAGTGCAGGGAAGCCACCCTGAAGATGGACAGCCTGTGCTATTAAAGCTTAGTAAATCCGGATTTACTGTTCGACATCGCCGCACTATGGCTACTGTTCCAAAGGTATATGTTCTAGTTGTACTGTTATATGAAACCTTCTTAAGAGTATGATATATGTCAGAATAAGAGCATGATGTATCCAAATTTGGTGCTTGGCAGAACCTAGAACCAAGTGAAGTTACTTTACAGAAAGCATTGAAGCTCTTGTCTGGCAAAAATGTGAGACTATGTGGTAGACCTAAGAGGATCAAACCAATAGTAGATGAGGAAGATGAAGGAGATGAAGAAGTTGCAGAAGCAATGTAATCTAATCCCGCAAAAGAACATCATTGGGCTAATACACAAATTGGTGTGTGTTCTTACATGGATGAAGAAGAAGAGCATTAGCTTTGATGGAAACTATTTTTATTCTTTATTGTTGTTCATCAGAGTAATAAATCGTAAGGTTAAAATATTGGAAAATGTTGTAAAATTATTACACATTCGTTACTATATGAAAATAATCAATTAGTTTTATGGTTTTGGGGCAGCTGCTTTTTTTTTTTTTTTTTTTTTTTTTTTTTTTTTTTTTTTTTTTTTTTTTTGTCGACAAAGCAGATTTTATAAATTGATAGAACAGTTTACAAGATTCGAAACGAAAGCACATAACTGGATCAATAAAGACATCAAAATAACAGGAAGAGCAAATTAAGAAACGCTCTGGGTTGCACGTCCCGGGTAACTTCAAAGTGTCGATGTCGAAACTGCTAGATGTTTGATGATGTACTCGATCTTGATCAGAAGATTGATGCAGGTTAGGATTCGTCAGGAAATTATGTTTCTGTAAACCTAGAACGAGGTGCTAATGACTTGTCCCACATACACCAGGATGAAAAATAAGTGTATCAGAGGAGCCAAAATGACGGATATTTTGGATAGGAAAAATAAGTCGTATGCAGAAAAGCTTATTACCAATTGGGATTAGGAAGGGATAGAAGATATGACGGTCTGAATGTGTCTAGTCAAAATTTAGATTAAGTAGCATTGGATCCGATGTGATGCAACTAAAGAGGCAAACGGACATGTGTCGTCTTATGATGTGAGAATCAAAAGAAAGACGGTATCAAAATGAAATCAAAACACCGTCATGAAACAGAGGGAAGAGATGAGACAAAAGAACATGTTGCAGGGTTCAGCTGCAACTCACTTCGGAACGCTAATGAAAGCAGACGAAGTCTTCTCAAAGGCGTGAATCCGTGAGAAAGAACGGGATTAAAGCTGTTTAGAGTAAGGATAGGGGCTATTCGCCGATTGATTTGAAAAAAAATATGGAATGAAGAAGAAAATTTGTATTGAGATTAAAGTCTAATTTTTACAAAAGAGATGTTCCGCTTATAAAGAACAAGAAACTTAAACTTAGGACACCTCCAATCGTGGACCGTATCTCCACATAAAACAAATTAATATTTTAATAAAAAGTTAGTTATTATTTAAATAAAATGTTTTATTAAAAACTGTCCAATTAAATGGTGACATGTAGAGAAACTCATCAACATACAGGATGTTATTTATTTTTTTTTTTTAACAATACTTTATTAATTTAGATGTTATTTATTTTTTTTTTTTAACAATACTTTATTAATTTATTAAAATAACGTTGTGTTACAGAAGCTCAAAGCCAAGAGATTTTGTAGGGTGTGTGAATCCCTTTTGCTTGTACAGCAAGCAAGTGAGTATTTTGATAATTTTGAGAATTCCCCCTATTAACGAAATGAAAGCTCAGAGGAGGGGTTACAGTAAGTGCGAGACTACAAATTTCTTCAATAATAGGCTCTCGATCACCAGCATAAGGTTGATTCTGGATTCGCTTCAAGGACGTTTCATCATTTGATATAAGACATCGGTTTATACTGCTTATTAGGTCTTTTGAGTCGGATAAGATTCTTGTTCCAGGCGAGTCAAAGCGAATGATTTGACAACAAGCTTCCCTTATAACTTCAAGTCGTGCATCTTTACTGGATGAGGTTGGTGGGAAAGTTTCAACACCGTGCAGATGTAAGGATTCCGATTTGTAGAAACACCATGCTAGCCCGAAGCATTCAATTGACGATGCCCATGATTCTGCAACAAAACAATGGGAACCGCTTGTTAACTCCGTAGCTTCAAGACTATTATTACCAGCCCGGTGAGATTGGATATGGCAGTCAGTAATGTTGGATGTCCTGTTCCCCATATTNNNCTCACTTGGGTTTCTGAAAAAAAAAATATTATTATAATTAAATTCATCTATTAAAATAAATCAAAAATATTTTTAAAAATTTGAACCAATAAAAATCAAATAGGTGGAGAACCTCAGTTCTCTAAGTTCCCAATTGAGAATCGGATATGATGTTTTTCTTTCCAAATTCTTTTTTTATTACTTTTTTTTTTTTAAGAAACTTCATCAGAGACCTCCAATGGAGGTGCCCTTAGTTTAGGTTATTCGTCTTGGACCAGACAAGTATTTTGGGCCTTTTAGACCATCTCCAATGGTCATACGGTCTGTAAATCTTAAGAAAATAATATTTTAATAAAAGTTAATTATTTAAATAAATCAGAAAATGTTGAGCCATTGAAAAGCTGACAAATGTGAGAATAGTGAAGAACTTGAGTTCTTAAAACTGGTATATTAGGATCGTTTGTCCTTTCTCTTTCTTACTTTCCATTTTCATATTAATAAATTTTGTTTAAGAACCTCATTTACATATCTGCGATGGACATGCCCTTACATTCAAGCTCATTTGCAAAACGTTTAGAGAAACAGAAGCTCGAGCTCAGTCCATTAACTTGTTCAGTTTTGGATGTTGGAATATGTTGGAGCTCAAAACGTTGCAACCCTATCTTCTTCATCGATATAAAAGCCTGGTGCAGAGTCGTCTTCTTCAATTGACGAAACTGATCACTCTTCTTGGTCATCCTGATCAAGATAGAGAGTTAGAGAGAATCTCCTTAATCATCTTTTCTCTTTGAGGGTTTCTAGGAGTGTAAAGCAAAAGTCTTGTAAAGCTTTACCTTGAACCAAGCTGTGGGGTGTGTCCCAGCTAAGATCAGTTGTGCTAGTGAATTGAGGATCTAAGATCCTACCCAGATGTAGCGATCATCATCGTGAGCTGGGTGACCAAATTCTTGTGTGTTTTTCTTTATTGTTCCGCAAGTCTCACAAATCATAATAGCATCAGATCAATAGTCAACACTTAACGAGCCTAACAGTTACTGGCGCGGTTTAATGAGGCCGTTGATTATGGGACACGTGTCGTCTGAGTTGAAGTATGGTAATTAGTGTTGTACCAGTACTCTGCCTTTGGCAACCACTTGCTCCACAAATGTGGATGGTCGCTGCACATACATCTAAGGTATGTTTCAAGACACCTATTCACAACTTATGTCTGTCCATCACTCTGGGGATGATGGTAAGCAGTTGAACAGCAGTTTAAGGCTACTCTCTCTGCAGTGTAAAGAACTCATCCCAATCACAACATCTCAATCCATTATAGGACACGTGTTTTGATCTTGAGCCGGCGAATCTGATTTAAATGGAACACTCTGATGATAAAAAGTTTGTAGGGTAATTCAATTGATTTTTTTCGTAGAAATTAAAGTAATCAAACTAAGGATTGTTAATTATTTTAAAATAATTTGAATTGTTTATATTTAAAAAGTATATCTCATATATGTTTGTTTTTTTATAAAAGAATATCAAACAAATTATCATGCGTATACTCGTGCAGAGTTTGCACGAGAAAAAAAATCTAGTTCATGCTTATCGACGATAACCAATGATCTAGAACAATCAACAATAAAAAAAATTATTAATAATCCAAAATAATTTATATTTCACGTATTAATATATCTATTAATCCATGATATGTTTTGGAATTTTTTATCCATCAATCATATCTTATTATATAAAGTTGTGTATGTAAGTGGATACTCAACGAGATCGCGACAATTGTCATTTAAAGTTAATCCGACCGTTGATTTTAATTATGTTAATTTATTATTTAGTTTCCTAAAAAAGTGGATACTCAACGAGATCGCGACAATCTTATTATATAAAGTTGAGTTTGTAAGTGAATACTCAACGAGATCGCGACAAGTGCCATTTAAAGTTAATCCGACCGTTGATTTCAATTATGTTAATTTACTAGATTATTACCCGTGTTAAACACAGATGAATATTTATATTTTTTAAATTATATATATTCAAATTNTGTGAACATATTATTTTTTATATCCAATAATCAAATCCAAATTTGTACTAAATTGAATGGGTAAAAGATCTCTATCTCCACAGTTTGAAATATAACGGTCACGGAGAATCGTTTCGGGATAGTTCGCCCTAGCCGCTCTCCCAGGCACGGAGACCAAGGCACGAGTTCTGAAGCTTCTCCACCTCCTTTCGCCGGTCATGGGCGGTGGCCACCGTCAACGCCATCGCCCTAGGCCCTTCCGGAGTCTCCTCTTCTTTCTCTTGGTAAGCTCTCTCCTCCGTTTCGAAGTCTCTCCATCCATCCCGGAGCTAGCTGTTGAAGTTTTCCACCGGGCTCGTTCTTCCATGTAACGCCCCCGACTCTATCTGAGCCAGAGACGCTACGGGTTTCGGAGCGACTCGGGAATGTTTCTGAACTGAGTTCCGTACCTCGNGCTATTTTCGATCGGTTTGATATTTGATTTGTTATTTGTAAGTATCACAATTTCTATTTGGCTTAAACATATATTTGATCATACGGATGCTTGCCCAAAATTATAAGACTTACGAATAACGAGTAATTTTAATGGGTAATAAGTTTTTTTTTTAACGAGTAATAAACAATATTTATCTAGTAACAAGAAATACTTGCAAGTAACAAATAATTTTCTGTGGATAATAGATACCAAGTAATAAGTGACAAGACCCCAATACTTCAAAGAAAAATTTGTTTTGACCCCATCAAAATATTTTTCTGGATCCACCCCTGGACTCAACGTGTTTTCTTTGTAAAAGAGAAGAAGAGTCCAGGGATCACCTTTTCTTCTCCTGTGACTACTCAAAAACTGTTTGGAGTCAGATGATTAAAAAGCTAATGAGGAGTAGATATACAACGGTTTGGGAAGAAATTCTACAGAGGCTGCAGCAGTTTTTGGGTCTTGAACGGTTTGTGATTTGCTATGCGTTTCAAACTACCATCTATTACTTATGGAAGGAAAGAAATGATAGGAAACACAACAATAGAAGCCATGACACTTCAAATCTGATCAGATGGATTGATAGAGGGATTAAAAATAAAATTCTGAGTTTAACAAAGGATAAAAAGTTATATGGTGGGCTCGGTCTCTGGTTTCAGACTCATGATTAAAGATGATAGAGAAAAGGTCGGGATTGGCCTGCAATTCAATCCCTTGCTCGTGAAATATGCTAGTCTCTTGGAAATCAAATCTCTTTTGATTTTCCAAGAGCAAAAGTTAAGTCTTATCTCAATTCCCAATAATCTTCAAAATTTGATCTGCTGCAGTTTGAAGCCCTCTGTTTTGACAGGATATCTATCTCAAATTTTTGAAGTCTGGGAGAGAAGCAATAGGGGCAGCTCTCTCCTTAAAAAGTTTTCTGCCCTGAGCCATCTTTACTCTTTCAGTCTCCTGGGAATCAGTTACCATTGATTACCCCAGGAGCAAAGAGCTAAGTTCAATAATCCTTGCAAATGTGTTGCTGTTCAAATTTTCTCCAAAAAGATATCAGCTCTTTGTTTACCATTGCAGTGAAATAAATGTATATTCTCTCGAGGAGGGAGATGAAGATGGGGCGTCTCTCCTTCCCTCAAAGTATTTTCCCTTTTTGATTTTTATTTTGGTCAGAAAAATAGGAAAATGACCTAAACAATACAAACTTCAATCTATTTACAAAAATACCACCTTAATTTCAAAAAAAAAAAATCCAGAAAAAAAAATCAGTTTCATTTTCACGAGAATCTCTTTTTCTTCGCTCTTCTTTCTTTT
>CM071716.1:11374830-11385679 GCA_036630335.1 Physaria fendleri | reverse complement strand
CTAATATCATTATCTTTGGCTTGATTCCTTCCCACTATCGCATGTATCAAGTCAATTTTATAACTTAGCTTAGCTTCCATTGCTTCAACCCCCTCTTCTTCTTCTTCACTCATGGAGATTTCTTCTATCAGCTTCTTCTCCTCTTCCATGGTGGTCTTCTGATGTGTTGGTTTTGAAGGTTTCTCTTGAACTCGGTTTGTCCGTGGATCTTCTTCTCTCTTTGTCCTCTGTGGTGAGTTCTCCTTTGTCACCATTGTTCGTTGTCTTGATCTCTTTGATCCTGCAAAAGCTGAAGTCACAAAATCAGAGTGATTTTAGGGGTTAGCATAAGAGTGACATTGATTCTGGACTAATCCGAGTAACTCCAAATGGACCAGTTGACCAGTTCACATATATACACCTCTCTTTAACTAAAGATAGTGATTAAGTACAGAGCAATATGTGTTAGCCACCATACTGTAACTAGAGCTAGGAATTTAGACCTGCACCTGTAGGCTCGCAGGTTTTGACCCACTGCAAAGTGGGGGCGAATCAGCAATAACAAAACTATTTTTACAGGCTACCCGCCAGGTCTGCGGGGTGCGGATCAGATTTTTTTACCTACATTTTATGGGTGGCGGTTTCGGGGTTTCGTAAAATCTTTTAAAGCCCGTGGGCTTTTATGCGGGACGGATATATTGACCTGCAGCCCACTTCTAACTGTAGCTCACTCTAGAGCCTTAACATTGAATAGGAAGCACCAGACCAGAGTGCTGTATATAAATTTCAACTGTGCCTAATAAATTATTCTGACAAATTTTCATAATTATGTATCTCCTAGTACTGAATATGTCTTATCTTTGAGCCATTTGTTTTTAAGATTCTTAACAAGCCAAGTGTTGTTTGGTAAAGGACCAAATAAGAATAGCGTAATTTACCTAATTCAGCAGTGACATCAAGGACGTCAGAGCCTTCTTCATCTTCTGGGTCACTATCAGGTTCTGTCCCAGCTTTATCCTCTTGGATCATCACAACCGCATTGATGGCTTCGAAAAGCTCATTATCCATATTCCCCGGAAGATTCAGTTCTTTCGTCTTCTCAGTACCACGAGATTTCCACAGCTTGATCTGATTGTAATCAGAAACAAGTGAATCCCATTTCCTCCTGTATTGGTCGAGATTTCCACAGCTTGATCTGATTGTAATCAGAAACAAGTGAATCCCATTTCCTCCTGTATTGGTTTAGAGTTCTGCGTACACCCAAAGCATTACAGCTCTCAGATATCATTGTCCACTTCTGGAAGCTAGATAAATCATTCAAACAATCTGATTCAACCGCAGCAATCTCATTAACTAGAGTCAGACAGTCTTTGAGTGACCAGTCTGGAGCAACTTGAGACCGTGTTCTCCTTGAACCCGAAGTTCCTTCCTCCATTTCTCACTGCATTTTGGTTTATTAACATATTGAACATCATTATCAGCTACACATTACAACATAAATGTACTTTCAAAAATAAACCCTAGCAACGTCCAATTGAACAATGACCAAGGATTTATACACAAAAATAGTAGTGAAATGCATCAGAAAGTGAAGTTGAGTATGAACAGACATGCGATGCGTTTGCATAGTAAGATCGGAATTCAAATCAAGAAAACAAAACAATGAGAAATTTTCACATCCTCGAGCCATAATTTTGCAGGAATTTGAGAATGGTTAAAAGATCGGAATTCAAATCAAGAAAACAAAACAATGAGAAATTTTCACATCCTCGAGCCATAATTTTGCAGGAATTTGAGAATGGTTAACGATATTCAGTTCAGGAATGGAAGCTGATGGAATTGAGATCTGTTTTGTTAATTGCTTGCACAGGGATGTATGTAGCGAATCGAGCTTCTGATAAGATTACTCAACTCACAGACAATGTTTATGTCTGCCGTTCTGGATCGGTAATTATCTCTTGTTTGTTGGATCTCTCTTAGGAATTTCACTTTTTTTTTTTGTGTGTATGACATGTTCTGTGTTTCATGATTAGCTTGTTAGTGGGTTATTGTCGCTGCAATTTACTGATTATCAGAAACTATCTTCTTGTTCCTTTTGCAGGCTGCTGATTCTCAAGTTGTCTCTGACTATGTCCGCTACTTCCTTCACCAGCATACGTTAGAGTTTATTCTTCCCTTGATTTGTTGAAACTACAGGATCTGATACTTATATATCTTATATATCTGATGATATAATAATTTGGTTGCTTATGATTTGCAGAATTCAGCTGGGGCAGCCTGCAACTGTAAAGGTTACGGCCAATCTTATTAGGATGCTCGCGTATAATAACAAGGTAAAATCTTGCTTTAAAGCTTGTTGTTTGGGTTTAGTTGTTTCATTAGCAACTGAAACACAGAGTAGATGTTGTTTCGTTTTCTACCATTAATCATTCTTGTAGAGAGAAAAAGCTTATGGAATCACTATAACTTTTTTTAAAGAAGTTTGACTCTTGACAACTTGCCTAAATGTTATATTGCTTTATGACTGAAGCTGAAAATTTTGGGGCCACAGAGATTGATATTACATGTCAAGCCTAGCCTGCTAGTTTATATGAATCTCCTGTTGTTGGTAGCATTGATGTATTGGGTGTCCTCTAGTCTGAAGAACAAAAAAAGTTAATGGAAATGTAGAACGTTCATGTTATAATGCTACTATATGCAGTGTTTAAGAATTGTGTCTTCCACTTGTATGTATATGCTACAGTGGAAGCTGATGGAATTGAGATCTGTTTTGTTAATTGCTTGCACAGGGATGTATGTAGCGAATCGAGCGTCTGATAAGATTACTCAACTCACAGACAATGTTTATGTCTGCCGTTCTGGATCGGTAATTATCTCTTGTTTGTTGGATCTCTCTTAGGAATTTCACTTTGTCTGCCGTTCTGGATCGGTAATTATCTCTTGTTTGTTGGATCTCTCTTAGGAATTTCACTTTTTTTTTTTGTGTGTATGACATGTTCTGTGTTTCATGATTAGCTTGTTAGTGGGTTATTGTCGCTGCAATTTACTGATTATCAGAAACTATCTTCTTGTTCCTTTTGCAGGCTGCTGATTCTCAAGTTGTCTCTGACTATGTCCGCTACTTCCTTCACCAGCATACGTTAGTGTTTATTCTTCCCTTGATTTGTTGAAACTACAGGATTTGATACTTATATATCTTATATATCTGATGATATAATAATTTGGTTGCTTATGATTTGCAGAATTCAGCTGGGGCAGCCTGCAACTGTAAAGGTTTCGGCCAATCTTATTAGGATGCTCGCGTATAATAACAAGGTAAAATCCTGCTTTAAAGCTTGTTGTTTGGGTTTAGTTGTTTCATTAGTAACTGAAACACAGAGTAGATGTTGTTTCGTTTTCTACCATTAATCTTTCTTGAAGAGAGAAAAAGCTTATTGAATCACTATAACTTTTTTTTTAAAGAAGTTTGACTCGGGGAATCTTGACAACTTGCCTAAATGTTATATATTGCTTTATGACTGAAGCTGAAAATTTTGGGGCCACAGAGATTGATGTTACATGTCAAGCCTAGCCTGCTAGTTTATATGAATCTCCTGTTGTTGGTTACATGTCAAGCCTAGCCTGCTAGTTTATATGAATCTCCTGTTGTTGGTAGCATTGATGTATTGGGTGTCCTCTAGTCTGAAGAACAAAAAAAGTTAATGGAAATCTAGAACGTTTATGTTATAATGCTACTATATGCAGTGTTTAAGAATTGTGTCTTCCACTTGTATGTATATGCTACAGTATCTTTGGGCTTTAACATAGCTGCATTCGGTTAAGTGATCTTTGCTATTTACTCACATAATACTTGGATTCTGTTAACAACTAATGGGATTTTGCGTGTTTGTGTAGGCTCTGGTTCAAGTTATCTCTATGGATTCCTCGACCAGGCCTGGAAAGAAAACATGACCAAAGAAGAAGCTGAGGTAAGGATCATTATATCTCTGCTTATTCAAAAGTACCATTTGTTGTAACTGGTTCTTGCTATTATTTTCTACAGCAACTTGTTGTGAAGGCGGTTTCACTAGCCATCGCACGTGATGGAGCCAGTGGAGGTGTTGTAAGAACCGTCATAGTAAGAAATATCTCTTGACCAAAACTCTCTTATAACCTCTTCAATGGAACTTTGTTAACTGCTTTTGATGTTTTTATTTTTTATGCAGATCAACTCAGAGGGAGTGACGAGAAACTTCTACCCTGGCGACAAATTGCAGCTTTGGCACGAGGAATTAGAGCCTCAGAATTCTCTTTTAGACATCCTCAACGCTTCTGGTCCTGAACCAATGGCTATGTGATCAGCTAACGTTACACTGTTGGGCAGACATTTTAGATATTTCTTTACATTTCTCAGTGTCTTTTAAAACATTAAACTCTGTTTCAAGTTTCTTTTGTAATGGATATCGTGTTTGTTATAATTCCTCTGTTCTCGCAACTTTGTCATCTTCTCACAAAACAAGACCAAGACATGTATGGTGAATAAAAAAACACAGTGGTCAAAATAACAATTGCAATCTTTCTATGTGCTCGACACGTGTCTGGACAATGGACAATTTTACTTCTTTTGTGTGTAGACTTTGATCGCAGGAACTGGACATCTTTGGGCTTTAACATAGCTGCATTCGGTTAAGTGATCTTTGCTATTTACTCACATAATACTTGGCTTCTGTTAACAACTAATGGGATTTTGCGTGTTTGTGTAGGCTCTGGTTCAAGTTATCTCTATGGATTCTTCGACCAAGCCTGGAAAGAAAACATGACCAAAGAAGAAGCTGAGGTAAGGATCATTATATCTCTGCTTATTCAAAAGTACCATTTGTTGTAACTGGTTCTTGCTATTATTTTCTACAGCAACTTGTTGTGAAGGCAGTTTCACTAGCCATCGCTCGTGATGGAGCCAGTGGAGGTGTTGTAAGAACTGTCATAGTAAGAAATATCTCTTGACCAAAACTCTCTTATAACCTCTTCAATGGAACTTTGTTAACTGCTTTTGATGTTTTTACTTTTTATGCAGATCAACTCAGAGGGAGTGACGAGAAACTTCTACCCTGGCGACAAATTGCAGCTTTGGCACGAGGAATTAGAGCCTCAGGATTCTCTCTTAGACATCCTCAACGCTTCTGGTCCTGAACCAATGGCTATGTGATCAGCTAACCTGACACTGTTGGGCAGACATTTTAGATATTTCTTTACATTTCTCAGTGTCTTTTAAAACATTAAACCCTGTTTCGAGTTTCTTTTGTAATGGATATCGTGTTTGTTATAATTCCTCTGTTCTCGCAACTTTGTCATCTTCTCACAAAACAAGACCAAGACATGTATGGTGAATAAAAAACACAGTGGTCAAAATAACAATTGCAATCTTTCTATGTGCTTGACACGTGTCTGGACAATGGACAATTTTACTTCTTTTGTGTGTAGACTTTGATCGCAGGAACTGGACGCGACACGTGTCTGGACAATGGACAATTTTACTTCTTTTGTGTGTAGACTTTGATCGCAGGAACTGGACGGAGTCGGAGAGAAAAAAAGAATGATGAGTATGATGTCAGTGAAAGGTGGTCATGATCTCTTTGTCTATGGCAGTCTCCAGGAGCCAGAAGTTGTTTAAGATGAGTATGATGTCAGTGAAAGGTGGTCATGATCTCTTTGTCTATGGCAGTCTCCAGGAGCCAGAAGTTGTTTACGTGCTTCTTAATCGCGTGCCTGACCGTATCTCCGCCGTACTCTCCGGCTTGTACGTTTCTCTCCCTGTCTCTCTGTCTTAATTTCATTCCTTTTTTGGATCCAATTACTGTTTGATTAACGGAGATTCTGGGATTGTCAGTCATAGGTATAGCCTCAAAGGTCGTGTTTATCCAACAATTCTACCGGACAGTACCACAGAAGTCACAGGAAAGGTCAATTTTGATTAGATTCTGTGAAAATCCTTGATGAGATTCTGTATATTGATCTTGGCCCATTTTGATCGATTCTGTGAAAATCCTTGATGAGATTCTGTTTATTGAACTAGGCTTATAAAGCCAAAGATGATAATAGAAAGCCATTGTGTATGATTTTGGTATAGAGATGACTTTATTTCTCAGAATTTTGAAAAGATTTGTTGTTCTTGCAGGTGCTCAAGGGCATAACAGATGATGAACTGAAGTTGTTAGATGAGTTTGAGGATGTTGAATATGACAGAAAGACTGTTGAAGTGGTGCTAATGGTTATAGTTGTTAGATGAGTTTGAGGATGTTGAATATGACAGAAAGACTGTTGAAGTGGTGCTAATGGTTATAACTGAACAACTAAGTCTTACACATTAAAAAGGTGTAAGACTAGATTAGATTTTGATGTGGTTTTTTACAATCAGCAGGATACTTCAGAGAAGTTACAAGTCGAAACATATGTTTGGAAGAACAAAAATGATCCAGATCTTTATGGAGAATGGGATCTCGAGGTTCGAAATCTCTAATTATAATCTTGCTTTTAGAATGTGTAAAGTTTCAGTCTTCATACATGTTTAAATCTCTGTTAGGAATGGAAAAAACATGACAAGGAAGGTTTCGTATCAGCGACTAAGAAATTTTTGGAAGAGAGGAGATTACCAGAAGCGAAGACGAGGATCGACACATTCAAAACATTCTTTAAGCAGGATTCTTGATCATGATACCCTAACTAATGGTACTTGCAGTTATATTGAAGTTATTACCATCTGCTTCACCTGAAAATAAGACATGTGATACAATACTTCTTGGGAAACATAATGTTTACATGACTCTTTTAGACATTGAATAGGCTTAGAAAATAAGCATTTCCCTTGATGCTCTAATTTGTCTTGTAGCTCATAACTTTGAGTACTTATCTTCTTAAAGCGTTGTTAGATGAGTTTGAGGATGTTGAATATGACAGAAAGACTGTTGAAGTGGTGCTAATGGTTATAGCTGAACAACTAAGTCTTACACATTAGATTGTCTTTTTATCAAGATTAGATTTTGATGTGGTTTTTTAGAATCAGCAGGATACTTCAGAGAAGTTACAAGTCGAAACATATGTTTGGAAGAACAAAAATGATCCAGATCTTTATGGAGAATGGGATCTCGAGGTTCTAATCTTTAATTACAGTCTTGCTTTTAGAATGCGTAAAGTTTCAGTCTTTATAAATGTTTGAATCTCTGTTAGGAATGGAAAAAACATGACAAGGAAGGTTTCGTATCAGCGACTAAGAAGTTTTTGGAAGAGAGGAGATTACCAGAAGCAAAGACGAGGATCGAAACATTCAAAACATTTTTTAAGCAAGATTCTTGATCATGATACCCTAACTAATGGTACTTGCAGTTATATTGAAGTTAGTACCATCTGCTTCACCTGAAAATAAGACATGTGGTACAATACTTCTTGGGAAACATAATGTTTACATGACTCTTTTAGACATGAATAGCCTTAGAAAATAAGCATTTCTCTTGATGCTCTAATTTGTCTTGTAGCTCATAACTTTGAGTACTTATCTTCTTTCTTGATGCTCTAATTTGTCTTGTAGCTCATAACTTTGAGTACTTATCTTCTTAAAGCAGTAAACTATGAGTTATGAAAGTACAGTCACAATGGTTTTAAGTTTCTGAGGCATGTGGTTTGGTCCATGTTAGATTTATTGCTGGATCTTGCTGTCTTTCTTTTATATAAACCTGCACTTACTTCTAGGTATTTCATATGATCACACTACTTTTAGAATCCTCGAGATCAGGTTGAGAAGCTGATGATTAACACATGTATTGTTGGGTGATTGCTTTAGATAGGTTAGGATCCTCGAGATCAGGTTGAGAAGCTGATGATTAACACATGTATTGTTGGGTGATTGCTTTAGATAGGTGTTTTGGTCTCAGGGTGCATATGTCATGTGGCATTTCCGTTTTATAAGATCTCACCACACTGCTTAAGCTTTGACTTTGACCATCCCTTAATCCATAGGTGAGAGATAGAGCTTATCATTCTATGAATTTTTCCCTTTCTTTCTATCCTCTCTATGTAACATCCCGACTTGAAAATATGATTGTGCATTGGTATAATTTAAAAATTTTGATTTGGCCTTTTGGTCAGAACTGCAAAGTTAAACATGTTTGAGATGTAGTAGTGAAGGACAAGTGACATTGTGGACAGGAAGTAATCGCAAAAATAAAACTTAGAGAAAAATTATATGGTGATTTGTAGAGTCGGTAATCAAATCATTAGATTAGGCTGAGAGTCGGGCGTTTCAATCTCTCTCTTTTCTTGATTGATTTTGGGAAGATACCAAAGATCATTCCTTTTGATTTGTCTTACTCTGTTAATAGCATGTGAGTTCATTAATGAAGAGTACTTAAGTTTAGGGAAATGTTCTTTGTCTCTGTTATTATATTCACTAATTCAGATACTTATTACACAACATTAGTTTTGGTTGTGAAAGCATTGGATACTACTGTAAGTAGACTTGATGAATTAAAAAGTACATTGCCAAATCTTTACTTCTTTAGGAAGGGATTACGACATATTTTTCCTTAAACTATCGATATAGTTACAGATAACTCCAATACTTTGACATCTGTCCAATTGCACCCGAGACAAACTTTGAAGACACAATTTGTCCCGAAATGTACAATCTAACTATATTTTTTTCCGAATATTTACACCTCTTTCCAATTTGTTCTGAGATTGGTTATTATGCTGGTTTACTTTTTCGATAATCTTGCAGACAAGACACAAATTGAGAGGGGGGGGGGGGGGGGGGGGCTTATATCTCTTCTCTTCTTTTCCTACTGAGACAGCTAAGTAGCCTTTAGGAACAGCTGTTGTTGTGTCTGTGAATGATAGTGTTCTCTTTAAAAACTTGATCCCCTTGTTCCCACTTCCATTGTTGTTGTCATCTACATTGTTGATCTTGGCTTGTTTTGATGCATGTGCTACTTTACGCCATTTTTTAAGGAGCTGTTGAAGCTTAACAATGTCTCTGATTTTGTTTGACTTCTTGGCTTCCATGGGAGAAGAAACTCAAAGAAATGGCTTTGTATGTTCTTGGTGTTTTTTTGTTTGACTTCTTGGCTTCCATGGGAGAAGAAACTCAAAGAAATGGCTTTGTATGTTCTTGGTGTTTCTCTTATCTTTCTGTGTGTGTTTGTGTAATGATGGGTTATAATGAAGATTAGGGGAGATATATAGAGGTGTTTAATAAAGTTTTGGGAATATTGTTTTGATTATTTTATTTATAGATTAGTTTTGATATGAATGATTAAATTATTTGAGTAAATTACATGCTTAGTTGAGGTATTATTAGCACCTTGTTTGACCTTTAAGTCGTAATTAAGGCCATGTTTTTTTTATTCTTTTGAGGTTGAGTTTCAAATTGGCAAGTAGTGACCACTTTTGTTGCCTTGACTAATTTATAAATATGAGATTTAAGATTTAGTTTACTCTTTCTTTATCTTCATAAACATATTTTTAGGTTTTGATATATATAATTTTATACAAATATTTTCCATTAATTTTAATATTTCACTTCTTATATGAAATCGCAATATGTTCCCTAGAAATCATTATTCTTGATATCAAAGTAGAAAATAATACACTTAAATGGGATATGTAAGAAAAATAGTGAAACAAACTAAAGATTATATTAGATCTATGAAACAAATGAAACAAACCTATTACACTTTGGTTATTTTGCTTGTTACAACGTCTTTAATTATGATCACAGGTTACTGAAACCAAGCGCAAACACACCCACAGACACATTTATACAAACAAAAAAGAAAGCAAAAGTAAAATGATCGGATCTGGAGAAATAAATAAAAAAAAAAAAAAGAAAGCAAAAGTAAAATGATCGGATCTGGAGAAATAAATAAAACTCTATCAACCTCAAAAGTAAAAAAAAAAGTTCACATGGGGTGGTTTAGTGCGGGTTTGTTTAATCCAAACCCGAATCTGCACGAAGCCACGAACCGTGATGTGGAAACTGAATCCTTTTACCGGCACGGTCTTCCATGTACTAATCAGACTTCCTAGTTAGGTCGGTCATAACAAATTATTACTCTTTTTTTGTCGTTACTAACATATATTTATATTAAACCCTAAAGTTAGGAAAAAAGAGTCTTAAGTTTATTAGATCTAAACCACCATTTCACTTCCTTACATTCGAAGTTATGTCCACGGTAATAAACTATACACGATTAGATGTAAATTCTTCTTAGAACAAATCTAATTTATCTTTATTTGAAATCAAATTATGTAACAAGCAAAATAACCAAAGTGTAATAGGTTTGTTTAATTGGATATTCATATATAGGGGTCAAATTGGGATCAAGTAAATTGGATATCAACTAGTTTTATGTATAAACCTCTAATATTCGTATGCTCTTCAAAAAATTTAGGTTTTACACAAAATGTGTTGTTAAATATATATATATATATATATATTTAACACTTATCCTAATGGCTAATAACTCGAACAACCATGTGGGATCAAAGATTGATTCACCAACCCAGATTCTAGTGTCAATATTAGTTTTATAATATCATACATATTTTTTGGATGATATAGTGTTTACGACTATAGTTTATTTCAAATGTTATTATACTATCCATGAAATTTTTTTACATGCTTCAAATATCTTTATAGGCATTCGGATATTGCCCTAACTAACCTGATATCCAATGTAAATTACAATGAAAATAAAAGGAATAAATTGTACGTAGCATTGAATTACTTTTTGAGATATTGAAGATTGTGTTGTCTCAAGAGGATTTTTTTTTTTTTTGGTAAATGGTCTCAAGAGGATTGACCTACCTTTTTATCCATAGATTTAAAGAAGCAGAAAGA
>CM071716.1:11362893-11374462 GCA_036630335.1 Physaria fendleri | reverse complement strand
TAAATTCATAGACTAAGTGGCCAACAAAGACTAAGCATTAAGAACAGATAAAGATGAAGATCTAACAGATTAGGTTCCCTATTTGTGCTAAATCAGATCCATACCAAAATCCCTATTGGAATCTCCCAAACCCTAACTAGAGAAGACATAGCAAGAGAAACACATCAGATTAGTGTAAGAAAACTATATTGCAATTGAAATCTCCAAGAACAAGTGTTCAGAATCACAGAAGGAATTCGTCTCCCCAAAACAAAGAACAAAAGAGAAGAGAGTCAATAGCCCTCAAAGAGGACGTGGTGGGATCTGTTTAAGTCTTATAAACATCAGAATAAATAGAATAAAGTAGGTCAAAAACGTCCTCCTTGGTCAATGACCAAACTGCCCTTCATTAACTCTACTTGGTGCAGATTTGATATTTCTTCAGTAAATTGCTTATAATTTCTACACCGTAGCTCTGATTGATGTGATTCTACTTTGAGGTGAAAGCTGACTCTTCTAGCTTTCCAATGATATATTATAAGTCAAATTTCGAGTTCGGAAAGTGGGTCAAATCGATCGTTCTTTGGAGTTGTTCGTCTGTGACGGAATTACAGGTTTTGTGTCTCGATCCGGTCGAACTGGAATACAGTCCGACCGTTTCCGGTGTCCAAAAACGACCATAAACTCTTCAGAATATCAATCCGACCGAACCAATACTAGTTTGGTCAGACGGGACATCAAAGATGGTCCATAATGCTTCCTTTTCGACCGAACCAATACTAGTTTGGTCAGACGGGACATCAAAGATGGTCCATAATGCTTCCTTTTGCTCATTTTCAAGTGTTTCATCCATGTATATTACATTGAGCACTTCTTGACCTAATAAGACACTAATAAGACACTAATAAGACACTAAGACACTAAAAAGGATATCAATACACCTGCAAATAAAGGGTTAGAATGGCCAATTTCCTAGGCATATCAGTGCTCTCTTACGCCTTTTTCCATAAATCTATGAATGATCGTTCTATAGATTCAAAAAGATAAGAGATTAAGTGGCTAGATCAACCCAAGCATTTAAAAATGGAAAATAGGCGAAGACAACTAAGAATTGGTTATATATTTGTTTATAATCTTAAATCATGCCAAATCCTTTTGAAATATCTAATCGTGGAAAGTGCAGTTTTGTAAATCAATCCGATCGAACATAATATACGAAAGTGACAAGGAACTTTTTGTGGGATCATTCCGATTCGATATGAATCAGTCTTCCATCCATGTATGTTTGACATCCCCGAATTAGGGAATGGCCGGATAGGCACTGTCCCTTCCCAAAACTCAGAATTAGGGCATGGCCGGATGGGCACTGTCCCATCCCCAAACTCGGAAAAATATTTTTAAATAAAAATACATAATGAGTGCTCAGACATTCTAATGTTTCCTCTTGTCAGTTTGGAAAACTTCCCTAAAGCTATATAGGGGGAAGGTGTCTATGGGATTTCGGATAGGCTGAGGTGCCCCACCTACTCAGTCCCAGGACGTGGGTTATAGTCGGGCAATGTGGGTTATAGTCGGGCAATAATGTTTATGCGGGAATCCGAATGTCCATGGGCAAAGTTCCCGGGAAGGTTGGAAGACTTTAGATCTGGAAGGACTTAGCCGAGAAAATGGGAGAAAGTCGGGATAAGAATGTGGTCGGCTCAGAAAATGGGTTATGGACGCGGGAAGGAAACTTGGCCAGCTCACGGTAAGGAAACGGTAGCTCATGACCAGCTCAAGGTAAGCTATGTAGCTTGTGGCCAGCTCACGGTAAGCTCGTGGCCAACTCGCGGTAAGCCCCGTAGCTCGCGGCAAGCTCGTGGTAAGCTTGATAGCTCGCGGCCAAAGCTGTGCAGCTCACAGTAGTTCGCGGTAGCTCAGCTTAAGGACGGCCAGGTCGAATCCGAGCTTGGCCGAGCTTGGCCAAGCTTGCCAAGGCGAAAAGGTACCAAAGGGGTAGTTTTTCCCGAATGGGTGCGGATGACCCCGGAATGGATGCGACTGAACCCGAATGGGTATAAATCCCCCAAAAGTTGTGTCCGACCATGGAATGCATCCGTTTGATGCATCTTTTCGTCCCTTATAAATACTCTGCAGCTTGCCTTCATTTGGATCACGCTGAACACGCAAAAATACAAAGAACTCCGAAAGAGAAGGATCCAAGGCGAGTTAAGGCGAATTGAAGGAAGAATCCGATAAAGTCTAAGAGACTAGTCCGAGTAAGGTATGATCCGCGGTAAAGAACCAATCGGATCAGAGATTGTCCAGTCTAGTCTCGGGACTTGGTTGAATGGCTGTATGGAAAGTCGAAAGACTGAACCGTTCAGCGGACTGGCCAGTTGGTGAATCCGACTGGAGAATTACGGAACTGGGAAATGGGTAGTCGGGGTTGATTCATGCATTGCATAGTCTGTCCCGAAAGGTTTCGAGTGGTTAGTACGCGGACTGGCTATGATCGAGAAAAGATGTGTGCGGGTTGAACGTCCATGTACCACGGTCTGTGATATATGCAAAACAAATATCATAAGTCATCAAATTCAATGTATATCACCAGTGTCCAATAAATTATTCTTCCAATCATGGTTTGTACATCCTCTCTAGTTATGCTTTAAATTTAGGGAAAACTATATATTTTCATACAAACTATTACCATGTCATATCAAATGCCCACGATCTATTATCTTCTATCTTCTATGTATATATGTCCCTTGAAACATAGTTCCACACCTAGAGAAACAACAAATTTAAACGTATTTTCCCTAAGTTGATATTTTAGAACTTGGTTACCCACTAGTCTCGGGTCGAGTTGGTTTACTATTTGTTTAACTGGTAAACCAAACCATAAAAAAAACCATTGAACCATATTTTTAACACCTGATTACATAATTTGACCTGGCTGTATCATCTCCGTTATCTTTTTTCATCTTCAACCCAATAAATCCACTAAGTTCCAATAAGAAGAAAATTCAGTAAACCAAAATTTTTAAATGTGAGAAGGTTGAAATACTAATTCCTTTTTCAATCAAACTTGAACACAAGAAATATTTTTAGGTAACATTAATTTTTTTGTACAAGACCATCTTATTACCGAGATATGCAGAAAATGTGAAGAAAAACATCTTGTTTTGCAATAAGCCCATGACAAAAAAAAAATGTTTTGCAATAAATTACCCATGGAAAGTAACGAAGAAGTTAAAGAGGAAATATAGAGAAAGATGAGAATCCATGGAAAATCAACGAACAAAATATATAAAAAGTGAAAGATAAAGATTTTCAGATTTTCGTTATGGTGTGTACAAATAATTTTTTTGTTCGGAGAATAAAAGATGGCAAGAATTGGAACTTGTCAGGATCCATCTAGAGAATAGTTAGGATGTTGAGAACATTTAATGTTTAATTTGGATCTGAGATTATGATTAGATTTCAACCGCAACCGCAACCTCAGTCTCCGTTTTTGTCTCCATTACCATGGTAATCTGGTTAAAATTTTATTTGGATTTTAAATTTGGTCTACATATCAATTTTGGGTAAATCAAATCCTAAATGAATAGTAACCCAACACTACAAGAAATGAGGCAATTAACATCATTTATTTTCTTTCTTTGTATTAGTTAGTGAGTGATGTAAATTTATTACCAACATTTGTACAATTGATATAAAAAGCTGTGATGCAAATTATTGCATCACTTATATGAAATGTTAGTAATACTTTCATCAATTATAGTAAACGATGTTATCATATAAATGATGTTAAATGATGTAAATATTGTGACAATTATTATTATTGATATAAATATTTGCATCACCAAGAGAATGGGTAATTAACTGTGGAACTAACAATTTGAGGACAATTAGGTTTGAAATTTTCATTTTGTGAACATCTGTATAAAAGGTCAAATTTCTTACGCATGACCACGGTTACGGTTATTACGGTTAAAGTTGATTAACCACCGATTATGATTATAATTATTTTTAATCTTAACCTTAACTATTAAAGATCTGGTTAAAACGATTAAAGTTAAACACGGTTACAGTTATTACGTTTTATTGATAAAAATTATGGTTATAAACGGTTAATTAATAATAATTACGGTTATAAACAGTTAATTATCGTTATAATAAACGGTTAATTAATAATAATTACGGTTATAAACAGTTAATTATCGTTATAAACGATTAATTAATAATAATTATAGTTTTAAACGGTTAATTAATAATAATTACGACTTTAAACGGTTACTTAATAATAATTATAGTTATTTAAACGATTAAAAAAATAATTAAATAAATATTCAATCAAAAACCCTCTAATTTTTTTTAATGATTTTTGTTTGAATGAAAATAAAACTAATATTCAAATAATAATTACAACAAATTCAAACAGATGAGTAGTAATCGATTTTCTTTTTTTAACAACTCAATCTATTTTTATAATTATTAATATTATAATATCGCTAATAAACAATTAGAAAACACTAATAAATTGGTCAATAAACTTTAAATAATTTTAGTTTTTCAAAAGTATATATTTTCTAATATTTATACATATCTTTTATTTAACTATTATTAGTGTTAATAAATATTTTTGTTTCTTAGTTTTATTTATTTTTATAAACGGTTATGGTTACAATTTTAATTTTACGATTTTAACCGTACGGTTAACCGTTATTTTTGTTCAGTTAAGGTTAATTAACAGTTACGGTTAATAAATTTTGTAACCGTTAATCATAAAAATTTTACGGTTACGATGACGGTTATGAACCATTTTATACGGTTACAGTCTGGTTACGGTTATAAACAATACGGTTACGCTCCGAAATACGATTACGGTTGGGTTTTCGTCATGTCCTCATATTTCAAGGGGATTTGACAATATGATACTCCCTCTGTTCTTGAAAGAGTGTCATCCTAGGATTATTCACAGAAATTAAGAAACAATGTTAAAATACTATTTTATCCTTTAACTTTTTATATAATTACTATATAATTAAGAAATAAAATTTGATCTTTCATCATTAATACATAAAGTCAAAAAACGTATATTTTGGTAAAAGTTGCATTTATTTACTAAAATGACGTTTTTTAAATTACAAAATTTAAGTTTTAGAATGACATTCTTTTCAGAACGGAGGGAGTTAATAATTTGTAGGGAAACTATATGGTTTTTCCCTCGGATTATAAATCACTTCGCTAAACTCTTTTTTTATATACCTTTTATAAAGTTTTAGTGTAATGTATTTGACAACCCCTTTTCATTGTCATTGACCAAAAAAAAAAGTATTTGACAACATTTTATGTTTTTTTTTTTTGGACTGAATGTCATTGACCAAAAAAAAAAGTATTTGACAACATTTTATGTTTTTTTTTTTTGGACTGAACAACATTTTATGTTTATAAATTTATTTATTTATAATTAACAAAGAAAAAATAATTTATATTTAAAATTTACATTTTACCCATTAAAAAAAAATCTCTTATCTTTGATCTCCATTCTTTTGCATGGATCTTCTCCATTGTATTCTTTCTTTTAAGAGACCCTCGTTTTTCAACTTCTTATCATAATAGTGTCTTTTGGTACATTTTTTGGAAAATATTTTGTTGCCATTTTCTTTTTAAAGTTGTCATGTGAACAAATGTAAATATGCTTGTTGTATTATTACTATCAATAGCAATAGCATTTACATTCTTTTTTCTTTAAAACGCATGTGCGATCATATTCTATGCCGATGAGAAGTTATTACATAGTATATTAATATACCCATTAATTTATTTTGCATTTTTTGCTACATTATTAAACATTTATCCATTATGTTTCTTTTTGTCAAATATCGTTAATGTAAAATAG
Source organism: Physaria fendleri (assembly GCA_036630335.1). NCBI lineage: Eukaryota > Viridiplantae > Streptophyta > Magnoliopsida > Brassicales > Brassicaceae > Physaria > Physaria fendleri. The sequence goes on along the minus strand of CM071716.1, from coordinate 11,368,599 downwards.
CCAATCAAATCTTGAAGAGATTGGGATTTGGGAATCGGATCAAGCAAAAGCCAAAATGCAAGATCAGGTTAAATAAAAACGAAATTTTGGAATAATACATAAGTAAATTATATAATAAAGAGACATGTTGATAAACATAAACCAATAACAATCATGAAAAACCCATTATTGTTTATTGCCACGTAGAAAGATCAGAAAATAAAAGGCCAGCCAGTTTTTTCCATTATTAATTAACGTACAATTTGTCAATTATTCATATGGGCTTCTTAATCATTTATTTTTTTTGTCTTCTTTCTTCATGGTGGTTACTGGTTAATATATTACCACTTTACGGCATATTAATAAACTCAAGATTCTTTTCTTTTTTTCCTCATTTTTATCATGAAGAGTATGTACGGACTACAAACCTAATAACCCTCAAAATATAGAATTGTGATTATGTAAATAATAATCATTTTAGTTTGGATCAGTTAAAGTCTTTGCAATCGTAATTTTAAAACTAATTTAGTAATGCATACAACAATAACAATAAAAGAACGTGTATGGCCATGTTGTACTAGCCACTACATATGAAGCATTTATAGATTAATTGTTTAATATCAACGTATTATAATATTCTGTTGATAATAAATAATATTATTTACATTTATAAAAATATGTAATTGTTATATGATTTATGCGCAATAGTTGCTGATATATTCATTGCTTCTCCGGTAGTTCATCACCAGCACATGCAAGGATCGACAGTCTGAAAATTTCAATGCTATAATAATATAATAATGCATTTTTAAATTAAGTTTCTTAATTTTATCAAATCGGCGTCAACTTTTGTTATGCACTTTTGTAATATTTAGCCGACTTTATTGTTGATATCATAAAATATTTAACCAATTCGATTATAATTCAAAACCTATTATTTAGTCGTTGTAACCAATCATTATTAGGATATATATATTTTCAAATTTCCAATATATATGTCTTAAAAAAAAATGATCTGCCCTAAAGAATTAATACCACTCTTATATACAATAAAAAGGTGAAAATGTATACCCAAATTATTTTTATATATTTTGGAAAATGAAAAGAGTAAGAGGAGATCTAATCCTTAGATTCATGTGAACTGAAGTGTGAAGCCGTTAGCTTTGGGAACTGAAGCCTTCCCCATGTTTCATGTCTCTTTTGTCTTCCTCACCATAACACCTGTTTCTTTTATTGTTTTCATGTCTCTTTTGTCTTCCTCACCATAACACCTGTTTCTTTTATTGTTTTTGATAATACTCGGTTTCTTTCTTACATTCGAAGTTAGTTCTTTTAGCATCTATCAAAACACTACTCTTTCTATTACCCTTTTTAAGATTTCAATCTAACTTAAGTTTATTTGAAACCAAACAATGACAAGCAAGAAGCAAATTCTAATAGGTAATATTATGGAAATTTTAACTTCACTTTAAAAAGAAAAATGTATTGAAATATCTATATAATTTTTATTTCCAAACAAATAGCTCAATATAATCTAAATAAATTGTTATGATTTGATATAAAAATGTTAGGGAGAAAGGTCTATAGTCACCCCGAATTAAAAATATCAGGCTCTATCCATCCGAATGTTTGGCCTAGTCTAATTTTATATGGAACAATTTTAGTGGTCTAAATCCACCTATTTATAACATAATGAAGGCTCTATCCATCCGAATGTTTGGCCTAGTCTAATTTTATATGGAACAATTTTAGTGGTCTAAATCCACCTATTTATAACATAATGATCTTATAAAACATAAAATATTTTTGCGGCTTAATTAGCAATAAAATCGCAATTAAAAATATATTTAGTGTTATACCGAAAATTAAAAATAAATTAATCAAACTGATTGCTAATTTGGTATTAAGATTAAAAATATATATATAAAGAATATAATGTGAATTTAAAAAAAAAACAATTAAAAGGTTATATTTGTTTTACAATTTGAAATATTAGACATTATAATTTTTTCTCATTTGTTTCTCCATTATACATTTGAGAAAAATGAAAAAAGTATGCTATTAATATTCAATGTTTTCCTATTTTTTCTATATATTATTTTTGTTTTTAGTGAGAAAAATAGATGAAATTGCTTTTATAAAAGCGTAATACACGAATTTTAAGATTATTATCTTTTTAATTGTTTTTTATTTGATTTCACGTTATAATATTTTATTTCTATTTTAAATTTTAATATCAAACTAGTAATTAGCTTAATTAATTTAGTTTTGATTTCAGTATGATACTAATCATTTTTTAATCGCGACTTTATTACTTATTAAGCCGCATGGAATATTTCGTTTTTTTTAAGAAGACCATTACAAAATTTCTGTGTAAAATTAGACACATGCCAAACATCCGGATGAATAGGGTCTGATATTTTTTATTCAGGGTGGTTAGAAACCTTTCTCTGAAAATGTTAAGATATCAACACTAATATATATTAAAACCTTTCTCTGAAAATGTTAAGATATCAACACTAATATATATTATAGACTAATTAACTGATTGTCCCATTAAGATTTACCATATGATATACAGGACAGACGAGTAGCATGTGCTACATGGATGACCGCACATAGCCCATAACAACATTTTTCTGAACCATTAGTTTTATATTTGTTATTTTTTAATATCTAATATGTAAAGTCCCATTTTTTTTTGAATCATATGTTTTATATTTGTTGTTTTTTAATCAACCTTTAATATTTAAGGGTCCATTTTATATATATCTAATATGTAAATGCCTAATTTTTTTTATATCTAATATGTAAATTTAATTAACTTTATTTTTTAATAAAAATTTTAATTTAATATTAATAGAATTTTTTTTGTAAGTGAAACCAAATTTTTTCGTAAAATCATATATATTAAGACCTATTTTTGAATTAGCACAGAACTTTCGTCTTGTTCGAAACGACCATGATAATATACATATACTAGCAAAAAAAAATATAATATACATATATTAGCAAAAAAAAAATAGTATAATCAAGAAGCTATAACCTTAAAAATTATATTATAGTTATGAAACATTGAATAACTATATGATATTTTTTATTAGTTAATATGTTAATTTTTTTGTTTCAAAATGTGGGAATATATTTGAGATGAAAATAAAAAGATCTCGAGTGAATATGTTAGGATTATATGTAGAAACCGTCTATAATAACATATAATATAGAATTTAAAATTATATCACTTTTCAGTCCAAAAAAAAAAAAATAATAATAATAATATCATGTTCAATAATCATTGTACAACTTTTATGAAGATAAAATGGCAGTAAAGTAAATCAAGATCTGACGATTATAAAATAATTATGGTGTTACCAATAACAAAAGTGGTTTAACAATTGCGAATTTGAAACGCAATCCCAAAAAGAATAAATAAACATGGTGTTAATAACGATTTAAGTTAAGAGAAGGTCAAACAAGATGTGATTTAAGTTAAGAGAAGGTCAAACAAGATGTTTTCAAGTTGGTTATTAAGAAAACCAAAAAAGCATATGATTAGTCTTATATTTTAAACATTTAAATTTTCAAAACTAATTATAAAAATAATCAAAAAAGAAGATTCCCAAATGTTATCGTCACGTCTATATATCTCCAAAACCCACCATGTCTCCATCATTACACAACACAAAAATTAGCCTATACAAACACCAAGAACAGATTCATTTTCTTCTTATTCTTTAGTTTCTGCCATGGAAGCCAAGAAGTCAAACAAAATCAGAGATATCGTTAAGCTTCAACAGATCCTCAAGAAATGGCGAAAAGTTGCACATGCATCAAAACAATCCAACAACAACAACAATGGAAGTGAAAATGGAAGTGGAAGTGGAAGCAAGAGCATCAAGTTTCTGAAGAGAACATTATCTTTCACAGACACAACATCTATTCCTAAAGGCTACTTAGCTGTCTCAGTAGGGAAGGAAGAGAAGAGATACAAGATACCAACAGAGTACCTAACACACCAAGCTTTCCACATGTTGTTGCGTGAAGCAGAGGAAGAGTTTGGGTTTCAACAAGCTGGTATCTTGAAGATTCCTTGTGAAGTTGCTGTGTTTGAGAGTAGAGAGTATTTTGAAGATAATTGAAGATAACAAAGGGTGCAGGTTCAATGTCACAGAGAGTATTTTGAAGATAATTGAAGATAACAAAGGGTGCAGGTTCAATGTCACAGCTGAGGAAGTGATGAGTTATCGTCATCCTTCAGATTGCCCTAGGACACCATCTCATCAACCACATAGCCCAATGTGCAGATAGTTTTGATTTGTTCAGTTGCTTTTGACCATTCTTCTTATTCTTCTTCCTCTTTTCCACATGTTCCCACTTTTTTCCCTTGTGGATTTGGACTTTGTTTACTATGCAAACTTCAATGAGAAAAATAGTGTGTGATAGAGATATTTTTGAATAATGGATTGTACACAAATGAAACAAACCGATTGTTATTTTTTTCTCCCATTTTTGGGAAACTCCAAAGTCAATTATTTACTTAACCCCACAGTAAATTAGTCTTACGAGGTTCATGTTTCAATCCTTGCAATTTCCGTTATTTACGGAAACTACCCATGTGTATTGATGTTGCAGTTCTGCCAAGTAATCAAGACTTTAACATAAATTAATAACATCGATTTAAAATGAATAAAAACATGACTACGGCAATGTACTTTATAATCATCAAGTGGAGATTATGGTTGTTAAACAATTTAGATTAACAGCGTACGGTATCCTATGCTTTTACAAAAATAAGTAATGATATAATTAGTATCTTAATTAGTGAATATAATAAACCAAATCACAGAATCAGAGACATATTTTTATGTAAATTAAGTACCCCTCATTATTAAACTCACATGCAATTAACGATTAACCGCTAACAGAGTACGGCAAAATCGAAAAGGAATGATTTTTTGTATTCTCCCCAAATCAATCAAGATTCAAGTGAGAAAGAAAGATTATATGGTTTCTGTCACCTGGTTTAAGGGATGGTCAAAGTCAAAGTAAAGCTGTGTGATTTTTGATTTGATAAAACTGAAAGACTACATCAAGATGTGTCTGAACGGCGTCGTTTTGGCTCTCCGCCTCGAGAACATAAGCCCCTTTGGTGCGCTCTTGGGTCAAATGCAATGTCGGAAGAGAAGATGACACGTAGCTAGTTAATGGGCCTGTAGATTATGGGCCATTTAAGATTTTAATTAACTAAGTTAATGGGCCTGTAGATTATGGGCCATTTAAGATTTTAATTAACTAACTGATTTGGGCCAAGACCCAACCTCTGACAGTAAGCAGAGATTTGGAGCTCCTTTGCTTCCGTGCAGGTACATTCTTCCGCCGTTCTTCACGGTGTTTCTCCTTTCCCTCACCGTCTTCCCCGTCTTTCTTTCCGTTTGCATTCTCATCCGCCGTTAATGTTAATACACGGTCACCTCCACGCCTCCAAGAACTTACAGAGCAACAACACAGTGAGAAGAGCTCACATGACTCGTAAGTGTACAGGAAATTTAACTGATGAAGGTGTGATGCGACATTCAACAGCCATCAGGAGCATTAGACAGTTGGGGTGATCAACGGTTCAGGAATGATCAGGAGAGATTCAAGCTCCAGGAAAATGCTATCAAATGGTCGTACGATTTAGGTAGGTATGATTGATGAGTAAAGCTTCAAGCTTTTGTTCTTTTCTTT
>CM071716.1:11345122-11356900 GCA_036630335.1 Physaria fendleri | reverse complement strand
ACTTTAATGTGAGATATAAGATGTATAAAACTTTGATGTTACATTGATTTAGTTGCTTCATGTAGGTAGATTGTTTGATATATTTGTAAGGAACCGGTTTATATCGATTTTTGTTTTCCCATTGTAATGCAATATTGTTAGAGTTTCGTTCTTAAGATGATAAATGATAACAAATATGGTTTCTTACTTTAATGTGAGATATAAGATGTATAAAACTTTGATGTTACATTGATTTAGTTGCTTCATGTAGGTGGATTGTTTGATATATTTTTAAGGAACCAGTTTATATCGATTTTTGTTTTCCCATTGTAATGCAATATTGCTAGAGTTTCGTTCTTAAGATGATAAATGATAACAGATATGGTTTCTTACTTCCTTTGTGCTGGTTAAAATTTATCAATGTTATGTCTTGGTCATCTTTTGCTTTTAAATAATGAGTTCTTTGAATATTTCATTGTTTAGTTATTTTAAACTTCTTATAATTCAGGGGTTTGATGAGTGTATGAACTTGTGTTAAAATTTATCAATGTTATGTCTTGGTCATCTTTTGCTTTTAAATAATGAGTTCTTTGAATATTTCATTGTTTAGTTATTTTAAACTTCTTATAATTCAGGGGTTTGATGAGTGTATGAACTTGTTGCTAGATGAGGATGAGGTAGTGACCATTAAGAGGAAAAACAGAAAATCACTTGGTTAGTTGATCGCTACAAGAACAAGACTCTAGTTCACATGTCTGAAATGGTTGGCGCTAACTCATGTGAACACTTGATTTAGGAAGGATTTTACTTAAAAAGACAACATAACTCTAGTGTTAAAGGATTTCTGAAATGGTTTTTTCAATGATGATATCATGTGGTGCCATATCACTACATAATATGATGATACCATATCCAAACATAGGAAGATTCTTCAAGTCACGAAAGCATCTTTGCCCGAGATTTTTTTGCAGTACTATGAAACTTGTTGTCTTCTACACTTGACCAAATAGATAGAAGCAAATAAATGTATAAAATGATTAGTACTTTCGATAATATCGAATGCATTGAGTATTTAGATATTATATTTTGGTATTTTTTTTTGTAATTGCTAGTGTTAGCTACAAAGTATTACATGTTTTACAAATATGGTGAGTAAGGTGTACAAGAGGAAGAAGACAAAGTCCGATTGGAGCATGGTTATGTATTTATCTTTTGGTGTATGTGATTGACACGTTTAATACTTTATTTTTTTGTGTATGCGTTCAAACCGTTAAGTATTTTATCGTTTGGTGCATGCTATTAACCAGTATTACTTTGTTAGTATTACCAGTTTTCAAGTAACATTAATATTGCCAGTATTACTAGTTTTTTTAGTATTTCTAGTATTAGGTATCACGTGGCACCGCCTTTGTTTTGATGATGACACCAGTATTGCAACTATTACAATAATTTTCTAATATTATATTGCATATATTACAAGTATTGCAACTATTACAATAATGAAACTTGTTGTCTTCTACACTTGACCAAATAGATAGAAGCAAATAAATGTATAAAATGATTAGTACTTTCGATAATATCGAATGCATTGAGTATTTAGATATTATATTTTGGTATTTTTTTTTGTAATTGCTAGTGTTAGCTACAAAGTATTACATGTTTTACAAATATGGTGAGTAAGGTGTACAAGAGGAAGAAGACAAAGTCCGATTGGAGCATGGTTATGTATTTATCTTTTGGTGTATGTGATTGACACGTTTAATACTTTATTTTTTTGTGTATGCGTTCAAACCGTTAAGTATTTTATCGTTTGGTGCATGCTATTAACCAGTATTACTTTGTTAGTATTACCAGTTTTCAAGTAACATTAATATTGCCAGTATTACTAGTTTTTTTAGTATTTCTAGTATTAGGTATCACGTGGCACCGCCTTTGTTTTGATGATGACACCAGTATTGCAACTATTACAATAATTTTCTAATATTATATTGCATATATTACAAGTATTGCAACTATTACAATAATTTTTGCCAAAAATACTGTCTCGCCAGTATTACCAGTATTTCGAGTATTTCCAGTATTATTAGTATTGCTAGTATTACTATTAAAAATGCCACATGGTACCGTCATTTATTCCGATCATGACATGTGGCGCCGCCATTTATTCTCATCGTGACACGTGGCACCGTCATTTGCTAAGTCATTACATAGTTTTAGGTCTAGTATTGCAGTATTGCAAGGTTGTACATAATATTGCAAAATAACCAAAATGTGAAACTTCGACAAATTTTGGTATTGCACAATGACGTTTGATTTTTTTTTTTGGTATTTCAAATACCGATATTAGTAAACAACCATTTAAAATCTTTTTATGAAATATATTTTAAAAAATCATTAATTTACATTACATTACTAGTTTAGTTGTTGTATTTCACAAGTAACCTTAATAGTATAAGCTAAATAGGGGATAGTAAGAATGATGTGAATTTTTTTTTTTTTTTTTTTGAATTTTTTTTTTTTTTTTTTTGTTGTAAGGTTGTTATTGAAACCTTAATAACAAATGTTTTCATGTGATATAAATAATTTTGTTGAAAATTTTTTATGTTTTTACATTTTTGCAACATATACATAGTTTTATCGGTATTGCAAACATAAAAAAAAATCGACATATGTTCACTTGTTTAGTAATTAATTTTTTGTTTGACATATGTTCATTTTCTACGACTACAATTCTCTGAATTGTACCATCATTCAAAAATTCGCAAACATTTACCAAAACTCGATTGCTTTGATCTTCTTCAACACCTTTCACTATTTTCACGTGCAAAAAGATTCTATCAACATCTTCATACATGCGCAAGAATCCCCTTAGCATCATCGTCATCCCTAATATAGATTACATGCTTCAGACTTTTTTTTTTTTTTTTCAAGGAAATGCAAACTCCATTAAAACCAGGTTTAGGTCTCTGTTACATTGGCTAAACGCCGATCAACTACAACATCAGATAAGGCTCTCTTAGCTAAAGAGTCAGCTTGGCCATTGCGAGTTCTAGAAATTAAGGCAATTGAAAAAGCATCAAAGTGCAAGCTTAAAGCATGAATATCATGGAGAACTCCATGAAGCTCTGGTAGACTCTCTCTGTGTGAAATAAGGTCAACACAGGTCTTAGAATCCGAAAGAACCCGTCGACGAGAGGTGCTGAGCAGATTGCCAGTCACGAGCTTCTGCTATAGCTTTGATCAGAGTCTCATGGGCAGTGAAGGATTGTTTCTGAAAAAGCAAACAATTCCTACTTTTCCAAAGGAACCACAATATCCAGGAGGCAAAGTTTCCTGTGACGATCCCGTAGGGAGGCAGGGGCTTGAGTTTAAGAGCTAAGTTCAAATCCGCCTCAACACTAGTGCCATCAGGTTGGAAAGCAGAGTCCCATCGCATCAAATTCCAGACCTCTTGGGCATAGGGACACGAAAATAACACATGAGAGGCGGTTTCTAACTCCCCACAACGAACACAGGTTGGAGACACTGAGATTCCTCTGTGATTGAGATTGGTGCCTGTTGATAAAGCTCCTTGTCTAACTTTCCAAAGGAAAAGTTTATGTTTAGGTGGACACTTGACATTCCAAACTTGACTATGCCAGTTAACTTTCTGGGAGCTGCGACCAGTTGGATCAGGGTCAGGAGGCTCTGCATTCATTAGCTCAAAATAGCCTGATCGGACCGAGTATTCACCATTACGAGTTGGCTGCCAGTACAGCTTGTCTTGTGCACCACTCTTACTGTGTCTGAGACTAAGGATAGAGTCTCGACAGTGAGGCAGGATTCGGTCAACTTTAGCAATGTCCCAATGTTGCTTATCCGCCATGAGAAGATCAGAAACGAGCATATCCTCTGTTCCGGGAGTTGCAGGTCCAAAGGGTCTAGTGTGTTCATCATTAACCAACCAATGATCTTTCCAAACTCTAATTTTTGACCCAGTTCCAACAGCCATAACTAGTCTACGCTTAACAACATTACGGCCAATGAGGACACCTCTCCACCCATGAGATGCTACAGAAGGTGCTTCACAATTCAAAAAGTCAGCATCACCACAATACTTACCCTTAAGGATTCGTGAAAGTAAGCTGTCAGGGTTACGTAAAATTCTCCAAGCTATTTTGCCTAGCAAAGTATCATTGAAACGTTGTATATCTCTAAATCCAAGACCACCAATAGCTTTGGGTCTTGCTAGTTTCTTCCAAGCAACCCATGACATCTTCCTCTTTTCCGAGCTACCATCCCACCAAAAGTCTTGCTAGTTTCTTCCAAGCAACCCATGACATCTTCCTCTTTTCCGAGCTACCATCCCACCAAAAGCGAGTTAAGATAGATTGGATCCTTTTGCACAAACTGATAGGCAATTTGAAGCATGACATGGTGTAGATGGGAAGGGCTGCTAAAATCGCCTTTATAAGGACTAGTCTACCCGCCAAGGAGAGGAATTTAGAAGACCAGCTCATGGCTTTTTGCTTAATCCGATCTACAATAGAAGCAAACACATCTTTCTTTTTCCTTCCAAAGTTTTCGGGCAAGCCTAGATATTTCCCCACACCTCCTTCTTGAGATATACCTAAGAGGCGCTTGCATAAGGTTTTAGTGGAGGAAGGAGCACGAGCTGGGAAAGTTATGGACGACTTGCCATTGTTGATTTGCTGCCCCGAAGCTCTCCCATAGCGTGTTAGAATATTGTTGAGGGCCACACAGCTTGCTTCATCCGCTTTACAGAAGAACATAGTATCGTCCGCGAACAAAAGATGGTTCAGCCTTGGTGCCCCTCGAGTCACTTTAATACCCTTTAATTCGCCAGTGAGAGCCGCTTTCCGACAAAGACCAGAGAGGACTTCACCACATAGAATAAAGATATAAGGGGATAGAGGGTCGCCTTGGCGAATACCCCGTGATGGAACCAAGTTTCCAATCGCCTCATTATTCACCAGGTAAGAGTATGAGACCGAAGAGATACTAAGATGAATCCAGTGAACCCATGTGGGATGAAAACCCAAGCGAAGAAAGACATGCTTAATGAAGTCCCATTCCAATCTGTCATAGGCCTTACTCATATCCGTTTTGACCGCCATATGACAATATTTCTTTGCTTTGGAGTGTTGAAGGAAGACTCATATCCGTTTTGACCGCCATATGACAATATTTCTTTGCTTTGGAGTGTTGAAGGAAGTGTAAAACTTCATGAGTGATTAGAACATTATCCCCAATAGCTTTCCCGGGTATGAAGGCGGATTGATTCTCTGAGATAATCCCATCAAGCAATGGTTTCAAGCGATTTGCCAAGATTTTTGAGATAAATTTGTACAACACATTGCATAGGGCTATAGGGTGATAATCCTTGACTTGTTGCGGGTTTTGACCTTTAGGGATAAGCCTCACATGGGTATGATTAAGGGAAGGCTTGAGCTGCTATAGGGTGATAATCCTTGACTTGTTGCGGGTTTTGACCTTTAGGGATAAGCCTCACATGGGTATGATTAAGGGAAGGCTTGAGCTGACCCGTAACAAAAAAGTCCTGAATGCAACGTACCACATCTTTTCCCACAGTGGACCAGTGTGTATGGTAAAAACAAGCCGAGAAACCATCTGGTCCTGGCGCCCCAGTGTGTATGGTAAAAACAAGCCGAGAAACCATCTGGTCCTGGCGCCTTATCAGGGTGGGTACCTTTGACGGCTGTATAGATCTCGTCCGCAGAAGGAATCAAGATAAGAGTAGCATTCATTTCATCAGTGATGCACGGATGTAGGGCTTCCTCAACAACATCAGCCTCACTAAAACCTTTAGAGGTAAAGAGCTGCGCATAGAAAGAGTGAATAACTGCACCAATATTTTTCTCACCGAAATGAGGTAGGCCATCATCATCCTCAATAACCGTTAACCTGTTTCTGGTAGCCCTTGCCTTTGTAATACATGCTTCAGACTTATTCCATATGTAAAGTAACAAAATCTCAGAAGCATCGATGGATGTGCCTTCACCTTATGGAGAATTCCTTTATGGAGAATTCTATCAATCAAGTCTTGATAACCTCCTGATTTAGCCAATTTTTACCATCTCTTAATTAAAATATTTTCTAGTGGAGAACCGGTACGTAGTAAAAATTTGTTTTGTAAGATCTTGATTGTGAGGAATATTTCTTCTCTAAGAATGCTCTAGTGCCACAAATTGCTCTGTCGCTTTAAAATTTTCTAGTGCGTCACAATGATTTAGTGGATCTTAACAATTTGACTAATCACAATGCTTAAATGGAGCATTTTCTATAGCCACAGTTTCCTGAATTGTACCATCACTCACATATTCGTCAATGTTTGTAAAAACTCTACTATTTTGATATTCTTCAACACTTTTCACTACTTCAATGTTCAAAAGAATTCTAACATAAGTAACACCAGCACAAACAAAATCATTTTTGCAAATACAAATGTGCATAGTTTTATAGGTATTGCATATGTTTTATTTTTGCTAGAATTTCTAGTATTACAATGTGAATAGTATACTAGGTATTGCTAGTCGGTGCATGGTTTTTCAGGTATTGCTAGTATTACCTCTGCACATGGTTTTATAGGTATGCTAGTATTACCGTATCTGAAACTCATTTTTCGGGATGTTGAGAAAAAACATTGAAATTCAAGCTAGATTCACCAAAATTAGATATATTTAATCACATATTTCATAATAACTATGAGAAACCCTATCATAAACCTAAAATCAAATTCATATACACAATCCAAATCAAAAATCAAGAATGGAAAATAAAATTCAATTCAGAAAAACATAAACAAAAGAGTTTCAAATCTTTGGAAATAACCAAAAAAAAAGAAAGGATGGTGAAAAATATTCACCGGAATTTAACAATCGGCCAGAAAACTCGTCGGAGGTGATGGTGTTTCAAAAACGTGAAAGAAGTAAAAGAAGAAAGAAAAAGTAAGAAAGAAATAAAAGAAAAATAATTATTTTGAATATTTGATAAATGGAGAAAAAGGGTAAATTTGGGAAAGAGAAATAATGAAGGTTATAAGGTTATAGAGGTTTTTTTTAATTCATTAGGGTCATATGAGCACTTGGCTCTTAAAAGTACCCCACTAACTTGTCACTTAATGGGGTTTTTTTTAATTCATTAGGGTCATATGAGCACTTGGCTCTTAAAAGTACCCCACTAACTTGTCACTTAATGGCTCCTGATCATTATCGGCGTGCGTTGCTTCTACGAGGAGACATTCTTTCATTTGGTTCTAACTATATATATACCAAGTTCTTTCTCTCATTCTGTCCGAAGTGGGACAAATGAAATTGTCAAATAAATTCAAACTAGAGTTTCTCCCGTGCAATTGCACGAATAGTTTTCTTTTTAATTAAAATTTGTATATTTGAAAAAAAAATGTGTTAATAATTTTAAAACATCTTCTTATATATTTTTTTTGAATTAAACTAAAGTAAGATAATTTTTATTTCTTAATTGAAAGAAATTTATATATTAAAAATATATATTATAAATTAAAAAATATATAACATATAATAAATTTAAAATTATAAGTTGATTAAATCTTTTGTTCTTTATATGTTAGTGTTGTANAGTGGTAATCATCATTCGTATAGCTAGCATAAAGAAGAATCCCATATGATAGCTAACATATAATAATCTAATTAACTCTTGCGCAAATAAACAAATTTGGCATATTAATGTTCTTAAACTAATGATAATTTATTTCTTACAAGCCGTACAAGTTTCATAATCTTGATTAGACCAAGATAATCGATGAGTCGGACTGTATACAAAATAATTTGATTCACACAGAAAATCATATTTAAATAAGAGTTTTTAGATGATCTTGATTTAAAACACGCAATAAAATTATATTATCTCCATGAATCCGAATCAGCAATACAACCACGATAACTTGTAGGAAACACGATACACACAAAAAATGGTTTGAACGTAAGCATCAGATTATAATTTAATTCAAATTAAAATGTAAAAGATGGTGTTTCTTACAATAAATGCCAAAGTTGTACTTTTCATTGTGAGTGAATAAAATAAAAATTTGATATAAAGAAATAAAGAACTGATGTCAAACCAATGTTGTCGATATTTGATTAGTTAAAAATACAAATTGTTGCATATTTATAAAGTGAGTTTAAACCTCATGGTTTGTATTTATGAATTCATAATAATGCATTTAGACACAAAATAGTTAAAAATATCATATATATATAATTTATGAATTCATAATAATGCATTTAGACACAAAATAGTTAAAAATATCATATATATATATATATTACATCTCAATATATATATATATATTAAATTATGGAATATTATCTATTATATTAGACCATATTTAGATTTCTGTTTATAATTGGTTTAAAAATTAAAAGATAAAATCAAAAAATGTGGCGACGCGTCAATGTTCAAATATACATTATACATTACAAAAATAAAAACATTACTCCATTTAGAAGATAAAACAGAAAATGTGGCGACACGTTGTTGTCTTTCTAATTAATTCTGTTTAAGTGTCAAAGCAGTTATTGAGAAATTATCATTTTTAATCGGACGGCTATAAAAGCATCAAAGTGGCATCACAGTATATATCCAACCACGTGGACGGTAGTTAGGTTACCAGCAAAAAATTCACGAAAAGGCAGCTTGTATTGAATTTTCTTGTGATATATCTGCTGACGTGTATACACCAAAGTTTTTAGGTAAATAATTAAATTGTTAACAGAGAGGATCGATCCACTTGGGTTACCTATATAAACCTCTTACTTGCTGTTCAAGAGTTGTAAATGAATCGAATACATTCTTTTCTCTTTTCTTTTTTCTTCGTAATAACGATGATGAAAAAGTTTTTGTCGCAGCGTTTTTTCAGTAACACAAAAATGACGTCTCAGGGTTTATTGAACTGTCGTATTTCATCTTCTTCTTTAGCTGTGAAAACTAGGGTTCCTCAAGATCCTGGAGAAGCCACGGTTGATCCAGAGCCTGACGATATAGCCATATCACGGAGATTTTTGCACAAAACCCCCGTGATTGGTGAAAGTCTGATTGAGAAGCTTCGAGAAATGGATGTGAAAAAAGAGCGGATACGATTAAACGGGATTTCTAATCCAACGGTGGAGAAAGAGGAGACGTTTTGGCTTAGTCCGCAAGACGTGAAGAAGTTGCTGAGAGCGTCGCAGATTGAAGTTGTTAAAACCAAGTTGTGTGAGACCGGACAAAACTGGAACTGGATTCCTTACGCTGATTTTGTTTGTGTCTGTAATGATTTGGATCCCTTTGATGGTTCTTCCACCGCTAAGATGCTTGAAGATTCAGGAAACGTTATCGTTTTGGGAAATTTTGTTTGCTTAAGACCTGATCAGGTAACCTCTTCTTCTTCCTTGTTTTGTTCTAATGATCATTAGTATCATTGATCATAAGCTGTTATGTCTGAATTTCTAATAGTTTGTTTTGTTGTCTTTGTTATGTGTGGGTGATCAGATAACCAAATCTATCGAAGGACTGCTTCCTTTACCACAGATTCGTAACCCAAATGACCCAAGAAGAAAGGAACTAAAAGAGCTTGAAGCCGTAAAGGCCCTAATCGATGAGGAAGCACATTACTTGGCGAGAAGAGAGCTATGGGCTGGTTTGGGTTACATGATAATCCAGACCGCAGGGTTAATGAGGCTAACGTTTTGGGAACTCACATGGGATGTTATGGAGCCAATCTGTTATGGTGTCACAGCAGTTTATTTCATGGCAGGTTACACCTATTTCCTCAGGACATCGAGGGAGCCTTCTTATCAAAGTTTTTACCAAAGCAGGTTTGAAGCTAAACAGAGAAAGCTGATGACAGAGAAAGCTGATGGAATCTCATGATTTTGATATTGAGAGGTACTATGAGCTGAAGAAGCTGTTTAAGCCTTCAGCTGGTGTTTCCAAGATTCTTGGAACTCTAGAGGATTATTGATCTCTGGTGTCTCATTGTCCTAAGATGAGAAAGATAAAGTGACCCCCCTAAAACATGATTTATAAAACAAAAGAATACAAAGAAAGGTTCTAATAGTGCGGCTTATGTAATTTTGGAAGAGTAGATTAAAAAAATCAATTGTGATGAATATTATGTAATACAATCTAAAAACTATTATCATACATTTACTTACAATACCTCCATAATATGCATATGAGGTTATTGAAAATCTTTAAATAATTTTGAATGATGTAATTTTTGTTTTTTTTGTTTTGGGTCAACTCATAAGTTCTGATTATATTAATACCAAAAAGTCGTTAAAACTATAGCCATTTGAGGTCTAAGGGCATCTCTATTCAATAAAACTTTTCATTAGGTTCTGCTATAGCCATTTGAGGTCTAAGGGCATCTCTATTCAATAAAACTTTTCATTAGGTTCTGATTAATATTTTAATATAAATTGTATATTCCAAGATCCAGAACTGATTTTCAAATGAGATATTTAGGAGTCCATTCTTTCATAAGACCACGTGCATCAATATATGCATCATTATTTTTAATTTTTTAAATGATAAGAAATTTATTGAGAAACCCATAAAAACTTGGTGACCTAAAGTCCCTAAATCATAATTGAGATGATTATGTATTCATTCGTTATGTACTTAAGTTATTAAATAAAACATATATAACATATGCTTAATAACTAACTATTTCGTCGGCCTTACATAAAATGATCGACTTAATAACTAACTATTTCGTCGGCCTTACATAAAATGATCGATAGAAACATGTTACGCGTGGGAATAGTAGTTGTTAACCTACTTTACCGTCCAAGTTCCAGTTTAATTAATTCACGAGAAATCAATTACGACCGTGTAAATAAAAAATCTGAGTTCGGTAGGTCCAAAAATAATAAAATAATATCAAGTGGACAAACACAAATCACTCATCGTCAAAGAAAAAAAAAACAAATAGTATTACATAATCTCTAGTTCCTGACGCAATAACGATTAGGATGAGTAATATAATTTAATCCTGGTCGGTACGTATCAAATATTTTGTTACTCGTAAGAATTAAAAAGATGTACTATAGTTACTTTTACTCATTTTTATCTTCTGTCTTAGCTGTTCATCAAACTGTGTGAAAAAATAATTAAATAACTCCTTCATCTCGTAAAAATCGCCCGACGCATATTTCAATAGTTTTTAGATTGTGCTCAAAGTAATGATCTATATCTCTGTTTCTAATCTAAACTCCTTAACTACGAAGACAAGACACAAAGCAAATATATGGACGCTTGTCGGAAATTTCTCAACCCCAAACACTCCTTCTTGTCTAGATTCTTTGGTTTTCCCACCTGCTTTTTCTATATTATATCGTGAGTTGGTAAGGATCAACTTGACGCGTACCATTTTCTTGATTCCTTTTTGATTCCTAGATTTTTGTTCAAATGTGGTTTGATTTGCTATTTAAACAGCAATTTAGTAAAAAAATTCCAATTAAGACAATAAATCATGAATTTCCATAACCTTTTTTAAAAAAAGTCAATTTTGTCACGCATATATGACAATTAATATTGGACCACATCGTATTTGCTTTTATGATAAGACCGGCCATTTAGTGACCTATGTTTTACACCAATTATTAGAAAATGATTTTTAAAAAAACAGAGCTTAAATATGAGAAAAAGACGCACGCACACATATAAAACCACACTCAAAGGTTATAACAAGAAGAAGAAGAGTCACCGACTCACCGTGATCATCGCCACCGTTAGATCATGTCAACGGCTATGATT
>CM071716.1:11302497-11312828 GCA_036630335.1 Physaria fendleri | reverse complement strand
TCAACAGCTGAATTTGGTGCTCTGTTGATGAGGTAAACAGCCGTTGATGCTGCCTCAGCCCAGAATTGTTGTTCCATTCCAGCTTCAGCCAATAAACAGCTCACTTTTTCCATGATTGTGCGGTTTATCCTCTCGGAAACTCCGTTTTGCTGAGGGGTATAAGGGCAAGTCTTTTGCCTTATTATACCTGATTCCCTGCACAATTCATCAAAAATTTTGTTGCAAAATTCTAGACCGTTATCGGTCCTTAAATGCTTGATCTTAGTTCCCTTTTGATTAACAGCTGAATTTGGTGCTCTGTTGATGAGGTAAACAGCCGTTGATGCTGCCTCAGCCCAGAATTGTTGTTCCATTCCAGCTTCAGCCAATAAACAGCTCACTTTTTCCATGATTGTGCGGTTTATCCTCTCGGAAACTCCGTTTTGCTGAGGGGTATAAGGGCAAGTCTTTTGCCTTATTATACCTGATTCCCTGCACAATTCATCAAAAATTTTGTTGCAAAATTCTAGACCGTTATCGGTCCTTAAATGCTTGATCTTAGTTCCCTTTTGATTTTCCACTTCAGCTTTTCATGCTTTAAAACTTTCAAATGCCTCATCTTTAGTCCTGAGGAAATAAATCCACACCTTACGTGAATAGTCATCAATAAAAGTTATAAAGTACTTACAGCCACCTAGACTTGGAGGAGTAGAAGGTGATCCCCACAAGTCTGAGTGAATATACTCAAGAACTTCTTTTGATGTATGCTGTCCTTTGCTGAAGCTTTGTTTGTGTGATTTTCCGAGAACGCAATTTTCACAAAATTCAAGTTATGTGATCTCTTTTTCACCAATAAAGCCTCCTTTGACCAGCTGCTTCAAACCATATATGCTCATGTGCCACATTCTAGAATGCCATTTTGTTGTTGCATCCATCATGGTTGTAGTCACGTTCACTTCTGGTTTAGTTACCTTCCCGTCAAGATAATACAGTCCATCATTGTAGTTTCCACTAAGAACTTTCTGATTTTCCCTGTAAAAAGTCACAGAAAAATCCTTTCCTTTCTGATTTTCCCTGTAAAAAGTCACAGAAAAATCCTTTCCCGAATAATGACATCCTGATTTTTCAAACATGCCATATGAGATTAAGTTCCTTCACATGGAAGGCATATACCTAACACCAGACAATATCACAACAGTAGAATCAGGATTTTCAATTCTGAATTTCACCTATACCTTTTACCTCACAATGGGTGTTGATTCCCATATAAACCTTTTCACCATCAAATTCTTCAAAGTCAAATAACAAGTCCTTGTTAGGTGTAATATGGAAAGTACAGCCCGAGTCTAGGACCCATTCTTCATTAGTCTGCAAAGAACTAATAGAAAAAACAAGAGGTTCGTTAGTATTTGTAACTACATTAGCAGAACTAGATGAACCTTGTGAGTTGGTTCTGTTTTTTCTTTCCGGGCAGTCACGTTTCCAGCGACCGTCTTTTCCGCACACATAACACTCTTTTTCTCTCTTGTTTTTTCTTCCTCTTGATTTGCTTCTTCCCTTACTCTTTGACCTTCCATGTTGCCTATTTGATGACTTTTTGTTTGATCTGCCTCTTTGTTCCACATATAAACCTTCTGACTTTTCCTTTGAGCTTTTCTCACTAAACTCCCTTTCTTTTGATTTAGCTGACCCAATCACTTACTTTTCCTTTGAGCTTTTCTCACTAAACTCCCTTTCTTTTGATTTAGCTGACCCAATCACTTCTTTCATGCTCAAGCTTTCTTTCCCATACTTCAAGGTGTCCTTGAGCTGATCATACTTGGAGGGAAACGAATTCAGCAGTAACATTGCTTGAGCCTCCTATGTGATTACAACTCCAGCATTAGCTAGATCAGCTACAATCTTTAAGAAATCATCCACGTTTGCATCAATACTCTTAGAGTCTACTGTCTTGAAAGAGTATAGTTTCAGTTGTAGGTAAATCCTATTAGGTAGAAAGCTTTCTAGATAAAGACTGTTTAGTGTTTTCCACATAGCTGTTGCAGTTTCACACTTATCTAGTTTCCTGAGAACCTGATTTCCAACATTTATGATTATCAGATTCATTGCTCTCTCTGATTTATCTACCTTGACTGGATCCAATTCTGGTGTTTTTGTTTTCTGACTTGAATCTTTTGGATCTGTGGAATCTTCCTCTGCTTCATCTGTTGGTGACTTTTAGTCTTTGAGAAGAGACTCATCATTCAAGATGTCTTTCAATCCTGCAACACCTAGATGTGCCAATATCCTTCGTTTCCACAAAGTGAAATCTCCTGAACCATCAAACCTGTCAACTTCGTTTCCACAAAGTGAAATCTCCTGAACCATCAAACCTGTCAATGTCTATCTTTGAACTCATTGACGCTTCTTCACTCATTTACCGACTTCTTTTTGTTGATCTCTTGTAGCTGAAAGATAAACCAGAACTGTTCTTGAAGTAAAACTGATCCACTTCAACTCTGGCCGAGACGATCTTCTTGCTGCGATAACAGGTACTCCTTGATCCTCTTTTCTCAAGAACTGTACCAAAGATTCTGAAACTTCTGAGATCTCCTTCTTTAATCCTTTAACAGATTAAATCAACAGCTCTGATACCACTTGTAGATTTAATTCTGATTGATCTTTATCTGTTCTTGGATTATGAATTTGAGATTGCGTTGATATTGTTCCAATTTGCAGAAACATGAACGAGATAACACAAAGAGATGGTGACCCAGTTCACACCAATGGTGCTATGTCTGGGGGGTGTGGTTACACCCGATGGCTAACTCCTCCTTGCCGGAAACAATCTCCGGCGTGGTTACACAACTCTCCGATCAACTCTCTGATACAAGTTCTCTCTCTCACCAAGAAAAGCGCCAAAACAAGCGACGACTTAAACTCATTAACCTCAGTCTGTTATAAACTCAAACATATATAAAAGTGGGCTTCAAAACAGGCCCACCCGAGCTGGAGACTTTGCTGCTGACTATGATTCGACATGGGCCTTAGCAAGCCAAACAATAGGCTTTACAATATATTTTCGGATATTCGAATTCTGTTTATGTCTTTTGAATAAATTTTTTTCTCTTTTATATTTCAAGCGGAGAATTTAGTGGTTAACTCTCTTGTTAAATCTATTTATATGATCATTTGGTTGTACGAACTTTAGAGTCTCGTATAAGTGTTCATTGCATGTAAATAAATACAACTAAATACCAAATTATGTAATGTAGTTAAGTGGTTAAGAGTCCAAATTTTGTAAAAAAATTCTTTGTTAATGTGTGAAATTCAGATGACATATATTAGAACAAAAATTAATTTGAAATTCGGTCAGTAGAACAAAACTTAAAAACCTCGTACCAAGAAGAAAAAAAAACAATATAAAATGGAGTTAACAAGTCAAAATTAAACTCATGAAGTAGAAAGAAGTAAACAAAATACAAATAAAATAATTCATGGTCAAATGACAATACTAAAATGTCGTCGCATCATTTAGTCAAACCATTGAGGTTCGGTAACACATTGAAGACAAAGCACAAACTCTTTTGTTGTTCCAAAAGAAACAAAACATTTTGTGGTCAACAAACAAAACATATATTTGAAACTTCAAATTGCGACTCTTTTATAACCTTAAACTTGAGTCAAATTTAACAAAAAAAAAAAAAAAAAAAAAAAAAAAAAAAAAAAAAAAAAAAAAAAAAAAAAAAAAAAAAAAGCTGGAGTCAAGACCTTTTTTCTCATGGAAATGCTTCTATCATCGATCAAATAATACATAATAGTTCGGATAAAATGAAAATGTCATCAAAGCAACTAACAGAAACAAATGAGATACATGATACTGCTTTGAAAAGCCGTGAGAAATATCGGGATAGATACAACACATCTCTCGGTGACTCAGGTGCTTATGAGTTTGGCCAGTGTACAAGACCCTACAAAAACTGTAAATTACATGAAGATAACTAATTATATATTCCCTGTATCAATATTTCATTATAACATCAATTTACAAATTTCTTACTAAATATGTGTCAAAAATAAAGATTATGGGCCTCCAAACTGCATAACCCAATTAAATATAGGCCTCCAAACTGCACAACCCAAAAAAAATATGGGCCTCCAAGCTGCACAATCCAAAAGATTATGGGCCTTATAACAAAAAATTCTAAAAACACATTTTTTTTTGACTATCCGTTATTAATTTGAGAAAAAATTTGAGAAAATTATAGAGGCTGCCATAGACAGACCCTGAAATTATGAGATTGCCACAGACAGAAATCTCTTTTAAAACTGCCACAGACAGCCAAAACACGCGTGTGCCACAGACAGTCCGAAAAGACCAGCGTGCCCCTATTGTCCCCGCGTCCTTGTGTAAAAAAAAATAGACAGGGATACGCTGGTCTTTTCACACTGTCTATGGCACACACGTGTTTTGGCTGTCTGTGGCAATTTTAAAAGAGATTTTACCACTGTGTCAATTTCACAAACTTTTCGGCTGTCTGGCTGTCTGTGGCAATTTTAAAAGAGATTTTACCACTGTGTCAATTTCACAAACTTTTCGGCTGTCCATGGCAGTTGCAATTTTAAAAGAGATTTTACCACTGTGTCAATTTCACAAACTTTTCGGCTGTCCATGGCAGTTTGAACAAAATTCCCTAATAATTTTTGTAATGAGTTGCTACCACAATTATCAATAGAAAATTTACAAAAATAGAGACCCTGCCAAAAAAAAAGAAATTTACAAAAATAGAGAAGAATAAAAAAAAGAAATAGTCAATGCTAAATATACAAATATATGGTGTATATAACAACATCAACACTAAAACAAACAAAATATCCCTTTAAACAAAAACAAACTGAAAAAAAAAAAATATTTTTTAAAAAGGGAAAAAATGAAAAACCTCTCTATCTTTCTAATTATTTTAGGCCTGTGCATGAGCATTGAAGTATATGGGCTTGCTTCAAGAAAAAAACAAACAATTACAGTCAAGAACGATTTCAATCCCAAAAGTCAAAAAGTTTTAATGGTTCATTGTAAATCAGGAGACCATGATCTTGGTGAAAAATATCTGAAACCTGGAGAAGAAACCTCATGGCGTTTCAGGCCTCATATTTTTTCAAAGACATTGTATTGGTGTAATGCATATCAAGGACCTAATTATAAACTTCGTATACCTTGGAGGGCATATGAAGAAACAGGTTATGATCATGGAAGATTTCATCTTTTCCTTCTTAGAGAAGGTGGTCTTTATACTCCTATTGATGATATTCCTGGAAGAAAAGGTAATCCTTCCGATAATCCGTGGAAAATATATAAAAATTGATCTGTGTGGATTGTAATCCTTCCGATAATCCGTGGAAAATATATAAAAATTGATCTGTGTGGATTTTAAACGGGATTCAAAGTTCGTGTGTAATCATTGTGATATGAAAATATTCAGATGTAATATGGTCGTCGACCCATTTAACATTGACAAACTCTCTATGCTTATGTATATATATATATATAACATAATATTTTATTGTTCGAAGTTGATAACCTAGTATTTGCTTTTCACTCTCTATATGGATATTAGAATTCTAGTTTGAGATTTTTAATTCTTGTCTGTATAAGGTTGTTTATGTTATTGGCTACCTGGTTATGAGTAAAAAACATATTAATATTTTGGATGATAATTTGGGTGTTCTTTTGAAAGGATCTACAATCTTATCGAAATCTTTCTTTCGTTGTTTCTCTAAAGTTTAAATTTCATGTTTCCGATCTATTCAAGGGGTTCTTTAGATCGAGTTCTTCTAATCGTTTAATTAACACTTAGGTAGTGATTAACCAACTATTAGTCTATTAGTACTCAAATGTCTATGTTTTTATGTCTTTTTAACCTTCTTTGGACTTGTGCTTGTTGTAATATGAACCTTTAATATGTTATTTCTCTTAATAAAAAAAAAAATATTTGTATATTTGTATTGGCTCATATTATACTCTTTTATTAACTTTTTAAAATAATACTAATTTAAATGTGAGTTTGAAATATTTTTCAATTGTTAGTATATTTTTAGTCAAGTAATTATAGCATATTTTTTAAGATTATAAAGTGCATTAAAATTCCAAATATGGACCTTAATATAATATAATTTGATTCTCATAAGTGGTTCATAAAATAAAGAATAGGCCAAGGCATAACAATATCCTCAGAAAAAAAAAAAAAAAAAAAAAAAAAAAATACTTGATCCATCTTTTTTTTTCCAACCAATTTTTTGGTTTCATATTAAACATAGAAAGAGGTTCATACAAATTACATCAAAGCTGAACTAGAGCTGCATCAACAATTGCAGAGACAAAATAAACTAGAGTGAACATCACACTAATGTTATGGAATTTTAGGCCATGAAAGTAGAGTAAGCCGGAGCCTTTACACTACCAAATATGGAGAAAACGTCAATGGCTATTCTGCAGATTAGGAGTTCTAAGACAGCACCTTATGTCCTCAATCAAACCCATACAAACCACTTTAATGAGGTATAAGTGGCAGTGCTCACCGTGTGCTAGTTGTACCAATCGAAAGAAGATCTTTCCTTCTAGACCAAGTTAGTCAACTCACTCAAGATTGAACACTGATCCTTGGAAACAGCTTGACCATAATGTAGAGCATCAAAGAGATGTTACTATGGCCGGTTTAGAGCCTGTAAGAAGGAATTGCGAAAGAGAGACTACGCCATGTCTCATAAGTACCGAAGGAGAGAACTGAGAGCTGGCTGAGGGTTCCTCCGACCAGAGAAGAAGGAACTACGGCATAATCAAACAGCTTCTACTGAGACTTGACGAAGACAAACCAGTGACAGTCACCAAGAACCCTAATCTGACATAATAAAACGATTCGAGGAGGAAAACGGAGTTTTGGCTTAGCCAAAAAAAACTCCATTATTCTTCCCGAATAACAATCGCTTCCAGACTAGCAAATACAAGATTCGCATGACCTAGCAACGAAACCACAGAAACA
The DNA here is from genome assembly GCA_036630335.1 of Physaria fendleri. Classification (NCBI taxonomy): domain Eukaryota; kingdom Viridiplantae; phylum Streptophyta; class Magnoliopsida; order Brassicales; family Brassicaceae; genus Physaria; species Physaria fendleri. Next base: position 11,305,833 of record CM071716.1, on the reverse strand, counting down.
ATCTCCTATTGAAGCCTGAAACTCGACGAAATAAACTACTTACCGGCGAGAATAAGCCGTAACGACTGTGTCTTCAAGAAGCCTGAAACTCGACGAAATAAACTACTTACCGGCGAGAATAAGCCGTAACGACTGTGTCTTCAAGAGGACCAACACCCGTCGTACGGAACCTTAGACCGCGAACAGAACCAGAGCATCTGGAGGTTAAGAAGATGAGCCAGCCTCTCTGTAGAAGCAGAGGTATCGGAATCTCATTCCAAAGCCCAGAAATTGCTCCTCTTAAACGTTGAACTTCATGAAGGTATAGTGAAAACGTTGGCCACTCTTCTGGACATGACACCATCTTCACAAGCTCCAAACTGTCGGTAAAGAAAGCCACTGAATTGTACTGATTTGATGTCATCCATTCCATTGCCCATAATAGTCCTTCGAATTCCGCATGAAGGGGAGATCACAAAATCTTCGATCGGCTCCGATCTACTCCGATCTCCATCCCGGTGGTTCAAAAGCCTCGTGAAACAAGTTAATATTCACAGAGGAAGAGGGGCCGCTCCGGCCGCGTGTCCATGGTGACCCACGTGCACCGGACCGGAGAGCGCGTCAGATGCACATATATCTATTATTGAAAAAAAAAATTATAATAAAAACACCAAAATACTAAAGGGAGTAGATTTGCAAAAAAAAAAAAAAGATTAGAAAAGGAAAATATTTATCGGTCTTGTTTTTGTTTTGATGGAACATGTATCATTGATTAAAAAAAAATTCTTAAAACATAATTAATCCCAAGAAACATTTTGTAAAACTCAAAATCGAAAAAATTGCCCTTAAAAGTAGAAGTCCTAAAAAATAGATGCCCATGATGCCTCCCCCATAAAAAAAAAGAAATAGAGAGACAACTTAATTTTAAATAAACATGTTATAATTCAACGATCGTATAGTGTTTCAATTATTCCAATATAAAAACTTATATAAATTGCTAATACAATTACCATGAAACATAAGAAAAGCAAACATAACAAAGCACATTACATGTAATATAAAGCAAAAGTCCATTTAGATTGTTCATCCAGAAGATGAATCTGTCTTTAAGATTTGAAGACATTAAAAATAAAACTCGAGAGGCTCTCTGTGTCTTCTTTTGTTTTGTTAGTCGATCTCCACAATCTGTGGCTTCCTCTCTGCAGCTTTCTTGCGGATGAAGATACCCCATCTCAAAGCAGCTTTAAGCTTAAGCCATCCCACGACAGCTTTCCCCGAGCCTCTACTACATTCTCTCCTGTACGTGTTATCAATCTGAGCTTGGTAAGGGATACTATAACCATAACAAGATTCATCAGTCTGACCAAAACCGTCCTGTGGTGTTCCAACAGTGTTCACACCGATCCCAAAAGTCTTCAACAGTCTCTGCATATCGTCAGTCTCAAGCATCTCAGACAGTGTTCACACCGATCCCAAAAGTCTTCAACAGTCTCTGCATATCGTCAGTCTCAAGCATCTCAGAGCTCCTAAGTCTGATTTCTTCACTGAAAATGTCTTCTAGACCTTGTCCTGAAGCTCTTGGTCGACACCAATCTTCTTCATTGTATGAGCTTGAATCATTGGAACTTTCCATTGACCTGTTGTAGTCCTGTACGTTGCCAGGGAATGACGGTAATAATTGGCTGCAATGTTGCTGCGTAAACTGAGGATAATCTATCGGTCTAGAGACCGGCAAATAGGTATTAACATTCTGATCACATTGCGCAAGAGCTTGCCTACTATTCTGGTTATGCAGCTGTTGATGATTCTGACCTGTTTGTTGTACTGTCGCTATCTTTGGTTCTGGTAAGCATTTTATTTCCTTCTGAGCTACCGGTAAGCAATTTAACAGCTTACCATCATATTCAACAGCTTTATGCCAGTTCTCGTAAGCTATCTTAACCAAGATGTCTGCAGAAATCTGTGAGCAAACCAGTGATCAGCTTAATGACCAAGAAACTATGTTCAACTCGTTGACAGAAAATACGTCTTTCTTTACCTTTTCTTCATGGTTAAGAGACTCCAGAGACAGGAATTGCCCATTCGATATAAGGCCTCGGAATTCATAGATATGATTGAAGACTACCCCTGTAGTGTGACTCTGGTCCGTGTAAAACACATAAAGCTTCCCACCCAACACACATGTCTTTGCATGCTCCACCGTGTTCTCCCACATTCTAAAACACATAAAGCTTCCCACCCAACACACATGTCTTTGCATGCTCCACCGTGTTCTCCCACATTCTATTCGACATCCCGCTCCCCAGCAACTACAATATCAGAGGAGAAAAAATGAACATTTAACGAGTATATTCTTTGGCAATATTGGTGATATAATCACATTAACAGATAAATATGCTTTACATTTCTCAGCTTCTGTGGATCCTTAACAAGCAGTCGAAGGAAGTCTTCTACTGTCACGATATTAGCTTTCAATAGCTTCTTGTGTAGCACTCCATCTTTCGCTATTCTATCCAGTCTCCAGACTTCATCATGTAGAGCTGGTGGATAATGTTTCTTGTATACTGCAAACCATCGGACACAGCCAAGTTAGTTTAACTAACACTCACCAATACAATCCATATGATTAGAAACTCACGTTCTCCTCTATGATCTTTGACGGCAAAAGGTTCTGTTTTTGCTTCACGAATGCAAAAGCTATTATCATACCCTGCAGCCGGCTTAACCCCAAGCCTAAACTTTCTGCTCCTAATCCAGCTTGAATTATCGGTTCATACCCTGCAGCCGGCTTAACCCCAAGCCTAAACTTTCTGCTCCTAATCCAGCTTGAATTATCGGTAAAAGTAAGTTCTCCTAAAGTTCCCACACCTTCCTTAAGTGTCACCTGTGTGTCACCAGTTAAGATTGGGCGTTTCCCTTCCCTCTCTTTCACTTCAAAGCTCTCAAAGTGCTCCCTTGTCCAATCTTCATTGTCTTCATCATTGAAGTCTCCTTCTAACACTACGACATTCAGCTTTGAAGCCGACTCTTCTCCTGTTTGGACTACATTTCCTGTGTTTGCATCAATAAGAACCACATGAATTGCCGAGCTTCGCTCTCCCTCCACTTTCCCTCCTGTGAATAAGTGAGGAGGCATTCGCGTCCTAAAGTGAAGTTGTAGGCTTCTTCCATCACGGTCTTGGATCGTCTTTTGTTCCGGTGACCTGGAGATATTATGATGGTTAACCAAAAACTTAAATGCACAAAGATCACCAAAACATTTTTAAAAGAGTAGGCATATAACATGTGAAAATACCTCGATAAATTTGCATTTCCCAACCTTGATAAGGCTCGTTCCACCTCTTCGCTAACCTGTTT
>CM071716.1:11273707-11286581 GCA_036630335.1 Physaria fendleri | reverse complement strand
TAGGTAATTCCTTTACCTTAATTCGTTTGAGAGCTTTTCCCTCTTTTCTTCTCTGCTTAGCACCTTTATGCTTAATTTAAAAGTTTATAAGCTTTGTGTTGACTACGTATAATCACATTTTTTGTTGTTGCAGGATGCCTTTTTCATACAGTGAGGATGGTGATGTTATCAAATATACCCTCGAGGGGTAATCTATAATCTCAGTATATATCACAGAGACACGGAGAAGAATCACATTCATTACGTTTGTTACATAGTCTTTAAGGTTTTGTATTATTACTCTTAATAGTTTTTGAAAAACACAGAGAAGAATCACATTCATCTTCTTCAAGGTTATATTTTTCTTTCCCGTTTCTTTCTGTTTATAAAATTTTGAAACTTGTCTTTGACTTATCACATTTTTTGGTTTGGTTGCAGGATGCCTTTTTCATACAGTGAGGATAGTGATGTCATCAAATATACATTCATAGGCTGTGGGATCCTGTTTGGTTTTGCCATTGGATATATAGTTTACAAATGTTTTCTTGAAGTGATTACATAGCATGTTGATGAGTTACACACATTCTCTACCGAACGAACACACACAATCTCTCTCGTCTCTCTGGATCGGATCTCCCACAATCTCTTAGGTAATTTTTTGTGTTTTCTTTGTTTTCTTTTCCATTTACTTTGAGAACTTTCCCTACTATCATTGACTACTTTTTGTTTTCTTTTCCATTTACTTTGAGAACTTTCCCTACTATCATTGACTACTTATCACATTTTTTTTTTTTGGTTGCAGGATGCCTTTTTCATACAGTGAGGATGGTGATGTTATGAAGTATACCTTCATAGGCTGTGGGATCCTATTTGGCTTTGCTATTGGATACATAGTTTACAAATGTTGTCTTGAAGGTCGTTTTGGACCTGCTGAACGGGTTGCTCCAGCTCCTCCAGGAGAAATTGAGATGGCCTAGGGTTGTTTAGGATTCATATGTTATTATATTTGATAACTTTTAATCATGTTTATAAATAATTGTATTAAAAATGTCTCATGTTTATATAACTATAATCAATTATATAATCTGATATTTGATTTGAATTCGTATTTTAAATTATATAGTTCTAGACTTAACTAAAACACACATATATCGTAATTAAAAACGAATTAAAGTTGAGTATATTAATTCAAAATCCTAATGGGATTAAAAGGCATATGGCCTCAATACTAATTTTTAGCCTGGTGGACTTTTCAAAATCAGTCTAGCTTCTATGAAGCAATTAAGTCTTCTCAATACTAATTTTTAGCCTGGTGGACTTTTCAAAATCAGTCTAGCTTCTATGAAGCAATTAAGTCTTCGTTTCTTATTTGGGCTTTTGAGTGAAGCATAAGAACAATTGAATGTTTTATTATTTGTTACAAAAAGAATATTGAAATCAAATAGGGTGTAACGTTTTTTACTATTAATCTTTAGCTGTAACTCAATTATATGTAAATATCTCTCAAAATTTTAAGATATTCATTAATTATATGAGTAATTTAATTGTAAGAAAGAAAACAATTTCTAGCCTTCGATGAAACTCTAGCTAAAGAAATATATATAAGAGAGAATTTTTTTTTCCTTGAAAAATATGAAATTTATCTTAAGAAAAAGGTGATATTTTTTTTGTTTATGTTTAGAAAAAAATGAATTTTGTGGTCTAATCAGGATCGATCTAGAGTGTAGGCAACCTAGGTAAACGACTTAGGACATCAAAACGTTAAAAGTATTAATGACATATTTATTATTAATCTGATAATCAATAACCTAATTTATTATATATTTTAAAATGATTAGAAGATAATTTATAACTAATCGAATTGATTATAATCAATTCATAAATGAAAAAAGCAAAACAAAAACAAAACATAAGCAAAACAAAAACAAAATATAAGCAAAACATAGACAAAACATAATACTAATTTTTAGCCTGGTGGACTTTTCAAAATCAGTCTAGCTTCTATGAAGCAATTAAGTCTTCCTTTCATATTTGGGCTTTTGAGTGAAGCATAAGAACAATTGAATGTTTTATTATTTGTTACATTTTTTTTTTTAAAGAGAATATTGAAATCAAATAGGGTGTAACGTTTTTTACTATTAATCTTTAGCTGTAACTCAATTATATGTAAATATCTCTCAAAATTTTAAGATATTCATTAATTATATGAGTAATTTAATTGTAAGAAAGAAGTCAATTTCTAGCCTTTGATGAAACTCTAGCTAAAGAAATATATATAAGAGAGAATTTTTTTTCCCTTGAAAAATATGAAATTTATCTTAAGAAAAAGGTGATATTTTTCTCGTTTATGTTTAGAAAAAAATGAATTTTGTGATCTAATCAGGATCGATCTAGAGTGTAGGCAACCTAGGTAAACGGCTTAGGACATCAAAACGTTAAAAGTATTAATGACATATTTATTATTAATCTGATAATCAATAACCTAATTTATTATATATTTTAAAATGATTAGAAGATAATTTATAACTAATCGAATTGATTATAATCAATTCATAAATGAAAAAAAGCAAAACAAAAACAAAACATAAGCAAAACAAAAACAAAATGCAAGCAAAACATAGACAAAACATAAACAAAACAAAAACAAAACATAAGCAAAACATAGACAAAACATAAGCAAAACGTAAGCAAAATATATGATTTTATTATTGGTATTAAGTTAATTAATATAACTATTAAATAAAGAACTCATGTCTATAACATTCGATTTGACGTGTTATAAGTTTTATTTTTATTTATTTTTGTATAAAAAGTATAAAATAAAATTTTAATACTAGCATTTAAATGTTTAATTAACAAAAATCACTCTGAAACACTATCAAAACTTAGAAACTTAAAACATATTTTTAATGTCATATTTTAATTAGTTTAATGATCAATTTATTTGATATTATGATTGAAAATGATTTTGCTAATTACGGATCATTAATTTATTTTTGCAGGATGCCATTTTTATAAAGTGAAGATGCTGATGTTATCAAATATACCCTAACAGGGTGTGGTATCCTGTTAACTTTTATTATTGGATATATCATTTACAAATGTTTTCTTAAAGGTCTTTAGGAAGTGCTGAAAAGGTTGCTCCAGTCCCTCCACGAGAAATTGAAATGGCCTAGAGTTATATTTGATCATTTTGAATTAAGTTTATAATAATTGTACAAAAAAATGTCTCATGTTAATTTGAATATATATATCAATTATATAATCTCATATTTGATTTGAATTCATATTTAAAAGCACTCTTCTCTTCCACAAATTCTAACACATTCTCTACCAAATACATACAATCTATCTGTCTCTGGATCTCCCAAAATCTTTATCTTAGGTAATTTCTGTGTTTTCTTTTCCATTTACCTTAATTTCTTAGAGAACTTTCCCCTCTTTAATTTCTTCTCTGCTTAATTTAAAAGTTTATAAGCTTTATGTTGACTATCATTGACTATTTATCACATCTTTTTTGTTGCAGTATGTCTTTTTCATACAGTGAGGATGCTGGTGTTATCAAATATACCCTAATAGGTTGTGGGATACTATTAGAAATTTTGTGTGGGATATGTCATTTACAAATGTTGTCTCGTTTAGGAAGGGCTGAAAGGGTCGCTCGAGCTCATCCAGGAGGAATTGAAATGGTCTAGTGTTGTTAAGGATTCATGTGTTATATTTGATACTTTTGATCATTTTATAATAATTATATATAAAATGTATCATGGTAATTTGAATATATATAACTATAATCAATTATATAATCTCATATTTGATTTGAATTCATATTGAAAATTATATAGTTCTAGACTCAACTAAAACACACATATATCGTAAATAAAAAATGAAAATACTCACTAACAAATTGAAGTTGAATACATTAATTCACCTATATATCTAAAGTTAAATAGTTATTTACCCATAAAATAGGTTTACTGTATATGAGTGATGAGTTAATCAATTTTAACAAACTAAAATTTTATATTAAACCTGTAAATTAGAGATAAAAAATCATTGTTAATAAAATTTCTTATTTTTTTTGATGGAAAAATGTTAAATCTGAATACATTTATTTTAGTTCATTGGTTCGACTAGGCCTGGGCCTTCGGTCGGATTGGGCCAGATCGGTTCGGCCCAATCGGTTTTCGGACTTTTTTATTTTTTTGGAACTGGACCGAATTAAACCGAAATTACAATTCGGTTCGGCTCGGTTAAAAATAATTCGGTTCGGTCGGGGAACTGGACCGAATTAAACCGAAATTACAATTCGGTTCGGCTCGGTTAAAAATAATTCGGTTCGGTCGGTTTATTGATTATTTATAAGATACCGAAAACATCCGATTCATTAAAAAAATCAGGTAAAACGGAATCCGATTAAAATTTTTATCTAAACCACATCAAAAATTGATGTTTACACATGATTCCAGTCATGAATTTCTTCAGCATATCTTGTTTCTTCGTTTCATCACTCGTTCTCGTTGTGAGACCCATTTAACTTTGCCTTTGATCAAGCTATACAAGAAACAACAAAACAAAACTGTCTAAATTAGATCTTAAAAAACCTCTCTAAACATCTAAACTCAATCAGTAAATTACATTCAAATTAAACATAACCTATAAAAATTGCTGAAAATATAATCACCTATATATAACTCTATTCGGAGATCTACAAAAAATAAACAAATAGTTATTAGTTTTAAATCAAGATAGAAATCAAAATAATGGCTTTGCATACTCAAGAAAACCTTTCAGCCCAAAAAAAAAAAAAAGTATTTTAACCTTTCAGCCCAAAAAAAAAAAAAAGTATTTTTAAGAAACCTACCAAACCTCTCAAAGAACAGACAAAATGAACACATAATCTATAAAATATAGAAATTAGGTTTAGAAAAAAAAATTGGGAGTTTTCGAAATCGAGTTAGAAATTAGGTTTAGAAAAAAAAATTGGGAGTTTTCGAAATCGAGTTCATAAACACGAAATCTAAAAGTCTTACAACAAGAATATGAAGTAAAAAGGAGTTTCATACAAAATTAAAAAAAATCGATTTAACACACAAAAGGGGGGAAATAAGAGATATGTGAAAGAAATAACAATAGATTAGCATAGTTTTTGAGCAACAAAACATGGATCTAGGGTTCTAAGATTTTTTTATATTCGAAAACGGTTTTGAACACAAAATAAAATTAAAAAAAATCTATAAAACTTACAAATAAGAGCAGAAAACTGAAGGATAAAACTTACTTCGACAAACTTCAACGATTGCTATCGAAATTTGATGAATCTAATGAGAGAATCGTTTTTGTCATTGTCGGAGAAAAAAAGAAGAAGAAAAATGAGAGTGCGGCGAGAGTTGAGAGACAAAGGTGAGATGAGGTAGGGTTAGGGTAAAAAACTTTATATTCATTAGGTTTAATTTCGGTTTAGATCGGTTATCGGTTCGGTATCGGTTTATTCCGATAACCGAAATATTTTATAAACCAATCCGATAAAATCCGATTGGTCAGTTCGGTTTAATCCGATTGGTCAATAAACCGGTTCGGATCGGACTAAACCGATCGGTTCGGTTGGATTGCCCAGGGCTAGGTTCGACGATGCTAAAAATTGTCGATTTGTGTCACAATTGACCAGTGATGGTCTTTACGTTTACTTGGCAATAAAGATACAATAATAATCAAACAGACATATCATTCTTCCTTAAACGTTACATAAATATAAATTATTCTGTAATGTAAAACAAAAGGCAAGATCAAACTTTATGTAGATACGTATGCATCCAGAAGAAGAGCTTCTTCCTTAGAGAGGAACACTGTGCAAGACAACAGTCTCAACAGTAAGACCAGGTCCAAACCCAAACAAAACACCCCACTCTAACCCTTCACCTGTCGTAGCCACACCATCCCACACCATCTTTAACCGATTTCTTCCTCATCTCATCTAATATAAACAGTACACAAGCACTAGACATGTTCCCAAACTCACTCAACACATGTCGTGTAGCTCTCATCTTCTCTGCTTTAAGTCCAAGTTTTATCTCAACTTGGTCTAAAATTGCAGGACCACCAGGGTGAGCTATCCAGAACAAAGAGTTCCAGTCACTTATACCTAATGGTTTAAACGCTTCGTCTAGAGATTTCTCAATGTTCTTTGAGATGAGTCCGGGAACGTCTTTGAGAAGGTGAAATGTTAGACCTACTTCGCGTAAGTGTCCGTCTATTGCTCCATCTGAGTCTGGGAGAATGGTTTGTGCTGCTGATACCATTTCAAAGATTGGTTTCTCTCCTAGAGACTCATCAGCGTCTGAACCAACTATTAGTGCTGCAGCACCATCGCTAAAAAGAGCTTGACCAACAAGAGAATCTAGATGAGTATCAGAAGGACCACGGAATGTTACAGCTGTGATCTCAGAGCAAACAACAAGAACACGAGCTCCACGATTGTTCTCAGCTAGATCTTTAGCTACACGGAGGACAGTCCCACCTGCAAAGCAACCTTGTTGGTACATCATGAGACGCTTAACAGAAGGGCGTAAACCAAGAAGCTTTGTAAGTTGATAGTCAGCTCCAGGCATGTCAACACCAGAGGTAGTACAGAAGACAACGTGAGTGATTTTGGACTTAGGTTGTCCCCACTCTTTAATAGCCTTCACTGCAGCTTCTTTACCTAGCTTAGGTACTTCAACCACCACAATGTCTTGTCGTGTATCTAAAGAAGGAGCCATGTAGGCACACATGTGCTGATTCTCCTTGAGGAACTCTTCAGTTAGATACATATGACGCTTCCTTATCATTGACTTGTCACCTGAAAAATAACGAATATATGTTACAGAATAAGTCTATACACTACAGAAAAAAACAAAGTAGAAGTTAAGAAAACATACACATGCGCTTGAACTTCTCCTTGAGGTCACTCATATGTTCACTATTAGTAATCCTGAAGTAGTAATCAGGATACTCAGCTTGAAGCACATGGTTCTCAGGGTTAGCAGTACCAATAGCCAAAATACCCGCAGGTCCATCAGCTCTTTGAGCCTTTCTAATCTCATCTAGTGACATTGCCACAGCCTTCCCCATTATGAATCTTCACAAAAAGTTTAATGTTGTTGTGTACTGAACAAGGTAGGTGTATATAAAACTTAGAAACCTAACTCTTAAATAAGAGATGTAGTGGTAGGTTAGATTGACGGGTAGATGAGAACACACGTGTATAGTAGTTAGCTTTTTCTTTTATGTGGTTCTTCTTGCTTCCTATATTTTCTCGTTGTTACTTACCAAGAAATTGAATTGAATGGTGGGTTTTGAATGTATGTTTGTAACAATAATTCTTATTAAATTTCTTTGTGAATATGACTTAATATCTGTATAGATATTAATATGATAAGATACGTAAAGGTTTTGGGTAGATAATATAAATACGTATAGGTATAAAAGGGGTTAATTAGTTGTATTTTTTCTTTACCATACGGTAGTTTTACTACCAAACTCACGTGCATACTTAACTTTGGGCCTGATTGGTTGGGGCTGTAGCTTTGGAGTTTTGGCTGTAGATTCTTGGCTGTAGACTTTGCACTCTTCTCTTCCACAAATTCTAACACATTCTCTACCAAATACATACAATCTATCTGTCTCTGGACCTCCCAAAATCTTTATCTTAGGTAATTTCTGTGTTTTCTTTTCCATTTACCTTAATTTCTTAGAGAACTTTCCCCTCTTTTCTTCTCTGCTTAATTTAAAAGTTTATAAGCTTTATGTTGACTATCATTGACTACTTATCACATCTTTTTTGTTACAGTATGTCTTTTTCATACAGTGAGGATGATGGTGTTATCAAATATACCCTAATAGGTTGTGGGATACTATTAGAAATTTTGTGTGGGATATGTCATTTACAAATGTTGTCTCGTTTAGAAAGGGCTGAAAGGGTCGCTCCAGCTCATCCAGGAGAAATTGAAATGGTCTAGTGTTGTTAAGGATTCATGTGTTATATTTGCTACTTTTGATCATTTTATAATAATTATATATAAAATGTATCATGGTAATTTGAATATATATAACTATAATCAATTATATAATCTCATATTTGATTTGAATTCATATTGAAAATTATATAGTTCTAGACTCAACTAAAACACACATATATCGTAAATAAAAAATGAAAATATTCACTAACAAATTGAAGTTGAATACATTAATTCACCCATAAAATAGGTTTACTGTATATGAGTGATGAGTTAATCAATTTTAACAAACTAAAATTTTATATTAAACCTGTAAATTAGAGATAAAAAATCATTGTTAATAAAATTTCTTATTTTTTTTTGATGGAAAAATGTTAAATCTGAATACATTTATTTTAGTTCATTGGTTCGACGATGCTAAAAATTGTCGATTTGTGTCACAATTGACCATTGATGGTCTTTACGTTGACTTGGCAATAAGATACAAAAATAATCAAACAGGGCATATCATTCTTCCTTAATTGTTACATAAATATAAATTATTATTCTGTAATATAAAACAAAAGACAAGATCAAACTTTATATAGATAGATATGCATCTAGAAGAAGAGCTTCTTTTTTTCAGAGAGGAACACTGTGCAAGACAACAGTCTCAACAGTAAGACCAGGTCCAAAACCAAACAAAACACCCCACTCTAACCCTTCACCTGTCGTAGCCACACCATCTTTAACCGATTTCTTCACCTGTCGTAGCCACACCATCTTTAACCGATTTCTTCCTCATCTCATCTAATATAAACAGAACACAAGCACTTGACATGTTTCCAAACTCACTCAAAACATGTCTTGTAGCTCTCATCTTCTCTGCTTTAAGTCCAAGTTTTATCTCAACTTGGTCCAAAATTGCTGGACCTCCAGGGTGAGCTATCCAGAATAAAGAGTTCCAGTCACTTATTCCTAATGGTTTAAACGCTTCGTCTAGAGATTTCTCTATGTTCTTTGAGATGAGTCCGGGGACATCTTTGAGAAGGTGAAAGGTTAGACCTACTTCTCGTAAGTGTCCGTCTATAGCTCCATCTGAGTCTGGGAGAATGGTTTGTGCTGCTGATACCATTTCGAAGATTGGTTTCTCTCCTAGAGACTCATTAGCGTCTGAACCAACGATTAGTGCTGCAGCACCATCACTGAATAGAGCTTGACCAACAAGAGAATCAAGATGTGTATCAGAAGGACCACGGAAGGTAACAGCAGTGATCTCAGAGCAAACAACAAGAACACGAGCGCCACGGTTATTCTCAGCTAGATCCTTAGCAACACGGAGGACAGTCCCACCTGCAAAGCAACCTTGTTGGTACATCATGAGACGTTTAACAGAAGGGCGTAAACCAAGTAGCTTTGTGAGCTGATAGTCAGCTCCAGGCATGTCAACACCAGAGGTAGTACAGAAGACAAGGTGAGTGATTTTGGACTTAGGTTGACCCCACTCTTTGATGGCTTTTACTGCAGCTTCTTTACCTAGCTTAGGTACTTCAACTACAACAATGTCTTGTCGTGTATCTAAAGAAGGAGCCATGTAAGCACACATGTGTTGATTCTCCTTGAGAAACTCTTCAGTTAGATACATATGACGCTTCCTTATCATTGACTTGTCACCTGAAAATAGCGTTACAGAATAAGTCTATAGACTACAGAAAGAAACAAAGTAGAAGTTAAGAAAACATACACATGCGTTTGAACTTCTCCTTGAGGTCAGTCATATGTTCACTATTAGTAATCCTGAAGTAGTAATCAGGATACTCAGCTTGACGCACATGGTTCTCAGGGTTAGCAGTACCAATAGCCAAAATACCCGCAGGGCAGTACCAATAGCCAAAATACCCGCAGGTCCATCAGCTCTTTGAGCCTTTCTAATCTCATCTAGTGACATTGCCCCAGCCTTCACCATTATGAATCTTCTCAAAATGTTGTAGTGTACTGAACAAGGTAGGTGTATATAAAACTTGGAAACCTAACTCTTAAATAAGAGATGTAGTGGTAGGTTAGATTGACGGGTAGATGAGAACACACGTGTATAGTAGTTAGCTTTTCTTTTATGTGGTTCTTCTTGCTTCCTATATTTTCTCGTTGTTACTTACCAAGAAATTGAATTGAATGGTGGGTTTTGAATGTATGTTTGTAACAATAATTCTTATTAACTTACCAAGAAATTGAATTGAATGGTGGGTTTTGAATGTATGTTTGTAACAATAATTCTTATTAATTTTTTTAATGAGTATGACTTAATATCTGTATAGATATTAATATGATAAGATACGTAAAGGTTTTGGGTAGATAGATAATATAAATACGTATAGGTATAAAAGGGGTTAATTAGTTGTATTGTTTCTTTACCATACGGTAGTTTTACTACCAAACTCACGTGCATACTTAAATTTATCATTAGCTATTACTAATCTAAGTAGCTAACATTCTTTTTAATTTTTTTTTGACTAACTATACTAACTAATTTTTGAATTGGTAGCTCACTATATCAGTATATAATGGGCCCGTAAAGCCCATAAATTGATCAATTAGCTAAAACAAAATATGTGGGCTTTAGGCCCATAGTAACAGCCTTGATAAGCAGAATTGGTTAGTGTACGCGCCAGATAATAAAGACATGATGAGATTAACCACTAAGATAAAACCGCACATAGTGTGGTAAATCACCTAGTAATCAATTACATTTTAGGGTTTTAGGCTGAAGGCTGAATTTTAAAGTTTAAACATTTTAGTTTTCTAATCAAGATATTAGAAAATTATACATTTATGGAAATTTACATATTCATAAGATTTTGTAAATCCTATATTTGACCACTCAAGATATACGTTATACATTTATGGAAATTTACATATTCATAATATTCATAAGCTTATAAACTCAAGATATTAGAAAACTATACATTATATATGTATGGAAATTTACATATTCATTCATAAGTTTTGTAAACCCTAAGTTTTGTAAACCCTAAGCTTTGTAAACCCTAAATATATAATTTGAGAGTCTGTCTGCGATACTTTAATTTTTCTAGAGACTGATAGATAGTCTAAACGGCTGTATTCTCTTCGGGATTCTTCAATGGCGGCGGAGAGATCGTCCATCACTCTCGGAGAGGAAGATCGTCCATCACTCTCGGAGAGGAAGGATCTTCGTTATCATCTTCATCAGTTTACAAAGTTTCTTGTGGCGTTACTAATGTACGAATTGATTCTTCTGCGATCGAGAGATTCTCCACTAGAAACACTCCATCGATCAATAGAAACTCATTTGGTTTCCCTCAAGAATTAACGAACGAAGAAACTCGAGCTTCTTTGGCCGTTCTATTGAACAAGCTGATTTTGTCTGGTGCGCGTGATGTTCTTCCGGTAAAGATTGTGGAGATTTTGAATTCGAAGGCTGATGAGTGTTTGCAATCAGGTGAGATTGATGTTATAGAAGGGGAAAATGTTGTGTTAGAGAATTCTTGTGCTTCATTGATTGGAATCTGTTCGATTATAGATTATAAATCTACTACTCTTTCCCAGATTGTTGATTCTATTGCTGCTTTGAGTTGTGAGGTTTCAAAGGCTGATATATCTTCGTTTAGCTCGTTGTTGGATTTGGGAGATGGTGACAAAGATGAGATTGGTGTTGCTGGTGATCTTAAGGTTTTACTTAATGGGTATAAAGGAAAACTTGAAGTCGAAGAGATATCGGAAATTCCTTGTATTCATGGAATATTCAGGTCTGTAGTGAAAAGCTTGAATGCAGTTGCTCGTAGACGCCAGATAATAAAGACATGATGAGATTAACCACTAAGATAAAACCGCACATAGTGTGGTAAATCACCTAGTAATCAATTACATTTTAGGGTTTTAGGCTGAAGGCTGAATTTTAAAGTTTAAACATTTTAGTTTTCTAATCAAGATATTAGAAAATTATACATTTATGGAAATTTATATATTCATAAGATTTTTGTAAACCCTATATTGACAACTCAAGATATTCATTATACATTTATGGAAATTTACATATTCATAATATTCATAAGCTTATAAACTCAAGATATTAGAAAACTGGAGTACATTATATATGTATGGAAATTTACATATTCATAAGTTTTGTAAACCCTAAGCTTTGTAAACCCTAAATATATAATTTGAGAGTCTGTCTGTGATTCTTTAATTTTTCTAAACGGCTGTATTCTCTTCAGGATTCTTCAATGGCGGCGGAGAGATCGTCCATCACTCTCGGAGAGGAAGGATCTTCGTTATCATCTTCATCCGTTTACAAAGTTTCTTGTGGCGTTGCTAATGTACGAATTGATTCTTCTGCGATCGAGAGATTCTCCACTAGAAGAAACACTCCATCGATCAAAAGAAACTCATTTGGTTTCCCTGAAGGATTAACGAACGAAGAAACTCGAGCTTCTTTGGCTGTTCTATTGAACAAGCTGATTTTGTCGACTTCTTCTGGTGCGATTGATGTTCTTCCGATAAAGATTGTGGAGATTTTGAATTCCAAGTGTTTGGAATCAGGTGAGATTGATGTTACAGAAGGGGAAAATGTTGTGTTAGAGAATTCTTGTGCTTCATTGATTGGAATATGTTCGATTATAGATCATAAATCTACTAGTCTTTCCCAGATTGTTGATTCTATTGCTGCTTTGAGTTGTGAGGTTTCAAAGGCTGATATATCTTCGTTTAGCTCGTTGTTGGATTTGGGAGATGGTGACAAAGATGAGATTGGTGTTGCTGGTGATCTCAAGGTTTTACTTAATGGGTATAAAGGAAAACTTGAAATCGAAGAGATATTGGAAATTCCTTGTATTCATGGAATATTCAGGTCTGTAGTGAAAAGCTTGAATGCAGTTGCTCGTAGA
>CM071716.1:11081077-11092446 GCA_036630335.1 Physaria fendleri | reverse complement strand
TTTAGGTATGTTAGTTATAATTAGTTATAATATTAAGTATTTATATAAGATATTTTAATTTTTTTTTATATATTTGGTTATTTTTAATCTTAAATCTAATAATTTTAATTTATTTTTAAATATTTTGAATATAATTTTGATTTATATGGGTAATTACGGGTACAAGTAACCACAAAACCCGAACCAAATAGAACCATTTTTGGTTTTGGCTACTATTTGGGTTCATTTTTAAGTAACCATACCGAACCCGAACCCGAAAAGAACCGAACCGAACCCGAACCGAAATTAGTGAGTACTTAAACGGGTCCTAATTTTTAAGACTCGAAAGAATCGAAACCCAAAAAACCCGAACCGAATACCCGAACGTCCAATGCCTAGAATGGAGCATGTGACTTCACCTCTGGTATCAGGGTGAGCCTTGGTAGCCATCCTTGAAATTTTTATGCGAGTAATTGATTATGGGTTATTCGCGGGTTTTTTTTTTTAATTTTCGGACAGAAACTTATCTGATGTGTTGAGGCGATCAATACACACTCCGATTCCTCAAAAGGCCTTCTATGGTATCCTTTGTGATATCCTTTCACTCTCTTTGTATTTTAACGCCCTATCCTTCTTATTTACTCCTAAAGATAAAATTTGTATTACAGATTCTATCGTAAAAAATGTTTTAAGCGAATTCATCCTCTCAACGGATCTTGTAACGGTTTAGTAATTTAGCAATGAAAGTTCATTGATAAAGAAAAACATAGTCAAAATGACTAAACATAAAAACCAAATGTTAGCATAAGCATCTCTTTCAAGTTATCCCAATCACAAGATTACTCCTACGAAATCTATCAAACAAGAACAAGTATTTATTGTTTGAACGTAGAATTAAAAGATTTATTCAAGCTTAAACCAACAAAGCATACATGTTGGACCACTTGGACTTGTGGATTTTGACTCAGATGCTTACTATGTGGGAAACTCTTCCTAAGGTGATCATACACTAGCTAAACTATTAAGAGAATATACTTGATTCACAAAGATTAACAATCAAGTCCAATAAGTTCATAATACTTCCTGACATCTAATGTCTTTGGCCATCAAATATTTTCATTAAGTTTACATTATTAACGTAATTCATCATCTGTTATCCCATTAATGACGACAAAGACAATTTTGCACCAAAATTAACTAGTGTAGTCAGTTTTTATAAAATTTAACAATCATAGTAAAGAAGTTGGTTGTGAGAATAGTAGAGGGAAAAAAAAAGTTGGCCCAAAAATCTGAAAATGTTGTTAAAAAGCCAACTACTTTACCCAAAGTTTTACCCCAATGAATCTAGTGAGAGAGATAGATGCACTTTTATTGAACATATAGATACACTAGAAAAGTAAAACAAAATAAAAAACAAGAAGGTGGTCAAAGGCAATAATGGAGAAGAGAATGATGGTGTTGAGCAATGAAGAATCTCATGTGAAGTTGTTGGTTTCAAAGAAGACCAAACATGGACTTATATGGTGAAACTCCTTTTCACTAAAATCCAATTATATCTTTTGTCTTTTTTGTTGTCTTTTTATTTTTATTTTTTTATGATTTTTTTTTTTTCTAGCTCATGTTATGCTTGTCAAAGTTCCTTTAATTTGACTATGTGTTTAAGTATTTAAATATTTGTTTCCAAACAAATAAAATCTTATATGAAAGGGAAGTTCATATGATCATATCTAATATCAAACCACAAAATTCATATCCTAAATCATATATAATAAATGGACCATATTATATGTGAATTGCTTGCTCTCATATTCATAGAAGCTGCATAGTTATGAAAAAGAATAAATAGGACATGTGCATGGATGACCTCTTTCTTATCTATTTCGATCGAAACAAATATGCAACGTGGGCCAAAATGTAACGTTCATATATTAAATGGTAATACGACAAGTTCTTCTGCCTATACCATCCTCTAACTCGAATGTTTGTCCCTTTATATACCATGATCCATAAATATAAGAGTGGGCAATTTGGCGATCTATGTTTCTATACGTTTAAAATTTAAAGATAATGTAATTTATTACGAATGAATAGTAATTGTATACAGCTGCAGTGTTAGTGTGTTACTAATAATTAGCTTGGTTATATATTTTTTTAAGTGGTTGTTCTATGTGAGCCTCTTTTTGTACAAGATAACACTACAAGACCAATGTGCTAGTAATATGAGCGTTTTAGTGTGTTCAAATTGTGTAATCATATTTAACGTTAAAAAAAAAAAAAAAAAAAAAAAAAAACCACAAAATTCCTATCCAAAATCATATATATAAATAATAAATGGACAATATTATATGTGAATTGCTTGCTCTCAGATTCATAGAAGCTGCATGGTTATGAAAAAGAATAAATAGGACATGTGCATGGATGACCTCTTTCTTATCTATTTCGATCGAAACAAATATGCAACGTGGGCCAAAATGTAACGTTCATATATTAAATGGTAATACGACAAGTTCTTCTGCCTATACCATCCTCTAACTCGAATGTTTGTCCCTTTATATACCATGATCCATAAATATAAGAGTGGGCAATTTGGCGATCTATGTTTCTATACGTTTAAAATTTAAAGATAATGTAATTTATTACGACGAATAGTAATTGTATATAGCTACAGTGTTACTAATAATT
The DNA here is from genome assembly GCA_036630335.1 of Physaria fendleri. Classification (NCBI taxonomy): domain Eukaryota; kingdom Viridiplantae; phylum Streptophyta; class Magnoliopsida; order Brassicales; family Brassicaceae; genus Physaria; species Physaria fendleri. Next base: position 11,089,785 of record CM071716.1, on the reverse strand, counting down.
AGCTTGGTTATATTTTAGGGGTTGTTTATTATGTAAGTTAAGCCTCCTTTCGTTATATGATCACTCTACCAAACCAATTTGATGTACTAGTAATATGAGCGTTTTAGTGTGTTCAAATTGTGAAATCATCTTTAACTAAAATATTGATTTAAGTTTGCTATAAATGTGGTGTAATCAAAATTGTGAAAGCTTTTTTTCTTTTCCTTCTTCATACTTACAAAAAATTCAAACCAGTAGATTATACATCTCATTCAAATGAGACCTAAACTATGTTAAATTCACGGTTATGTAATATACCCTTCTCAAACTGCAATTTGAGAAGGGTATATATAGTACATATAGGTATGGAAAAATGATTGAAAACTCTCTTGGAGTGTGATTTTTTATTGAAACATCACTGGGAGTGTGATATGTGTAGTTGGATTTTGGATAAATATCAAAGGGAGCAAACTTGAGAGGATAACTACGAGGAAGTCATTCAAGGAACCAAGGATGTGCTAGGGAGTTTTGTGACAACGGCTTACTTCACACTTGTTGGTCAAATCATTGATAGGATCATAGATTTACATAGCAATTGTATCATTTTTTTTTTTTGAATCAATCTATATAGGCATCACCTTGACAATGGATATTAATGATGATTTCATTGATTTGCTCCTAAATATGGAAAGCCGGAGAGAAACTTACTCAAAACCGCACCAAAGGAACTCTTCTGGTAAGTATAGGGAACCCCTCAATCCACAAATTTCATTCTTCACATATAACATAACGTTTAAATCATGTGTCTTTAAATTTTGCAGAACATTCTTCTTGCTGGAGTATACACTTCTGGCCACAGTCTGACAGGGGTGATGACATGTTTGATTTCATAAACCACAAGAGTTCAAAGAAATCTCAAGCTAAGGTGAAAGAAGTGATCAAAACCAAAGTGGATACCACATAGAGAGGACAGTGAACAACTCGAACATTTAATAATGGTCATTAAAGAACCATCAAGAAAGGACAGTGAACAACTCGAACATTTAATAATGGTCATTAAAGAACCATCAAGAATAACTCACTTGTGCCACTTACTAATACTAAGAGAGGCTTCAAAGATATTTATGACATTCCAAATAAAACTTGGAACCATTCATTATATGAGCTGTTCATAGGAATCCATATGTTTTAGGAAGATCCAGAAGATTTCATCCCTGAGAGGCACGATTGACAATAAAGGTCTAAACTTTGAGATGTAGCCTTTTGAGTTTGAGATGTTGCCTTTTGGTAGTCCTTACCCAATGGACTTGACTTGACTTCACTTTTTAATCTCATTGTTGAAAATAAATAATGTGAAGATCTTATACCATTACCACATTAAGAAAATGTTTGTTCAATCCCACATCTTAAAGCATACACACAACTTCTAGGAACCATTACTACCAAACCAAATAACAGAAACAAAAAGATGGATGGAGAATAAAATTTTACTAAGACAAGAGTTAAACACTCACAGTAGGTGATGGAGTAAGACATTTTCTTCTCCTTTCCCCTCTTCTGCTTCGGTTCAAAGAACCCGACGAAGAAATCAAAGGACCAGATGGAGGATATCTACTTGACCTACTCCGAAAATTCTTCTTTTCCCCTTCTGGAATCTTCTCCTCCTTTGATCTCACCTGCCTCACCTTAGTTTCATTCAACTCCGCGGGTAAAACACAGTTGCAAAACAAACCTAAAGGCAAAAACAAACCTAAACTTTTGAGCATTTACATAAAAACAGAGTAAAAAGCCAATGTTCTGTTTTGTAGCTTCTTACCGAAGCGAGCAAGGCGATTAACCCAACTAGGGATCGCCAATGTTCTGTTTTGTAGCTTCTTACCGAAGCGAGCAAGGCGATTAACCCAACTAGGGATCGATCTTCGCGTCAATTGAAGACAGACATCATTGCAGAAGTGGTTACAGTTCTTTGTAATCAAATGGTAAGTGTTTCCACTATATTCTTCCGCAAGTTTCTCCATAAAGGCACGAACTTTTTCAGGATCCAAATCAGTTCTTCCAATCAAAATAGACTTCCTGAATGTGAAACCTGGACATTGCTTTGGTTCTACCTCGAATATCCCCGTTGTTGAATGATCATGAGCTCCAAATCCATATTCAACCCCATGAACTAAACCAAAACCAAAACCATTGATAACATATTAACATAATATGAATCCAACAAATCATAACCAACAGTTAGTAACACAATATGAATCCAACAAATTTTTAATCCTATACTTTAGGAAACAAACAAAACTACAACTAAATGTCAATACTAAACAATTAAACATCATTCATATTTGGACAGACATGTCCAATAAGTTAATACACAAATTACTTTAAAATTCATATAAAACCTGGTTTCAAAGGATGATCCAAATTGGGCCAAAAAGTTTCTAGTTTTGGAATTTATTGAAACTGAAACCGGTCTATTTCAGTTTCTACAAACAAACAAACAATCGAACTCAAAAGTCTCTAACTTTAACCAAACAATCTAAACCAGAGTCAAAACTACATTCAAATTCTCCTCTCAGAAAATGAGAAATTTCAATCCCCCAAGTCAAAGTTGAAAGCTTCAACCAAAACCAACAATAAAAGGTTCAGTTTTTCATTTCTTCTCGGACAAATTCAGAAATGAGAAGAGGGGAAAAAGAGATACCTTCAACACCAGAGTGATAGATCCCAAGTCCTAACCAGTAAGCATAACCATTTACCTTCAACACCAGAGTGATAGATCCCAAGTCCTAACCAGTAAGCATAACCATTGATAGGTGTAAGATCATATACATTCAGATAAACCGGAACTGAACCATGTCTCTTTTTCCGGCCAGTTACCACCACCATTCTACACAACATCTTTCTTGAACCAAACAAAGAGGAGCTTCGAATCTTATTCTTCTGTTTCTTTCTGTCAATCTGAGAGAGAAGGTTCTGATGATGTTTCCTGCTTTCTTTAAAGCTACATTCTCTTTTTCAGCTTTTTGGTCATCCTTGGCTCCTTTTGTTCAGGCCCCAAATTATTATTTAGTCCCTATAATTTACATTTCTTACATTTTCCTCCCTAATATTGTTAACAATAATTTTCCGCAACGACGATGTCAACGAGAACTACTAGTTGAGATAGGGTCAATACTATCACAAGTGGGTTTGAATGGTACATTATGTAATATAATAAGGAAAAGGAGGGTACAAGAGGTAAATCATATTTAAAAATAGAAATCGACAAAGCCACGAACCATGTCTCAGGAGTTGTCCCTTTGTGTAAGTTCTAAGCAAAACTATGACTCGCTGTTAGGGCGTGAAGTTAGCATCATTATTACGTTTTCTTAAATCTTTGACCCGAAAAAGTAAGAAAAAGAAATTACAGTGACCAAAGTAGACGACGGCGTTATGGCCCGATCACTTTTACTTTGCCTTTTCGACTGAGAATGTCGTTTTCGGGTTACTCATTTTCATATGTGGGCCTTGTGGCCTGGCCCAGCATAAAAGACTCAGTTTACATAACCGTTTCGGGACGAATGATCCAACAAACTTGTGTTTGTTTAGTATATTTAGAATTTGTTCAGGCACATATATGAGTATTAACTGATATTATGTTATGTCATGAGGCAAGTGTGACTGAGTCTGTAGGAAAAGTTTTGGAGCTAAACTGTAATATGCAAGAAGATAAAGATGAATCGGAAAGTGTTGGTTGTGCATAGAACCATTAGACCATGTGTGATTGTCTTAACTTTGTTCTTCTTGGATTTATTAAAGGAACTGTGTGACTTTTCATTCATTCAGCCGATTTTTTTGTGTGGATACAAAAAAATCATATGCTTACTGTGTGACTTTTCATTCATTCAGCCGATTTTTTTGTGTGGATACAAAAAAATCATATGCTTTCTTAAATTTAATGTTTACTGGTTCAAGAAAATACAAATAGATATGACAGAAAAAATGATTTGACAGCGCCTTAGTTGATTCTATTATGTGAGAAGAAATCAGAGTTAAACCGGTCCAGAGTTAATTCTCGTTCTAAACTAAGCTCAACTTCGTAGTTAAGTAGTTAGTTAAGACTTAAGAAGTAAGTTAAGAGATGTAAGTGTGTATGTTCTCACGTTTGTATTAGATTGTTTTCTAGAACAATTAACTAGTCTGTTTCATCTTTCAATAAGAGCTAAGCTCGATGTATAGTAATGTTTCGTTATTCATCTCTCTTGTAACTCTCAAGATCATATAGGTCAATAAGGTTCATAGACTCATAGTATACTTTGGTTTCTAGTAAGATCTTAACTTATTATTGATTAAGACTGGTTTTGTCGATTAGTTTAAAGGAGTTCTCGGTTGTTTGATGAATATTTGGACCACAAGAAATTATCTTCGACCATCTTTGGAAAAAACACGTGAAGTCTTTTGTAATGAAAGCAACCTTTGTGTGACAAGTTTTTCTTTTTAATGTTTCTTGAATATGCAAGTATATTGAGATGCCCATCTGGCATCTGATAATCTCATTGGTTGTATAGTGTACACCAATTTTGGGACATCAGAATCAAAACCATTGGATGATTTATCTTATGTTACATTCTATTTTGTTACTGTCACATTAGTCATACTGATGTATTCTTAAGGGTCTGATTGGTATATATCTAGAGCAAAAGGAAGTAGTTTAAATAGAGTAAATGGCTGAAACAATATAACGTAAAAGTTAATGCAAAAGTTTTTCACCCATTTATATTAGGTGGGAAAATTCTGTTCTCCACAGTATTGGAGAAAATGAGTGAGTACAGATAATTAAAAAAAAAAAATATTGTTGTTTGAACTATGCTAATAGTCCTAATAATCTCATTTGACATTTTAATTTTTAATCTTCTTAATGCCATAAACTAAGTTTCAGATCAAAATATCATTATACCACATGATTTCTATTTTATTATTTGTTGGTATTAATTATTTTTCTGAAATTTAAGAATTTTTTTTTTGTCAAGAAAAATTTAAGAAGTTTAATACCTAATAACCAGTACACAAGCAAACTATATTAAATTCACTTTTATTAGTTTTAAAACATGAAGTGGGGCTTATTTTATTTGTAGGCTAACATGTATAAACAGTGACAGCCATATAATTTACTCTTTGCTTTTAGAGTCACAATCTCATCCTAATCATCCTATCAACAACTGTCTTCTTCTTTTTGGTTTTTTATATAATTGATCTCTGCTTTGCTAAGTTTATAATGTCTGTCTTGTTAGCAACTTTTAAATAAAATAGAATGATTGTTCTAACTTTTAGGTAACCCAACTTTGACATATAATATTAATTCCTTTTTCTTGTTACTATGAAACCAAATCTTCCCACAGATCTCACAGTATCCTCTTTTCTTCATACTTTATACTTTGTAGGTGTTTATCTACCTAAAATCCATTTATTTGAAGTCTACAAATCTCAGACTAAAGTAGATACATTATGTGAAAATATGTATATTAATATATCTTTATACAAAACATTACCTACTAACACTCACATGAGAAACAGTTTAACACACTACAATTCAAGAATCAAAGCAAAAGAATCTCAAAGCTTAAGTGATAAGTCAAGCATCGGCTGTTCTTCTGGATGATTGGTGCTTAACATATGTTCAAGAGCTGGTTTGCCATCTAAGATCATTCCCATATGTCCTGGTCTAGTGGTGTTATTGGACAATGAGTTTACTGAAGGAGCCATCATCATCATTTGATGATGTTGGTTATGAAAATTCTCCATTGAAGTCAATTTACCTATAGCTGGTTGTTGATCAAATGGAAGTCTTGACCAGTTGATGTGACCATAGTGACCACCAAATCCGCTTAGCTTATGACTCATGGAATGAGCTTGAATCCCTAATGACCTGTTGTTGTATTACCAAATCCGCTTAGCTTATGACTCATGGAATGAGCTTGAATCCCTAATGACCTGTTGTTGTATTGTCCATGGGAAAGAAGTGGAGAGAAACCATAAGGATATCCAAAAGCTGATGCTGTTGCAAGACGCTGTCCTCTCTTAGCCAAAGTTCTCTCTCTTTTGTGTGCGTTTTGATGACCACCAAGAGCTTGTGAGCTATAGAAAGTTCTTTGACAATAGTTGCATGAGAAAAGCTTTTGTTCTGTGGATGTAGTAGTAGATCCATTACCGATACTTGTTGTGTCTATGGAGTCGATGAGATTGAGTTCTTGATTAACCTTTTCTTGACAAGAATCAAGATCAACATCTCTTTCTTCTTCTTCTTCTTTGGGTTTGTCTTTTAGGCTATGGTTTAGAGAATCTTGATATGGAAAAGCTGTGGATGAGGAAACTATAGAAGTGTCCATGAGAGCTAAAAAGAGAGGAGAATTTTGTAGGTTAGAGTTTTCTTCTCTCCTGTCTTTCTATTATTAATGGCTATATATGGAAGAGGTTTATATGGGTGAATTGGGAGAAAGAAGTAGATGGTATTAGAAAGGAATATACAAAGAAAAGAAAACAAAGACCCTACACTTCCTTAGGTTTTTGTAATAAGTGGACCAAAGTACTATAAAAGACCCTACACTTCCTTAGGTTTTTGTAATAAGTGGACCAAAGTACTATAATGAAAAGGATAGGTAGGTTTGGTTTGCTGTCACACCCTTCTCACTAAACACTTTAAAGCTAGTTGATTGAAACACCACCATCTAAATACCTCTCTATATCTCAATATATATTATATAGAACCATTTCCAAGCTGCCTTCCTCCTTCCATAACAAATTAGTTTATAACATATCCTTCCATAACAAATTAGTTTATAACATAGATATATTATATTTTTGAGGGAACCAAATAGTGCTCGTCTTTGAAAATTCATCACACTAAATTGCTTAGTGTTCGGGACTTTCACTCTACTACGATGTTAAAAGAACTACTAAACCACTAAGCTATGTTGAAAAATAAATAAATAAATTATATGTCCATAAGAAAAATAGTCTACAATTTTTAGAATAGTTGGTAATGATCATCAACAAGCTTATTTAAAAAGAATGGTGAATTCTATTTGTTTTGTTGAAGGTGGTGAGGTAGTAACCCTAATATGCTTATTTAAAAAGAATGGTGAATTCTATTTGTTTTGTTGAAGGTGGTGAGGTAGTAACCCTAATATTAATAATTGAGTTTGGGAAGTTTCCACTATTAGAACCTTTTCTTTTGTGAAGAGAAAAAAGGTGTTAAGGGATATACAGAAACGGACAATTGAAAACGAAGCAGTTTCTCAAAATAGTTAAAGATTTTAGTACATCTGATGAAATGACATGAGAGGAAGATGACAATAAATCAAAAAGGAAGAGTACTGTTTTTATGGACCATCCAAAAGTTTTGAGGTCAGTTTATGTCCAACTCCACGAGGTTAGTGACTATTTCTGTCTCCTTTGGCTTCTCTTGTGGGCTTCTCCTTCTTTTGTCCTCTATGGAGACTAGAACAAAGCTTAAACTAATTACTCAACTTTTATAACCTATTTATTCGAATTTTTGTAGTACAAGAGACTGATGTTCCTGATAAACCACTTGGTTAGAACTTGAAATACGTATCTTAATAACTTTCTTGACCCTCTTCTTCCTTATTTATTTTGCTTTTTACATATTGTTTTCCTCTCTCTTCTTTTCTTTTTTCTTTTTAAATCCAGGGTAAATCCCAGTCGAAAATCCGACTAAACTAATCCTAAGAGGAGAAGGCTGCCTGCCGAGCCACTCATTCAGACTATTTACGTGGCAAACCACGTAACACACAACGAATGTTCAAAATAATCACGCTCAAATCCCTGACAATAAAATTATACTCACCATCAGAGAACTAACCATTGGGCCACAATCACATGTTGACCAAGAAAACCAAATAATAATTGTTCTTTTTTTTTTTTTTTGGCTCAATGTTCTCCTTTTATGTATTTTCTTATTTAGTGGTTCTAATAATTCATTAGTGGGACTAGTTCTCCTTTTATGTATTTTCTTATTTAGTGGTTCTAATAATTCATTAGTGGGACTAATAAAAAATCATATAGGAAAATATCTACGCGCATAGAACAACTTGTAAACACTCAAAGTAACTACGTACTCTTTTAACACATGCAATCATAGAAGAACGAGAGTTAAAAAAAGAAAGCAATCATAAACGGTAATGAATATAGGTCAAGTGTCTTTACCTTTTTGGTAAAAACTTGGGTAATTAGTGAGAAAATTTCCGACCATGCTAATGACAAAACTTTATGAGAGATCAATCAACATTTAAAGGAAAAGAAAATTGTGAAACTTCCACACTCTTTCTTCTTTTTATCATCTAAAGAGATTTGTGGAATTGTTGTCAATATGAATTTTGGTTTCCCACTTAATTTAATCATATGATAGATTATCTTTTTTTCTTCAACCAATTGAAACTTTTCTTTTGAGAGTGTCATGTCGGAAAGATCAAACCCACTTCGAGCGTCAAGTAAAGGTGTTTCTTTCTCAACATCTTCATACTTCGACATTATAAATTCCTAACAATCTATCACTTAACATTTTGAGTTGGTACATATGGCCGACAGAGAAATAGTAAAGTTGATTTAGAGATAATTACTAACTAGATGATACCCGCGTCATGCGCGGATTTAATTGTATCATAGACCGTTAAACAATGACATGTTCGTAAATAAGGTCCGTGAGAGTGATTCTGGCGACGACACCTAAGCGTTTT
>CM071716.1:11048240-11063493 GCA_036630335.1 Physaria fendleri | reverse complement strand
GGCTTTGGCTAACTTAAACGCTGAGCTACATAAGAACATGTCAAAGATGGCTAAAGCTGAGGCTGATGCTGCAGGGAAGAGGGCTGAAGCCATGGCCAAATCTGTGTCTTTCAAAGAAACAAAAGAGATGGAAAACGGAGAGGAGAGGAGGAAAGAGCTAACAAGGAGGATACAGAAGGAGTATCCTTCATTGGCTCAGATACTTGACAGTAACAAAGGAGACATAGATGGGTATTTTGCAAAGACTACAAAGAAGAAGAAGAAGAAGAAACCTATCATTCCTCTTGTTGGAGATTTCTTTTTTTGCAAGAAGAAAGGATCTTCCATTGACATATCTGGACCTCTTTATGCTACTTCCACTCTGCACTTTTAGTACTCTGCAAGTTTATATATGTATGCAAATCAATATCTCTCTGTGTGTGTGTTTGTGTTTGTTTGTGTGTGTATTCTTAATTTGTTTGGATCTTGAGTGCAAAGATGTATTATTGAAAAGGCTTGCTTTATTGTTCCAACAGAATTAACAACAATGTTATAGGATCCATACAGGAAAGAGAGGTAAAAGTTACAACAGTAAGGACGAGGACGACAACGAGTAGCAGATATAAAAACTCAGAGATTTACACCAGAGAGTCTTCTTAAAACTTGATCACAAAATGTATCTTCCTTACCAAACATTTAAAGCCTGAGGTTTCTCAGGAGCTGACCCCATCTTGGAGTATCCTCATCAAAAATGTAGGTAAGAGGTGAAACTAATACCCCACTGCCTCCGACCTGAAAAAACATAGCCGAACATTAGCTTTATGTGAAACATTGTCAGTGCAAAAGTATAAAGAAATTCACTATGTTTTAGAGGGTAACTTGTTAATACAGAACTAGTTCAAGAAATGGTAAAGATTATACTAACCGCTCTCAGTTGTTTCACAGAGTCGTAGAGGGCTTTTTTGGGCACACAAATCACAATGGCATAGTAGTCAACCGATACTTTTCCATCTTGGGTACAGTACACTGGGCTTATTGTTGGTCCCTGCTCATTATAGGAGAAATCGTAAACAATTAGTAAGAACTAAATGGTTAGAACTTAAGAACCCGATAGGATTCTCAAACATTACCTGCAATCCTGACAATGATGGTTGGCTCAACACACGTTCAGCTACTTCCTCAGCACTATTTCCCCTCATGTTTGCAACAACCTGGAAAAAAATCATAAGCGAAAAGAACGCGAAAAAGGTGAATAAGGAAACAGAAAACACTGTAGGAACCAAGTGCATACAGTGAATTGACCATCCGCCTTCAGATGAGCCTCCAATCTCTCAAGAATCTCGTGTACTGTGTTTAGTGCTCCTTTTCTCTCGGTCAATGCCCTTCTACTCTCGTGTACTGTGTTTAGTGCTCCTTTTCTCTCGGTCAATGCCCTTCTACTTGCCACAAGTGCCGCCTGAAAGTGAAGATGAAATGTTCAAGAATGATAGTCACCAACAGATTCTAAATAGATAGGTTCATAAGGCTAAGAACTTCACATCACCTGACTTTCCAACACAACACCTCCTTCAATTTCTTTTAAGTTGTTTTCTTTGAGTGTTGTCCCACTACTCACAAGGTCCAAAATAGCATCAGCTATTCCCATCTAATTACCAAGAACATATGAGTCAACATATACTGATTACAGTGTACAGTACCATACCAAATCAGGACACTAAAAGCTGATATCAATACCCTCAACAAAGCATGACAATTTCAACACTTTTTCTTGACATATCTTAAAATTTTCGGTGGCGAACAAGACAACTATTTCCCCCCCTATAAGCAAGTCTAAGTTCAGAGTAGTCAAACAACAAAGGTTAAAGATAGCAACCAAAAAGATTGATCTAACACATTAGTATAGTTTCGTTGAAAAAATCAATGTTGTAAAAAAAGATTCTAGGGGATGTAAAATAGTGTAATCTCACCGCTGGTGCTGCCTCTAGTGCTCCATCTGCAGTTGAAAACGTCACATGCTTGATGCCATTTTCTTTCATAAATTTTGGACCAAGCTGCAAAAACCATTGGAGTCATTCCCATATATTCTATTGAAGGTAATGTACTACTATGAGAGAAATTAGATGGCAACAGCGCACCAAAGGAGAATCTGTAAATCATCATACATAAGTGAAGCCAGTAGCAACACGTAATGGTCTCTCCTCGCTCCACTGAGGCATTTGTGCTAGCTCCTTCAGAGATTTTATATTCTCGAATATCCCATAGTTAGGTATCTGAGACCATTTGAGGTGAAATTAGATAAACATCTACCGTAATGATATGAGGACCCCAACCACAATAGATTAGAGCATACCGCAATAGACAAGTGGCAGTCTCCAAAGTTGAGAGCTTCATGGACAATAATAAGATCTTCATTTTCCTAACAAGAAATCTCAAACATCTTAGTTATGGTGCAAACCAGTTCATGGACAATAATAAGATCTTCATTTTCCTAACAAGAAATCTCAAACATCTTAGTTATGGTGCAAACCAGGCTGCACAGAGACAATGGTTCACCAATGTCGAAGAATCGAATAAGAGAGTGAAACCAGCATGGTTAAGAACATGACTCAAAACTCTTAAAGAGAAAACGATTGTATTCCTCCCTTACCTGACCATACTCACTAAGTGTGTCAAGACCAACGATACCTAGATCCAGATCTCCTGAGAGTAACTTCCTCACAATATCTTTTGGCCGTTGAAACCAGACTTCTGTGTTTGGTAACTGGAGGACATGAAAAGATTACCAAGAGTCATGGTAATAACAAAAAACAAAAACACAATTTGGATTTGAATTCGTTTTCAATTCATACCTGAGGAATTTGTGCAACATATTGTCTAGGATTGACTTGTTTAACAAACAGTTGACAATCCTTCACAGAAGAAACAACAATGGAGAGAGTCAAACCAAGCTATAAGATTACAATTCAGGCAAACTGAAGCAGAACATCACTGTACAGAAAGTGATCATCAAACACAAACAATCCCTCACTTTCTTAGGATTCAAACCAAACAATAAACAATTTATAGCCCAAAACACGATCTTTTGTAGATCCAAGCTTCATCATGACGAACACAAAAACAAAAATACTAATGATAAAATCAGTCACTATCTCGATCAATAACGAAATATGTCCCAAGTCTCTATTAACTAAATACTTAATGTGACAGTAATGTAAAAAAAAAAACCTTGAGAAGATCGATCGAATCAGCAGCCATACGTCCCTTACTCGGAAGACCAAGACGAATCTGGTCTCGCTCGACAATAGTAGAAGCTGGAGCAGAACCATTCGTGACAGGAATCTGAACAGAGGAGACGCAAGAAGTAACCAATCTGAGGCATCTCCGGCGAGGTACGACGACGGAGAAATCAGTACAAGGAGACGGAGAGAAGAGAGGGGTTGAAGGAAGGAAGGATGAAGAAGGGTATTGTTGTAAATTGGTGGGAAGAAGGAGAGACATGGTTGTGGCTATTGGAGAGTGTGAAAGGTTGTCTCTTTTGACCGAAGAAGATGGTTTTATATAATGGAAGTTAGAAATGTCGCTGTCGCAGCAGCCAGAGTTTAGACAAAGGAGATGCCGATTTCAGATTCTTGATGCCACTTTAAACACTTTCGATGCGTTTCATTTTTTTTGTTTTTATTATTAAATATGTAATATTTTATAAGAAAACACGTGAAAAAATAAAGAGAAGGGAGAATTAAAAATTTTGGAAAATGGACGTGAATGGTGATTGCGAGATTTTGGACGGTGTAGATCGATAGAGCGGTACAAACAAGTGGAAGGTGGGACGTGACGGCGGAACAAAGATATTGATTTATACTCTCACTCATATTAATAAATTATAATTATTAAGGTGGGACGTGACGGCGGAACAAAGATATTGATTTATACTCTCACTCATATTAATAAATTATAATTATTTACTAAATGTAAATCAACCATTTCCAATATCAATGAGCCAAATAGTATTCAATAAATTACAATCATCAGATTTTGAAAATTACAATTAATAATAATAATAAATTCTAGAAAATCAAATAGTATGGAACAACTTTTAAATGCTTGAACATCAATTAGAATAGAACAGAGGTAGTACTATATTTGTGAGTTTTAGTTAGTAAATTGTAGTTATCCGATCGGATCTCTTTTTTTTTAGCACAGAAAATATTGATTAGTAAATAGTGTTGTTACAGAAAAGATACTTGTTGCAAAAACAAAGCGAACGAACAGTATTGTAAAACAAAAGAGATACTGAAATTAATGTCTGAATAAGCAGACAGAGTCGAAGCCAAGTCATAAGGGTCAGTTGCAATATATAATTGTGTACTCAAATTGTACTCATTTGTTACGAATGACATTCCAATCGGATCAAATCCAAAAACATCAAATAAAATCTTAAATATATAATCTATCGCATATTTAAACACATGAAAATAAAAAGTTATTAATTTTTTTTTTAATGAAACATAAGGTATCATCCAGATTCACGCTTTTTTTTCGAATTTTCGAATTAATTTTAGGAGATTTAATTATCTTATATTAGAAAGTGGTAATTGTCCCACATCGGAAGTTGGGATAATTATTCACTAATATATAAGAAATTTGGTCCACTTCACTCATTGCCAATTGGTTTTGAGTTGGATGCCCATGATTCCTAATAATCGTTGAACAAGAACAAGGGGCACTGGCAGTGGGTGATGATAACATGGGTCGTGATGATACTCCAACAGACGATTTCCCATAAACACGGCTTTCCACCTATGTGGTCCGAATACATTGCCCGTCTTGTTGTGGTATGTCCGAGATGTTGGGTTTGGACCGTTCCCATTGGGTTGTACCCACCCACATCTCGAGGGGGCCTATTAGAAAGTGATCATTGTCCCACATCGGAAGTTGGAATAATTATTCACTAATATATAAGAAACTTGGGCCACTCCACTCATTGCCAATTGGTTTTGAGTTGGATGCCCATGATTCCTAATATGGTATCAGCACTCCACTCATTGCCAATTGGTTTTGAGTTGGATGCCCATGATTCCTAATATGGTATCAGAGTCAAAACCCGGTCCAACAGACGATTTCTCATAAACACGGCTTTCCACTTATGTGGCCCGTATACATGGCCCGTCTTGTTGTGGTATATACGATCTTGTTGTGGTATATACGAGATGTTGGGTTTGGACCGTTCCCATTGGGTTGTACCCACCCATATCTCGAGGGGGTCTATTAGAAAGTGGTAATTATCCCACATCATAAATTAGGATAATTATTCACTAATATATAAGGAATTTGGGTCACTCCACTCATTGCCAATTGGTTTTGAGTTGGATAGAATCAGTACCATTTACACTATACCCAAGCTACATTAATCCATACAATCTTCCACTAACAGTGGAAAAAGTCGTATTTTACTTTTATTTATTATTTTAATAATTCATGATTTCGAATTTATGTATTACCTTACTTACAAATGCAACAACTTGGCCAACTTGTAGTTTATTACATTTTCTATATTTACAAATTACAATTGAGAACTGAAATGTGTTACCCAAATAAAGAAGGGATATGACTTTACTTGCAAAAGAAGTTAAACCTCCATTAATTTAGAAGAAATTAACTTAAAATAGAGAGAGGCATGGCGTAAACATAGGCTTGATCTAAACAGCATAGCCCTTTATATTTTTAACCTAACTATCTCTTCTCTTGCAAGAAACAAAGGAAAAAAGAAACTTAAGACTCAAGAAACCAACCCACAAAGATCAATTCAACAAAATCTCTTTCTGCTCTCTCGATCTTTATTTTTCATCTTATATGTTTCTTCCTTGAGTAACATTATAAGGATCCATTAATTACCAGACATAACTGTGTTTTGAGAGGTAATGATGCTGTTGAATTTATAGACAGGACTCTCAAAGTTGGAGGTATCCTCACCGTCCATCTCAACCTTCAAGATCTTCCTACAAACTTCTGGAAGCAACCAAATTATGAAATAATCTACATAAAGAGATCTGAGTATACGGTAATGACAATGAGGAAAACAGGAGAAATGGAGCAAGAACTTAGCTTAGTCTCCACTGGGAGAAAGCTTATGAGTATCAGTGACGTAGAGGCAAAGAAGAAAGCTTTGAGAAAGCTAGAAGATGTTCTTCTTGAACCACCAAGAGCAGCTTCAAGAAAATCAAGAACATACTTCAAACGAACACGTTACCTTCCAGATCTTATGGGAGACAGCTTAAACCTCGGTAGATACTCTAGGCGAGTGTTCATCGATGTAGGAGATGGACAAGGAAGCAGTGGAACAGAATGGTTTGTTAAGAATTACCCAACAAGGAAACAAAAGTTTGAGATGTACAAGATTGAAACAGTGAATGATGAGATGAGTCAAGAATCTGCGAACATGGGTATGACTGAGTGGCTTAAAAAGAATGTGAAAGAGGAGGAGTTTGTGGTGATGAAGGCAGAGGCTGAGGTTGTTGAGGAGATGATGAAGAACAAGTCCATAAAAATGGTGGATGAGCTATTCTTGGAATGTAAGCCAAAAGGTTTAGGGATAAGGAAGATGCAGAGTAAGAGTGGTAGGGCTTATTGGGAGTGTTTGGCTTTATATGGTAAACTTAGAGATGAAGGTGTTGCTGTGCATCAATGGTGGGGTTGAAGTTAAAGAACATGGAGACATAATTGAGAGATATTACTCATTAGACAAGTCTCTATTTTATGTGTTTTTTTTATTCTTTCTTTCTTTGTTATGGTCCTCCCTGATCTCATCTTGTGATCATCAATGGTATTGTTGAGTTTAAAGTATTTGTGGTGTTCCAAATGAAACTACAATCTGAATCATACTTTGAATGAGCAAGTAGGACCAAAAGCATATACATTACTTAAATCATACTTTGAATGAGCAAGTAGGACCAAAAGCATATACATTACTTAAAAAAGCAAATATGACACAAATTAGATCGTAAAAGCTTTGAAATTTTGTGCAGTTGCTTTTCTTAACTAGCTTAATAATATCCAATGACACCATGAAGTGCATGATCAAATTCGACAAAATGTGATAATATATTTAGAGGTAATTATCATTATACTACATGATAATTTATTGTAATTTTAATTATAATTCTTTAGTCTTCATGATCTTATCTCTTTTGTTATTGTCAAAGGTAGAATCCTAAAAATGAGGTTAATCAAAGGATCCACCAAAAAACTCGGACATATCCACTACACACGCCAAGAGACATCTTCTCTCTTCTTTGTCTGATCTTGAAACTCTCATGTTCCAAACTTTACACCTAGTTGATGAGTAAGTCGTGTTTGAGCCTTCTTCTTCTTCCTTAGGACAAAAAAGATGTTGCAGAGAGCAGCTAGCAATGCATATTCATGGTGGTGGGCTAGCCACATCCGTACAAAGCAATCTAAATGGCTTGAACACAATCTTCAAGGTATGTTCCATTTTTCCTGATTCACATTATTCGCATAATGCTATATGTTTTTCACAATCTTCAAGGTATGTTCCATTTTTCCTGATTCACATTATTCGCATAATGCTATATGTTTTTGATCCTGTGTGTCGTTTAAAAGAAGAACTCTTTGGTGTTGTAGATATGGAAGATAAGGTAGAATATACTCTTAAGATCGTAAATGAAGATGGAGACACTTTTGCTAAAAGAGCTGAGATGTATTACCGTAAAAGGCCAGAGATTGTTAGTTTCGTGGAGGAAGCTTTTAGATCTTATCGTGCATTAGCTGAACGTTATGATCATTTATCTAAAGATCTTCAGAGCGCAAATCGTACAATTGCCACAGCTTTTCCTGAACATGTTCAGTTTCCTTTGGAAGATGATAGTGATGACAATGAAGACTATGGAGATAATCAGCGAAAACCTCCTAAGAATCTTCATCTGATTGCCGAGGGAAGCAACATACCTGAAGTTCCGGAGATTCCTAAGAAGAAAGATTTCAGGAGTCACTCTATGATGTTGTCTAGAAAGGGACCAGGTGGTCTGAAAAGGACATCATCTTCTGCGCTAGCGAAGAGGGAAGTGGCGGTTGTAAGTTCGGGATTGAGTAAAGAAGAGGGCTTGGAGGAGATTGATAAGCTTCAGAAAGGGATCTTGGCTTTGCAGACTGAGAAAGAGTTTGTGAGAAGCTCATATGAGGAGTCTTATGATAGGTATTGGGATTTGGAGAATGAAGTGACTGAGATGCAGAAGAGAGTTTGTAATTTACAAGAAGAGTTTGGTCTTGGTGCTGCCATTGATGATAGTGATGCTAGGACCTTGATGGCTAGCACCACCTTGACCTCTTGTAAGGACACACTTGCTAAGCTTGAGGAGAAACAAAGGAAATCTGTTGAAGAAGCTGAAATTGAGAAGGGAAGGATCACAAATGCAAAGAAAAGGTTTGATGCATTGAGGAACAAATTTGAGAACCCGGAAAGTGATGTTCCTAATGAAGTGATTAGGACAGACAAAAAAGAAAAAGAAAAAGAAAAAGAAAAAGAAGAGGAAGAAGAAGAAAAAGAGGTTGATATGGCTCAAGAATCTAGCTATGAATCCGAGAGAGAAGATTCAAATGACAACTTTACTGTTGTGAAGCTTGCGGAAAAGATTGATGATCTTGTACAGAGAGTTGTTTCATTAGAGACCAATGCTTTATCTCATAACGCATTGGTGAAGACATTAAGATCAGAGACAGATGGGTTACATGAAAATATCCGCAGTCTAGAGGAAGACAAGGCCTCTCTTGTTTCTGATTCGACAGATATGAAACAAAGGATAACAGTGCTCGAGGAAGAGCTAAGAAATGTTAGAAACCTATTCCAAAAAGTGGAAGATCAAAACAAGAATCTACAGAACCAATTCAAGGAAGCCAATAAGACAGCTGATGATTTATCTAGTAAGTTACAAGATGTGAAGATGGATGAAGATGTCGAAGGAGATGTTTCGGGATCAGAAGATTTTCGCGATGAGTTGAAGTCAATCTCAAAGAAGACAGAAACCACTACTGTGGACGAAATGAAGACCAATGATGACAATGTAGTTAAAGAGAGTGATGTAAGTGAAAAGAGCTCAAGAAGAGAAATCAGAGATGAAAGATTCTTTTGCTTTATCAGAAACTGCAAGTACTTGTTTGGAACAGAAGCAGAAGATCTTGTGACTGAAGATGAGGATGAAGGGACACCAAACTGGAGGCAGATGTTACCTGATGGTATGGAGGATAGAGAGAAGGTTTTGTTAGATGAATACTCATCAGTACTAAAGGATTATAGAGAAGTTAAGAGAAAGTTAGGTGATGTTGAGAAGAAGAACCGAGAAGGATTCTTCGAGTTAGCATTACAGTTGAGAGAACTGAAGAATGCTGTTGCTTATAAAGATGTAGAGATTCAATCACTACGCCAGAAACTCGATACGCCCGAGAAAGATTCGCCACATCAAGTAGAAGGAACTAACGAGTCGGTACATGATCAAGGACAGCAAGAAAGTGTGAGCATTTCGCCAACGTCTAACTTTTCATTTTCGACTACGCCTCATCATCAAGATGGAGACAGCAGGAAGAGAACACCAGTAAGAACAAAGTCAAATGAGATGAAAGTGAAGTTTTCAGATGTTGGTGATAGCCCGAGAACAAAGATTCCAACTGTGGCAGACAAAGTGCGTGGAGAAATTGACGCGGTGTTGGAAGAGAATCTCGAGTTCTGGTTAAGATTTAGCACATCTGTACATCAAATACAGAAGTACCAGACAACAGTTCAGGATTTGAAATCAGAACTATCGAAACTGAGAATCGAAAGCAACCACCAACAAGAATCTCAAAGAAGCAGTAGTAACTCTGCGGTCACATCAGAGGCAAAACCTATCTATAGACACCTTAGAGAGATTCGAACAGAGCTACAACTATGGCTCGAGAACAGCGCGGTTCTTAAAGACGAACTCCAGGGAAGGTATGGATCACTAGCTAATATCCAAGAAGAAATTGCTAGAGTAACTGCTCATTCAGGTCACAATAAAGTAAGTGATACAGAGATTAGTGGTTACCAAGCTGCAAAGTTCCACGGAGAGATACTTAACATGAAACAGGAGAACAAAAGGGTCTCGAGCGAACTTCATTCGGGTCTTGATCGTGTAAAGACACTGAAAACCGAAGTGGAGAAGATTCTGAGTAAACTGGAAGAGGATCTTGGGATCTCGAAAGCAACAGAAGCAAGAATAACTCCAAGCAAGAGCTCATCAAGTGGAAGAACGAGGATTCCATTACGGTCATTCTTGTTTGGTGTCAAGTTAAAGAAGCAATCAAAACAGAAGCAACCTACAGCATCTCTCTTTTCTTGTGTCAGTCCAGCTCCAGGCCTATATAGACAGTCTAGTTACATTAGGCCACCAGGAAAGCTACCTGAATAATCTGTTTCTTATTTGCATTTTCAGTTCCTTGTTTTATCTTCTCTGTCATGTACCAAAACTACCGACTTACCTGTGGAAGACCAAAGAGGTGCTACAAGTGAATGTTCTTGCTTTCACCATCTTCTAGACATTAAAAAACTCCTTGGAGACTCTGAAGTATGTTTGAATTGATAAAACTACTTAGTAGTAAGAACCTAGGAGGTCCTAATGTACATATCATATTGTGGTCTGGGTTCTAAGAAAAAAAACATTCATAAAAGCAGAAGAAGAATGCATCAAATGTACTATAACCCCTAATGCCTAGTCCCTACACGGTTACAACATCTTGACTTTTGCCTTCGCTTGCTTCATCTCTGGGTTTTGATTCAGCCTCGGTCTCAACCAGAGGTGAAACTGTGGAACTACTCTTTTTCTCAGGTGGTTTATCCAATATGCAACTGCGAACTACTTGGGTTTTATCAGGCATAGGAACAGGAGTAGTCTCCATTTTTGCAGCCACCAGCTTTTCTGTGCTAATCACCGAATTTGTTGTGATGGTTTTATTTGGCTGAAGAATTGTTGTAACCAAGGGGCTTGTTCTGTTTCCCTGAGTTTGCTCTTTCTGTACAATTTGGCTGAAGAATTGTTGTAACCAAGGGGCTTGTTCTGTTTCCCTGAGTTTGCTCTTTCTGTACACTAACCAGCTTGGAAGAGGCAGTAACTGCCGCTCCCACACCTGGCTTCTGTGGCATTGCAGTAGCTGCAGGAACTCTCTGCAAGGTGGCCAACCTTGACGATGCAAAACTGGGAGTAACTGAATTATTCTGCATTGTAGATCCTTTGGAGAGAGGAGCCATAGGTGAAGGCTTATTAGAAGGAAGGCTTATTAGAAGGTGATGAAGATAGCACGTGGTTCGGGCTTCCATTCACTGCATACCTTAAATTCAAAGGTCCAACCGCTTTTGTGTTAGTGGCAGCAGCAGGAACACTCTTCTTTACTGGGTCCGCCTTTGATGCTGATACAATACTTGATGGACGAGGTACAGAGGGAGCATATGCGGTTTTTACTGGCTCATCTGTTGATGATGATGAAGTACCTAATGGATGAGGCAAAGAGGCCGCAGAAGCAGTGGTTTGTACAGGCTCATCATTTGGAGCTNGGCAAAGAGGCAGCATAAGCGGCAGGTTTTACAGGCTCAGCCTTTGATGCTGAAGTAATACGAGGTGGATGAGGCAAGCAGGACGCGGAAGGGGTTTTAACAGGCCCAGCATTCACTGCTGATGATATACCTGAAGGACGAGGAAGAGAGGCTGCAGAAGCGGTTTTAACAGGTTCAGCCTTTCGCACCAAAGCAGAAAGACCATTCATTCCTGGTTCAGTCTTTGGTACTGAATCAGCAGTTGAGAGGCCAGACATACAGGCTGCAGCAGCTACTGAATTAGCTGTTACCATTAGTTCTGCTTTCAAAGTGGAATTGGCTGTTGCTTTCTTCGCAGGAACTCGAGATTTTGGAGTTGGAGCTGATGTCGTTGCCCGTGACTGACAATGCTTGAAATTGTGGCTGAGACTGTTGTTGACCTTGTAATGTACTAGTACTACCACAGTTGGCTTGTGCTCCAGTGATGGTACCGGATGAAAGTACTGGAGGTACACCTACACAAACATAGTCAAATTCACTAATCTAATTGTCATAGTAAATAACATAGCCTAGACAAACTAATGAATAAGTAAAGTAAGCTGGAAAGAATATTCTGTTACTCGTACCTACTGCAAGTTTTTTTGAGGGTGCCCGATTTCCCACCGCCAAAGATAATGCACGATTAGCTGCGATTTGTGCTTCTGTTCGCTGTAGGCCAAATTGTGCTGAAGTATTTGAAGTATCACACCTTCTCCTTAGAGCCCCCCACCGCTACAAATAAGAAAAATTCAGTTTGTACCAACCAGTACAATGAACTAAATATGCTAAATAAAAAGCATCAGATGCCCACTACAATGAGGTCCCGGAATTTTTTTTTAACACTACTAACAGAGTGGTGGACAGAGAAGATTATCGGCTTTAGTTACTGCCTTTTATGGTGTTTAAGAATATTAATCACATCATTTAGAGATATGTTATCAGGAAAAGTGGGGGAGGCCCACATGGACTAAATTTGATGACGACAGATATATTCTAAACAATGACCACAATTCTGCTGATAGTCTCATATCTTATAGCTATATCCTTAAACAAACAAATTAGGGAGTAGGCATGCATATGGCCCAGAGAAATAGACAGGAATGAATGCTAAACAGCATATAAATCCCCACAATGAACATGAAAATTATTCAAAGATATTTGAAAATGAGATAACAATGTCAGCCCAATGAAATTAAAAACCTGAGATAGTTGTGAGGCTGTTCTCTCTCCTTCAAATTCTTCCTTAGCGATCAGTGCCCAGCTGCCTTCACCAAGTTGTGAGGCTGTTCTCTCTCCTTCAAATTCTTCCTTAGCGATCAGTGCCCAGCTGCCTTCACCATGTCGCTTAACAGCTGCGAACAGCTCCTCATCCTCCTCATCTGACCATTTTTTTCTTCTCTTTCGAGAAGCCACACTAGTGGCACTTACATTATGTCCCTCAGCTGTTTTCTGAAGAAAAATAGGAAAGGTGATATTTATCCCTCTTGACGAGCAATACGAGTCTGAAGGTTCCTGATATCCCTCTTGACGAGCAATACGAGTCTGAAGGTTCCTGAGCCCCACTATGCAGCCCGTAAGGTATATTAATGGTCAAGGGAGCCTCAACCGTTGAGTCTTCGGGAACATCGGACTCACGTGGCACATATGAAGCAGCCATCACCTAAAAGAAGAACACAACAGGAAACTTAGAATTTGAAAAATTAGGAACTTAATAAGCGGAATCAAGCATAATTTATCCAGGAATAGTAGCCACCAGTTAATGATCGCTTTACACGAACTGAGATTCTGATCACAAGAAAGACTACAAGGTGGCACGCAAATAACTATCTAACATTCTGATCATACATATATCGAGATCAATATTACTAGAGGACATAGTTAAATGGACAATCTAAAATTACTTTGAAAGAAACTTGTAAAAGCTCCTTGCAATCGGAAGACTCAAATTATTGTTGAAGGATACAAATTCTACTGCACTTCATGAGCTTTTACAAATGGAGAATGCAATCATAATCTGGTAGTTCAACTCAGTAAATCTCAATAAAAATGGAGAATGCAATCATAATCTGGTAGTTCAACTCAGT
The DNA here is from genome assembly GCA_036630335.1 of Physaria fendleri. Lineage (NCBI taxonomy): Eukaryota > Viridiplantae > Streptophyta > Magnoliopsida > Brassicales > Brassicaceae > Physaria > Physaria fendleri. Next base: position 11,049,837 of record CM071716.1, on the reverse strand, counting down.
AAATCTCAATAAGGAATCCACCAAACCATTGCTGATTATCCAAAAAACTATCTATGAACTAACCTTGTGAATCTACAAAATAATTTCTAAACAAAAGACCTGAATGCATACAAATAGACACACAGCAGGAACTCAATATTTATCAGGAGAAAGTGTCACAGAGAAATAGGACTTATAAAGCAACTCTATAGAGAACCAGCTCTTCTCTGGAAACTGAGCAAGGACTTCAGAAGGAAAAAAAAAAAAAAAAAAGATCTAAGAAAATTTCTCTATGATTTCCATCTTACTTTCACATGCGCAACAGCTTCTGTAACTCCATCAACACTGATTGCAGGGGAAGCTTCCAATTCACACTCCAGATCACTATCATCATCCTGCACAACAAGAGGTAGCTAAATTTTGCAAAAATACGTCTTGTAATGAACGACTATCACATGTTACATAAATTCATACTGGGCAAAATTCATTTCACCAACAAGATTCACTTTCCATGGAAAAAATCAAATCGAAACAAGTAGAAATTTCACTCTTAAAGACTGTCAAGAAAAGGTATACAAGAATATTGATGATCATATCCACCCAAAACAAAAAATTGAGATAGTCTATCAACAAACATTAACAATGAAACATAATTGTGGATAACAAGAAACACAATTAACAGACAGAACCACAATCTCAAGATACGGTAACACTACCTAAGAAAAAGAGCTAAGCATCCCTAATTTGGAAAAATTCCGGATGCCAAATTGAATTTCTCACAAGATCATTGTAGAAACGTCTCATCAGAGAGTAAACAGACCATACAATCATCATAGAATGTAAGACAATAAAACCTGCATAAAAGCAGATATTTTTTGAACTAATACCTATAAAGAGAAATTAGACTGACCAGAAGTTGAGAATTATCGTCTGCAGGAGGGAGTAAATATCGATAAGCAAGATGCCGCCATAACAACTGATATTCTCTAGCATTAGAGATTCCACTAGTAGTCTTCTTCACTAACTCATTCCAATCCATCTTTGGTTCAGCATAATATCTTCACTAACTCATTCCAATCCATCTTTGGTTCAGCATAATACCACATTTCTTGAAGCAATGTCAGTATCGTCCTAGTGTCATATCTGCAACAACAAAAAAGGGTAAACCCCAATTGATGATACCGAGAGAGGGAAGCGAAAAATATACCTTTGCAAAAGATTGGCGATGTCTCCTTCACTGATGAACTCCTTCCTCTTCTTATTACTATTGCTATCAACCATTATTCATAGATTGATTCCGATGTCTCCTTCACTGATGAACTCCTTCCTCTTCTTATTACTATTGCTATCAACCATTATTCATAGATTGATTCNACACTTGAATCCCCTAGGGTAAAGGAGAAGTATACACAATTACTCCCGGAGACGAAGAAGATGATTTGATACGACGATCGGAGTGATGAGATAGTGGAAGCGCGTGTATAGAACGCGTTGGCTTGGGTTTTCTCTGTCTTAAAAGAGAGAGAAAAAACGAAACAGCGACGGAGGAGGAAGTGTTGCCGTAAGACTCGCCGCTTAAACTATATGTTTAAATTTACCGATTTGCCCCTCAAAATGT
>CM071716.1:11007071-11025250 GCA_036630335.1 Physaria fendleri | reverse complement strand
TGCTTGGAAACTAGTATTGGTACTAGGTTGTTGCTTAAGGGAGTTAAGCATGTTCCAGATATCCGTTTGAATTTGATATCTACAGGGAAGCTTGATGATGATGGTTTCATGAGTTCATTTGGAGGAGGTAAATGGAAGCTATCACGTGGCTCTATGGTTGTGGCTCGAGGTGTGAAGCAGTCATCTTTCTATTGGATGGATGCTAAGGTCTCCAAAGACATTGTTAATGCAGTGGAGAATGATGATGCCATGGAGTTATGGCATAAGAGACTCGGTCACATGAGTGAGAAGGGATTGTCTGTGTTGTCAAAGAAGGAGGTTATTCCTAATATCTCCGGGTTACACTTAGAGAAGTGTGCACATTGTTTTGCAGGGAAACAACACAGAGTTTCTTTCAAGACTTCGACACCGTCTAGAAAACCTGAGATACTGGATTTGGTACATTCAGATGTGTGTGGTCCAATGAAGACAAGATCTCTTGGTGGTGCATCATATTTTGTGACATTCATTGATGACCATTCTAGGAAGTTGTGGGTTTTCACTATGAAGACGAAGGATCAGGTTCTTGGATATTTCAAGCATTTTGTGGCACTGGTTGAAAGACAAACGGGAAAGAAGTTAAAAAAAATATTTGTTGGGAGAACCTATAAAACAAGCTGAACCAAAAAACAGAAGAAATACTGAATAATACTCTGATTGATTCAATGATTAAAACTAAGAGATTGCAACAAACTTAAAAGAGAAAACTTAGAACTTCTAATTTAACCCCACTCACACATAATCACTCCATAGATATGAAACTCCCAAATTAACTCTTATAGAGTTGTAACTTAAAAGAAACCATTACTTTTGAATCATACCTAACACACAACACATTTTTAAACAATGCAAGATAACTTCAAAAAGATTGATGAATCCGCGGAACCATCTATGAGATATGAAATGTCTTCTCTCCCTCCTATGTTTATGTATTCTTCAGCATTTCTAGGTATGTTTTCATGATCTTCTTGTCAGTTTCATAATAAAATACTTCCATTTTCTTCAGAGCTATCATATCAAGATCAATCAAATGTACCTATTCATGACGACGATGAAGCAAGCCTCAGTTTATGAGTGAAACAATTCAATCAAAAGCAAAGATTTAAGTATCTAGAGGTTAGTAAGCAAGTACCTTGTACTCAAATTCTTGCTTTGTTGATTCAAGATTCACATTACTGTAGGCAGAGGATCTTGAGAGGCCAGAATCTGCTGGTCTAAAACTTATCATTACACTACAATCCTTTGCAGATGTAGATATTAGAAAATCTTTCAAAATTTTCACTTTTTCATCCAATGGTAGTGAATGTATGGAACTAAACTGATTTGATAAGTTGTTGTTACTTATCTCCAACTCTCTGCAGACCTTACATGGCTGTTCAATCAAGTCATAGTTCCAACTCTCTGCAGACCTTACATGGCTGTTCAATCAAGTCATAGTACATATGAATCGCTCCTTGGATGTCATAATTGTCCAGCTTTTGAACATCTAGTATCTGATCTAAAACTCCAGATGCATGAACAGTTTCTGAAACAAGCTCTGTGAAATGATTTGCATGTACACCTTCATCCTCAGTCTTGATGATATCTTTGAGTAGATGCTCAAAATCTTGTTCAACCTTTGAGTTTCTCTTGCATAAGCCTCCATATACTACACAACCATTCAAGAACACACGGAAATTGCGCTGAGGATTCGCATATAAAGCTTTCATTGCTTTGAGTATTCTATCTTTGGATCCAGAGAAAAGATCCAAGGGATCATATTCACTGATTTCTGTAATCTGAAAGAGGACTTTAAACATGTTAGATTCATAGTTGGAGTGTGAATTTTGAGAATTTATATGAATTTAGGAGAAGTAGTACCTTGTTTTCTGTAAGCCTTAGAATTTGATGCATCTTGAAATCAGTTACAGTCTTCTTAATTTCTGATATGAAACTTGAAGATGGAAGAAATCCACATTTAGGCTGATTCATCATAATAAATATACATCATCCATCATTTAGCACTTATCCACTTATTGTTAATTGGTTTTGAAAACACAGGATAATGATCATGAGCACCTTTATTTCAACAGTTAAGCATGGTTTATCCTTAACATCACCTGATTCCATCATCAAACTGACATAAACCAAGAGACAACTTACAAGCTCAATGAAATAAAGATCCTCAAAAATCGACATACCGTGGTCGAAAAGTGTAAAATCATCCATGAGAAGCACTGAACTGCGGTTAGTATCCACTGTAGCTACTTTAGATCGCCAAGAAGGACCATGAGATGTCATACTTTTCTGAACAGACTCAAGAAATTCCTTTGATACACCTGAACAGACTCAAGAAATTCCTTTGATACACCAAGAAGCATCTGCAAATCATAAAGACTCAAAACCTTTTAAGACAACCGAACTTGCAGGTTCTTGTAACAGTGATAAGGGAAGAACTCAAGAACATACTCCAGGATTGACATGTTTATGATCCAACAAAGGTCTCATGACATATTTGACAAATAAATACTCCAACATCTCTTGGTTTTGACAAGATACAAGTTCCTTAAACTCTTCCCATATAATCTTTTCATGTGTCGTAAGACCATTTCCATCCCCAGCCCTTGCTATTTTACGTATCCTTATCAACTTTCCCATCTTCACACATAACCAAAAAAGAAGATAAAATCAAAATGTTAGCAAAGACAAAATATGTTTTAGATTTAAGAAACAGATTCAAAGGAGAAAGACTAACAAAAATGGGAGAGGAACCAGTGTAAGCAAGAACCAAATTGTTAGCTCCTTCTCCTCTATATGACCAATCTCCTGCATCCTTTGATTTCAATACTATATCCTCCATCTCAATCCAAAGCTTCTAAGGAAGATTAGAAGCACATATATCTTTCAAACTCAAAACACTCTCATTCACAGAATCAAAACAGAGAGAATTAAAAAAACAAAAACAGAATAGTACACTTAAGAAGCATACCTGATTTAATCAGTTCCTGTTGTTCTAAAAGTCTTGAGATGGTACCTCCCCATGAAGTAGCATACCCTCTTATGATTCATTTGATTCCTTAAATGCTAAAAACTAAGTCACAACTTGTTGACTGACCAAAACAAAAAAGTCACAGCTTGTTACTCTAATATGAAATCTAGCCGTTGATCATAAACTTCATCTGAAGACTCAGAATGATCCTACATTTTGTCGGCAATTTCCTAAGTCACTTTTGCATGANTTTTTTTTTTTTTTTTTTTTTTTTTTTTTTTTTTTTTTTTTTTTTTTTTTTTTTTTTTTTTTTTTTTTTTTTTTTTTTTTTTTTTTTTTTTTTTTTTTTTTTTTTTTTTTTTGTGACACAGATCAACTCAAACCTTTCTTTACGTAAACTGAAATGATAAAACAAAGAAAAAGTAAACTACGTTTGTTTTTAGTTAGAAAAAAATTGAAATTGACTTGAGTCTTGAGAAAAGATAAGAATTGACTTTAGATTGATTTGTTTGAAATAAGTAAAATTTAAGATCTAACCGATTGTGTGGCTTATCATTTATTATCTGGTCAGGTCAGGCAAGTCTATTGATCAACACTATACATATTGTAAGAGAACATTGAATAATCAGCAAAATAATCAATGAGAATAACGCGTAAATAAAAGCCTATTAGATCACCAAAATTATAATGCGTTTTGTTCTTTTGTTAGGTCGATTTAATATCTTTTATCTGGGCCTTAGCCCAACATACCTGTAACACCTACACGGCTACACGTAATGGTATTATTTTTGGTTGTTGAAATTTGAAAATATAATATAGGGATTATTTTCCATTCGTCATTTCATCGTCATCTCCTTATGAAACTGACATATGACTTTTAAAATTGTTATAGACGTCTCTGAACCAACGTGCTACTGTCCGCAAAATATTTAAGATTACAGATATTTACGATTTAACATAGGTAAAACGGTCCGTCTTGATCATTATGGACAATTATATCGTAAATATCTGTAAATTCAGGAGAATACTGGTTTTTTTCCACGGACAGTTGCACGCTTGTATATAGTTGTCCGTGATATTATTTTTCATAAAATTGCAAAATGACAGCGTGAACAAAAATAGTAAACTTAAATAGCAGTCCTCGTAAAAACTCTACAATATACATGTTTGGTTTTTTCGGGTGAAAATTATCGATAAAATATCAGTTACTCGTATGAAGGAACCCAATATATAACATATAAAAAAAAATATAATTAATTAATTTGACTAAGAAATATATATAATATTCAAAAACAAACTCAAAAACTCTAGATATTATGATTGTTATGTCCTTTGCAAGCTTGTGTTTGTATTCAATACTTCAGAAATTTATTCAGACAAATGAATCAATTTCTGCCAATTCCGAAAACAAAGAGAGTAGAAAAGGTATTTGCTCGAACCAACGTGACCTTTTAAGATATCAATTCTAGATAAACATTAATTTTAGATAAATATTCAAATAAAATTTAAAATTATAATTATTTGTGATTAATATAGTTTACCAATTCATTTTTAATTATAATGGTATATTTGTAAATATGGTTGATGAGAATGATTCTCCCGATAATACTTGGATTTTTTTTGTTCTCAAATAATATATTAGGGATATTTGTATAGTAATAATATTTTTTATTAAAATAATAATAATTATAGATAAACATTAACTTTAGATAAATATTAAAATAAATTTTAAAGTTGTAATTATCCGTTTTATTCACTTTTAATTATAATGACATATTTGTAAAATGGTTTTTGAGGTTAATTTTAGTGATGACACCTAATTTTTTTTTTCTTTCTCAAATAATATATAGTAAATATGTGTCTAGTAACAATATATTTTTAATATATTAATAATAAACATAACTTAAATAAACATCAAATAAATTTATAATTGTAATTATCTCTTGATTAAATATGATTTATCAATTTATTTTAAATAATAATAACATATGAGAGTGATATAAATTATATCTTTTCATTGGAACATAATCTACTAATTGGTGGATCAAGTTTCATATATTGTTGATGATATATGATATTTGTAAAAAAGGAAAATATCTATTTTCATATTACTTTCCATATTATATATGAAAAATATGTAAAAAAAGAAAATTGTGTTTTCCATATTGTTGAGAATATATGGAAATTTGATTTTTCTCCTAATATTTAGTGTAACAAATTTACCTAAGATTTTGGTTGAGTTTTCCTATAAATTAGATAAGGTATTTACTTATTCTTTCAAAACATATACATATTTTGTGGAGTTTCTAAACTAACAAAGAAGCCGAAATCTTTAGCTTCGTAGACATCCAAAAACCCTAAGAAAACAGAATTAAAATATAAAAATCATATCTTTGAAAAACTTGCTTATTTCTAAACAGATCAATGGATCTATCCCCTGCAAACTCAGTGAACGGATACTACTTCTTTCTAAACAGATCAATGGATGATCTCGAAAGGGTTTATCTTTCAAACAAGTTCATGTCATTACACTTCTTACAGAAAGCTCTTTGTCTTCTCCGTACCTCTCACTCACACCTCACTCTCCTCGTTCAAAACCTTAATCTTCCCGTCGGTGAAAAATGGGTCGACGAGTATATGGACGAAAGCTCCAAACTTTGGAAAGCTTGTCAGGTCATCAAAACCGCCGTCTCCTTCCTCGAAAACTTCTCTTCCACCGGAATTTCAATCGCTTCCAGACTTGACGGCCACCATCGTATCTCTCCTCAGGTTTCTCGTGAGGTGGGTGATCGTAAAAATCGAATCTTTTTGTTCTAAAGTTTGAGTCTTTTAGTGTTTTTGGATTCAAAGGTTTTTTATTTTTTTTATTTTTTTGATGATGGTTAGGTTATATTCGCGATATCAGAATGTAAGATAGCAGCACACCGGAGAGAGGAAAATAACGGAGCTTTAATGGAGAATCCAATTCGGAGTTTTCCGTTTTTATCGGAACAAACGAGATCGTCGACGACTAAGTTACAAAAAGGATTCAATGGTTTTCGCGACGTACTTTACGTGACAAGGAACATGAGTTCACTTCTCCTTATGGTATTAATGAACGGTCTCGTTTACTCTTTTCCTGGCGTTGTTTCAAAGCAAAAGCAGACGCAAACGCAGAGCGGTTTTAATGGAGTGATGAGACGGTTAAAGCAGAGAGTGGTGGTTGACGTTGAGAGGATAAGGTCAGGGATATTGATGGATGAGTATACGGTTAAAGCAGAGAGTGGTGGTTGACGTTGAGAGGATAAGGTCAGGGATATTGATGGATGAGTATCGGAGGAGTAAACAAGTGTTGCAGAATCTAAAGTCGGAGCTTGAGCAACGGTTATGTAGTAGAGACGGAGGCGATGAAGAATGGAGATTGAGAGAGATAGTGGAGAGTTTGAGAGGGTGTTTTGGTAATTTGAAGAATGGACTAGAGAGTATAATGGTGGAGATAGATGACTTCTTTGATGAGATTATTGAAGGAAGGGAACAGGTTTTGGATATTTGTAGACATAGATGAAATCAAAAAAAACCTTACTTTTTTTTTTCTGATTTATTATAAAATATTGGGTATTGTAGGCTAGCTAGAATCTTATTAGATGATGAAATCAGTTGGTAGTGAGTTGGTGTAACCTTAAAAAGATTTTTTTTTTTTAACGATACATTTTTGTGGCCTCGTACCCATACAAGAAATTGGAGAACATACGGAAGAAGGGGGAGGGGCAAAGAGTGGACTTGATTCATTTTATGTCCGGCAATCCTGCAATATTGTGATATATTAATCACACATATTAATCACTGGCGTGACTCGAATCTCTGACCTATAAGTCAGGACGGGGTGTGCAATACCAACTGAGCTACACCCGTTCGTCTATATCACTTGGTAAATGTGTAATCAAGTACCAAAAGTGTCAATTCCCATTTACTCTTTAGCTCTTCTTAATTCTTAATTTACAAATTCCAATAGAAAAAAGGTTTAAAAGCCCCTAGACAACAATCATGTCTAACATAGTATCTACTCTTTGTCACTATTGCAATCATTCCAACAAAAAAACCACACTTCACTAAGTGCATATAACACACTACAGAACTCAAATGAAGAGGTTATTAAATAATTCAAAACATTAGCCTAGAAACTTTTCTTTACCATATATAAAAAAAAATCTTTCCTTTGTAAGGTACTAAGCTCTAAGAGCATCACCAAGTTTATTAGCAACAATTAAGAAAGGGAACCTTTTCTTCTTTGTCTCTTTGGGTTTGTATTTATGTCATCAAAAATAACTTATAAGAGTTCTGTTTTAAAAATCCAAAAAATTTGATATTATGTCATTATCATTCAGCCCAAAAAAAAAAATTATGTCATTATCAAAACCATAAAGAAGAGAATTCAATTTGCTTTTAGAGACTCTCACCAGAATTCCATGCTTTGCCTCCCGAGTAACACACCCAGCTGATTAACCAAGTAAACATTATTGCTTACTTACACAATGATTTAGTTTTTTACAAAAAGAAAAACATATTCATAACCAAAAAAAAAAAAACAAATTATGTTGTCACAAATTTTTTTGATTCTCTGTTAAAAAATAGCAATGATTGAGGTCAGAAGTTTTCTTCTTGTCACATAAATTATGTGTTCCCCAATATATAAACAACCTGAAATCATACTATTCCCTTTCCTATAAAAATTCAACTTACTAAAGCTAATTTTCCAGAATCTTTCTTTTTAAAAAAAAAAAAAAAATCTGTTCTATTGTTACCACTTAATGTCTATCTACACAATGCAAGTTTGATTCAAAAAAAAAAAAAAAAAATCTGTTCTATTGTTACCACTTAATGTCTATCTACACAATGCAAGTTTGATTCAAGTTTGACATTGTAAAATAGAGTAAATGGGTGGATTACCATGGCAATAAAAAAATGAGGGAGATTGAGCTGTCTTGTTCTTCAGGCTGACACTCACATGTCAAACGCAGGCATTGCAAACTGAGTAGCAAAAGCTTCGACTTGGTTCCGAAGATCTGCAATTTCTTTACAATGATATTTGCTTTTGAGTGGCTCATGGGATTTCCCTTGTTCCATTTGAGCAGCACTTGCTATCTTAGCGGCTCTATATAGAAAGTCAGCCATTACTTCAAAATCTGGTTCTAAACAACCTCTTGAGGTCATAGCCGGACTGCCTGATCCACGAGGCGATATCAAAAATCAGATAAGAAGAAGAAATATCTCAACACTATATTTAGTTCCAGAGTGTTGATGTTTACTTGGGAATTTGATTTGCTTACCTATTCTCACTCCTCCCGGGGAAATCATACTGTTCTCATTTAAAATGGCGACCTTGTTGACCGTGATATGGCACATCTCACATACTTTCTCAAACACCTTGCCTGAAAATCACAAGGCGGAAGATTTGAATTATCTTTGGACTCAAAGCTAACACATTCGCGGCGTACAGAAAACAAAAAGTGAGCCTTTGATTTTAGAAACCTAGACCTACAAGTTTAGCTATGATCTCAAACAAGTTTGGTAATAGATTTCGGAGAGAGCATTGGTCATCAAGAAAGTCATGTAGCTACCCACAACCTAGAGTGATGAGAATGAGAGACACACTACAAGCAATTGTCTCAAATAGCTCATTAAAATTTTGCCTACAGACCCATGACAAATGGGTATGCAGATGTAACGGCAACGAAAAAATAAGACACAGTAGCAATGCTAACAAGAGCTTCTATGATTCATACAATTAAATCACATGGTGCAATTAATTTCTTTATCTGCTAAGGATAAGAGGAACTAATCACATACCTGTCAAGCCCAAAGGAGACAGATCCCAGAGAAGTAAATGATTATCGGTACCATTTGTTATCAACTTGCAGTCTTTTTTTAGCAAAGCAGATGCTAAAGCCTTGGCATTTTTTTTTACTTGTTGCATGTAAACCTTGTACTCTGGTGAAGCAGCCTGCTTGAGGGCAATGGCTAGAGCAGCTATATGGTTATTGTGAGGTCCCCCTTGCAGCGATGGAAAGACTGCAAAGTTGATTTTTTCTTCGAAATCATATTGGATATTGCTCTCGCAGTGATTAAGATCCATGCTTTGCTTGTTGGGCTTGAAGCCCCTCCTGTAAAATATGATGCCACCCCTAGGTCCACGGAGAGACTTGTGTGTCGTTGAGGTAACAATATCGCAATAATCAAATGGATTTGGACTTTCCTACAGCATTAAAAGAAATCAAAAGAGTTAAGAGGATGCAGAAACAAATTAGCTTAATATCACTGAGCAAGCACAAAGATCACTTGCTTAAGCCTCAAGTTTAATAATTGATTCAAAGGATTCATAGCACAAAATTGAAAAGAACATAGATACCTTGGCAGCGACAAGACCGCTAATTTGTGCCATGTCAAACATCAAAACAGCTCCACATTTGTCCGCAATTTGCCTAAACCTAGGGAACTCCCAGTCTCTCGGATATGAACTCCCACCACAAATAAGTATCTTGGGACGATAGTCAAGCGCCTTTTCCTCGAGCTTATCATAATCAATATACCCTGTAATAGGATCAACCTTATATGGAAAACTCTCAAAGAATATAGACGCGCCAGAGACTTTCTTTCCACTTGGTGTGTAATATCCATGACTCATATGACCACCTGAAGGAGAATCCAATCCCATAATCCGCTCGCCAGGCATCAAAAGGCCAGTAAAAACAGCAAAATTGGCAGAAGTGCACGAATAAGGCTGTACGTTAACTCCCCAATTCTCATGACTTAGTCCAAAAGCTGCAAGGGCACGCTCTTGGCAAAGAATCTCAATCTGATCAATATATTGATTGCCCGTATAGTATCTTGCTCCAGGCATTCCTTCAGAGTATTTATTTGTCAAATGACTTCCCAAAGCTTCCAATACTGCTCGACCCACGAAATTCTCAGAAGCTATAAGCTCAATACCTTTAAACTGTCTCTGCTTTTCTTTTTCCATGAACTCATGAATTTCAGGATCTGCTTCTTCAATCGACTGATTACCCCAAGCTCTAACGGCAGCTCGTGTACCTTCATTCCCCGAATCAACTAGAATTCGCTTACAAGGCCTTGGTGATGAGACTGAATTGGAATTTCTACCTCTACATCGTTTTAACTTCATAGGATGACCCAATAGAATGAATTGTTCCTCTTCCTTTTGATCATCATCATCATCATCATCCTCATCAACAACTCGGCTACGCGATCCGGTGTCATCAAATCTCTGCTCAAGCAACTGAAGAGGAACAGGAGGCATCGGATTACACGAAGGACGGAAGCTAGAGTCAATCTGAAGCGTGATTGAGTCATCAGCAATCTGGATTCTCTGATGAGGTATCGGTAACGTATGAGAGTTACCGAATCCCAAAGAGAGATCCGATGGAGCAGCACGGTCCATGAAACCAAAAATCTATTTGAAACGAGAAAGTGATAAGAATTGGTTCCTGAACGATGCTAAAATCGAGATTCCTAGCTGTAAAAGCAACAGAAGCAACAACAACAATTCCTGAAGAAACTACAGCGGAAACAAAGAATTTGATTATATTCTACACAAGAGGATGAACTTTCCATCCAAAATTCCCAGAAACCCTAAACGATCAAAACCCTAGAGAACTCGAATTTTCCGCTTCTCTTCGGATGAATGGAAGCAGAGAATTTGGACTATTGCCTGGCTCCTATTCGAATGAGCAAAAAAAACATGATTTAATCCGAAAACTCGTGATTCGGTTAGGAATCCGGATCCGGATCCGGATCCGGGGAGCCCGAATATCAACTTTTAGATCCAATTATTATTCAAGGATCCAATCCAGGTCCAACATAACAATGGGCCCAAAACAATAGCCCATGGACACTGAATCTATGATCCCGTTTGATATATAGTTGGATCCTCAAAATTGACCTTTTTATTTTTATTTTTATTTTTTTTGTATGAATGTTAAAATTTTTGACCTTTTTATTATTATTTTGTAACCAATAATGTCTACAATATTTATGTTACATAGGATCATACTCACATTTTTAATTAATTATACTTTTAATAATTTTGTATTCACTGATCTATTGGTCAAAACCAAGTTACATAAGAAAGCAAGGACTCACTTACTTTTAGCTAGAGATCTATAGAGTACTCTGAATATAAGCCAAGGCACATGAAACAGTCAGATTCTTCTGAATATATGGTACCAAACATAATAATATTAAATCAAATAATTTTTAAATGATTAAGAGACATTACAAAAACATATTAATTTAATTAGCTCATTAATTTACAAAGTCATAAATAGTGTATCTCATATTATATCACAAAAAGAAATATTATGCAAAGTATGAAGTTATATGATAAAATTAATTGTCATTTATCTTCGTTATTTTAACAAAATTTTAAATATTATAGTGAATAGGATTTGAATATCAAACCTGGTCTTACGTTAATCATTTCATTTGATTTCCATTAATTAAAAAATATATTCATTACTAATAAAATTGATTTTAAACCACCACATGAAAAGTCAAAGAAAAGACAAAAAGGTCTCTTGTTCATGTGAACTTTCTATATGTCCCTATTAGATCTGAATTATAGGAGCATTGGTACATATAATATCTCTTTTTTTTTAATATAGAATACATATAATATCTTTTTTTTTTTTGTCATGAACATATAGTAGCTTCATATTGTGAATTAATTAACCAAAGAAAAGTACAATATTTAATTAAAGTCGCAGAAAAAAAATTACGACGAGGGTACATTAATTAAGATATAAAAAGAATTTAAAATAATAAAAAATAAATATAATCTACTAAAATATGTAATTTGGACCATCGGATCAATCGAAACTCCAAAGAGGAATGTCAACATCTTCATAGAAATATTCATCAAGCATAGTCGTAGATTCTAGTAGAGAAGAGTAATCAACTTGAGCTCCATCATCAAATAAGAACATCTCATTATAACCATCATCATACCATGGATCCATCAAAGATTGCATCCCATCATCATCATCATGATGTTTATCATGATCAGAAAGTGATGAGACTACTGATGAAGAAGGTTGAGCCAAAAGGTCAAATGAATTAGCAGCTTGAGCAGCAATTCTTTGAATAGATTTAGGAGACAAAAGAGTCTTTTCATCTAAAACATCATCAAGAAGATGTTTAGTAGAAGAAATAGGGAAGTTGAGATTAGCTTTAGGGCCTTTAAGACATAAGAGTGCAACATCATAAGCTTTAGCAGCTGCTTCAGGTGTTGAGTAAGAACCTAACCAAATTCTTGTTTTTTGATTTGGTGCTCTTATTTCAGAAACCCATGATCCCCAACTTCTCATTCTTACTCCTTTGTACTTCTTGATTTTATTATTACTCTTCTTTTTCTTGTTCTTACATGACAATGAAGATGTTGATGCTGATGATGATGATGGCATTTCGTTTTGTGTGTTGGTTTGGATCTTATGTTCTTGTTTCATTGTGGTATTGTTGTTGTTGTTGTGATGGATTTGAGGATTGATGTTAGATGAGGGGATTATATATAGAGATGGAGAGGTATGGGAGACTAAAAGATGATATGTTATTTAATTATTGATGTATAATATAAGGTCAAAATGAAATATAATATGGGTTGTTGTGGTGCATGACAGGTGTTTTTCTTCTATTTTCGTTTTATCCTGGCTATTGGTAGTAACACGTCCAATTTTTGTTCCTTTCTCATTGTAAAAAACAAGAAACTAGTGTTTTTACATCTTTTGATTTTAATTTATTAATTCAAATTTGGATCCATTTAAAGACAAAAAAAAAATTGAAACCGAAAATCCGACCTAAACCGAATAAAAAAAAAATAGAAATCGAAACTAAACCGAAGTCTTTAAATATTTGAACGGGTTATGAGTTTTTAAAGCTAAACAACCCTGAATCAAATTCGAACTGAATCTAGAATTGAAATGATAAAAGTATCCGAAATATTTTATTATATTTTTTGTATTTTAATTATAATTAATTATAATATTAATTATTTATATAAAATAATTTTGATTTTCTTTTTATATTTGGTTATTTTGTAACTATAAATGTGTTTAAATCTAAAAATTTCAATGTATTTAACATATTTTAAATATAATTTTGGTTCAAATAGGTAATTATGACTACAAGTAAATAGAAAACTCGAATCGAATAGAATTATTTTCTTTTTTTTTTTTTACTAATTGATTCTATTTTTTATAATAACCATATCGAACCGATTTTAATAAATAGTTAAATAAATACTATATTTTTAGAATTGCAAAAATTTAAATATGGAAGAATCAAACAAACCGAACCGAATTAACTTAAAAAAATTATCTACCAAAGTAAATTTTGTCAGGAATAATTATTTATGAGCGTATAATATAGAATGCTGTACGGAAGCCACTTGATGAGCAAATCGAGGAGTGATGTTACATATACTATTTTTTTTGTCAGGTTGAGATATCAATTTTTTTTTTTGGTTTAAAGTATTTGTCTAATGACTAAACTTAGCTTTCATCAAATGTCAGGAGATTACAAAAATACAGCTGCGTTTAAACGCGTTAACTCGCATACGATCTTTCCATGAAAGTGACCCCAATTTATGATATTATTTATTGGTGGATTTAGACTTTTTAGTTTATTGTTCTATTTATAAAAATCTTGTTTAAAAAATAAATGAAGGTTAAATCTCCATGACGTGCATAAAAATGGAATTTTGTTATTTTTTTAATTCGTAAATTAAAGTTCAAATTAAAAAGTTTGGTTTTTAAATCTGTATATCAACTTGCTATTGGATTTAACAGTTTATCATTATGGCTTGTGACTTTGATAGTAACATTAACGCGTAAACAAAATAATGATCTCTTATTGTTTAGTAACAACATGCTATTGAGTTCAACTTAACAACATGCTATTGAGTTCAACTTATCAATAATTACTCAGGACCGATCCAAGTATAATATACGTTCCAAGCGAAAACCGAAAATTTGAAATTTCTTTAAAAGAAAATTGAAAAGAAAAATTAGCGTATATACATTTGGTAGAAATTGAATTCGTGTATTTGAGTTAGAACAAAATTATCCTAATCACTAGATTAAAAACATTTATTTATAAAAATCAAAATTTTATATATAATATTTAGAAATTTTCAAAATTTGGATCCCAAATTTTTTAATAAAAAAATCTGGAAACCCTAAACGATGGTTTATATGTTTTATGTCACAGATTAGACCTTTAAATACTTATGATAAATATGTAAGAAAAGGTTTAAAATATGTATACTGATCCATAAAGCGAAATGATAAGAAAAATATGATAAATCTAAGGAGAAAAAAATAATAAAATAGTGAAGAATGAAGTCTAAAGAGTGTGGGTAAAGGTGATGATGCAAATAAATTCAAGAGTGAGTTAAAGAAAACAGCTGTTCTCACTCTGTTTCTTTCTTTGTTATCCAAAAACCAAACCGCGTTTTATCTCGTCACTCTCACTCGTGAACATATAATATCTTTCTTTAATTAAAATAGAATTATTTATTTCTAATTATTACCTTCAACACTCATAATACATTTATATATCTAAATTCATGCTCAAATATCAAATGTTTTTGAAAATTATCTACATTTGGAGTAAGATTAAAGGTTTTCTGCAAAAATTCTCATTGAAAATTCATCTTTCATCTCAAGTTTTGTATGAATCGAAACAATTTTGTTTAATATATAAATTCTTGTATCTTATTTTTTGTTTGAATATGATATTTTCGACTGGTTTTTATATGAATTGATAGAATTTTTATTTAGTATGTATAAGACTAGATAAAAGTTAAAACATTGCGCAATAACTTTAGTGCAATTAAAAATCTTCAAGAAGCACGATATAAGGATAGACTTCAGTTGTGGTTCTCAAGCCACATTCACACTCAGTAAATGGGCTTGGATATTTCAGTTCCTCTTTGCTTTCTCCCTCCTCTCTTAAGTAATTAGGATCTGTACTGGGTGTACGGGAGGATGTACGGGAGAATTGATCTTTTGACATAGATTATTTCCTATAGGCGACACCGGATCTTTGATTCCTATGTTCTCTTCTAATTCAAATTAATCTCCCTTTTCACTCTAGATCTTTTTCAAAATCTTTCAGCTTTTTTTTAGATTGATTTCAGAATTTTTCGTAACCAACACCATTCGTTTTTTTTTTTTGAATAAATTTAAGATTTATACAAAAAGTAGTTCAAATAAAATAAAAAACATAATTATTTAATAAAATTCTATTAATTCATAAAAAAATAAAAAAAATATTTGGTTTGCATTTTAGTGAAATAGAGTAAATCTGCAAATTTACTACTATAGTTTTAGTGTGTTTTTTTGGAGCAGAAAACCCTAAATTAATCATGGGATCGTAACTTCAGTCTTTAGATTTCACACTTCTTTGGTCTTAAGCAAAAAACTCTCTCTAATAATCAGCAAGTATTAATTGCCACCGTACTCTCTCCGTACCACGAGATCACTACGATACAATCTCATAGTTTTATATTACATTTATTACTGATAATAATGTCAGAGGATGTGATCGTGTTACAGCATGGCAAAGGAAATTTCGAGGAACATACATTATTGTACTTCACTATTTTGTTCTTACATCAAGTATGTATGTACGTTGAAGATTCAACCATACCATGTATATATAATGAATCCAGATAGGTAGGTTCAACCACCAAATCGTTTACTCTTTATATTTCAGATCTATGCTTTTTAGTCGGTTTTGAAAATGTTAAAAAAATGATGTGGACTCATCTGATAAGATAGATCCAATATTTTTAATTTTTCTATATAAATTCATATATGTTTATTAGTATTTTTCTCTGTAATCTGTTCTTGACAAAAAAAAAAAAAAAAAAAAAAAAAAAAAAAAAAAAAAAAAAAAATCTGTTTTCAATTAGTGATCCTCCTACATTCACTTATCACCCTAACAAGAAGTTACAGGCCTAAATGAGCTGACCCGCCTCGCTCCGCGACTTCCCCGCAAAAGCCCGCAAAAAAATAATAATATCCGAATCCGTTCCGTATAATATGCGGGTAAAATAAAAGCAAATACGCACCCGGCACCCGCATCCGGAAAGCCTGCAGGATTTGCAGGTAACCCGCAAAAAATTTTTTAAAAAAACAAAAGCATAATAACCCACCAAAAACCCGTAAAAATCTGCTAAAACTCAGTAAAACCCGCAAAAGCCCGCCAAGAACCCGTCCCGTCCCACCAAAAACTCGTTCCGCCCCGCTTAAATTATATACATATTTTAAAATTAATAAAAAATACAAATATATATATATATATGTGGATATCCATGGGGTCCGCAAAAAACTCCTCAAAAAATTCAAGCCCACTCTATCCTGTCCTGCAGAAAAATAAAAATATTTTATAGTTCATATCCGGCCGCGGTGGACCAAAGCACGTAGAACCCGTGGGTGCGGATCAAATTGACAGGCCTACCTAAACATAATAGAGAGATATACGTTTTTGGAGTTTAGAGAGACATCTTAGTCATCTTATTTACCATTTACAAAAGGATAAAATATATTGATAAAGTGAGAACACATGAACATGTAGATACTTCAAACTTATATGTCGATTACAAGTGTGTCATAAAACAGACAAATACATATTTTTATATTAGTAACGCAGAAATATAGAAAAAAGTAGTGGGATCAACAATTCATCAACAATAGGAAGGGAATAATTTACAAAAGGTAGAACCAAATTCACCATCACGTGGTGGAACAACCCATTCTTCATTACCGTTTAGTTGTTTGTTGCAAAAACTTTTGCAAATTTTTTCACACATTGTCTGATTTGGTTCTTTCACGGTCTTCATGCACTGATTCGGAATGCAATGTTTGATACACATCTCTACATTTTTTGATTGAGCAATGTGTGCAGAAAACACCATCATAATCATAGCCACAATCATGAACACACTACATGTTTGTGTCGCCATTTTGATTTGATAGTTCTTGTTTCTGTTTTGTCTGTATTTGTGAACGAGATGGTTTGGCTAGGTTTAATCTATGGATTTATATAGTAATTACTAATATCCATTTTTAGCAATTTGTTTGAAAACAATTATATCTATGAATATATAACAAATTTGACAGAACTTAATTAGTTTTTGGTTATTTAGTTGTCCTAACAATATATTGTTGTGAACAGTGGCATAGCCAAAAATTAGTATAGAGCATTTCAAATGTATTTTGCGTTTATGGTCACAGGGTTGACAAAGAACACTATTTTTTTATTGTGTTTTGAGAATAAAATGGCAGTAATCAATTTGATGATCATAGAATTCATTATATATTGTGATATAAATTTGGTACGTGTCAGTTCACCTACTACAAGAACACATGCCTAATTGAGACGCACGTTTGGGACGCATAAATGAAATATCACAAATTTGGTGTATACTTGAGACGAACACTAGACGAATTCGGAAGAGCGTTTCTTTTATGTCACGAAAAATTAGATGTCCCAAATACGTCTCATAGTTAATGACAAAATTGTAACTAAAGATAAGAACATTCCAAATACATCCTAGATTTAATGACAACATTATAACGCTTTCATTTATTTTGACAACATTATAACGCTTTCATTTATTTCGTCTTTTTATGTCGTTTTTTCGCGATATTATTTTTTTTTGTCGTATTTTAGACGACAAGTTAAATATTAAATTAAATCATATCGTTAATGTCAATGAAATTAATTACAAGACATCTTAATTATGTTACAATTTAGTGTGTCTTTTTTAGACATGTTTCTTTTTAGTGTGATTTTAAGACACCATTGCTTGAATTCTAGGGCAGAACCAGAACATAGTCGAACTAGGTGATCGTCTAGGCCATCAAATTTTAAGTTTGTGTTAATAGACTTATTATTATATTTATAAGATGTGAATTTAGTGTGTAATTATTTTATTTAATAAAAAGAAATTTTGCACCAGTACTGTAAGATTAATAAAAATGATTTTATAATACATCGATGGAAAAATTGTGTAATTTGTGTGGCATACAACTTACTTGATTCGGATAGAATCCCCTATATATTATTTGAGAAGCAAAAACGCTTAGGTGTCGTCGCCAGAATCACTATCACGGAC
>CM071716.1:10992611-11004023 GCA_036630335.1 Physaria fendleri | reverse complement strand
TATATTTTGATTATGTTTTACTTATATGTTGCTTATGTTTTGCCTTTTTTCAATTTATGTTTTTCGTTCAATAATTACGCATATATTGAGATTATTATTGAGATTTTGGATTATTTCAATAAAAAATAATTAAAAACTTAACGGTCAGGTCTTTGTTCAAACCATCTTGCTGTGTGAGAGAGGAGGAGAATGGTTTATTTTAAACATGATATTGTAAGTCTTGTTAGTACATCTCATTTTTTATTTAAATTTACCTGCTAAATGGAGTTACAAACAAATTTTGATCTTGGCTCACAATGTTAAGTGAAACGAATCCAAAATGTTTTGAAATTTTTTTAAAAATATTATGCATTTTCTAATTCTTTTAGAGTCATTTATAAAATGATATATTATATACTTATAAAACTCAAAATATATTATAACTTTGGTGATGAAGACACACGTTTAGGGATGTAATGTTTTAGATTTTGGATTGGGTTTGAGTTTGGCTTGAGTATTTTGGATTCTGGATATAGGATAATTTTTATCGATCGAGTTTTCTTTAAGAATATCAAAAACACAAGTGTTGAGTGTTCATGACAAAAAAAAAAAAAAAAAAAAAAAAAAAAAAAAAAAAAAAAAAAAAAAAAAAAAAAAAAAATCCAAGTGTTGAGTGTAACAAGAAGAATGATCATATGCTTTTTTTTTTTTTCAATAAAGAATGATCATATACATGTAATAAGAATCTCATTGAAAATATATTTTTAATATTTTTGTGGTGTATACTGATTTGATAGATTCAAGATACCAAATATCATTCATAGAGATCATCAAATTCAAGACATGATGGTAAATTCTTAAATATAAAGATACCAAATGTATAATCATAAATTAACAAAAAAAAAATGTATAATCATAATGATGGTAAATTCTTAAATATAAAGATACCAAATGTATAATCATAAATTAACAAAAAAAAAATGTATAATCATAGAAATATTCATCTTTTTGTGTGTAAATTTTTCAAAAAAAAAATAATTCCTCTCCTTAACATATAATTCTACTTTGAAAACTTTTTTAATTCTGAATTTTAACAAAAAAAAAAATAATAATAATAATCAAATTTGATTGTGGTTTTTCAACGGAATACTTTTGTCACTCATAAATTAGAGTTTTTTTTCTTATTAATTAGAATTAGTCATTACTTTAACAAAACACATATAAAAATTATTTCGAAATAACTATGACACACGTTTAGGGATGTAATGTTTTAGATTTTTGATTGGGTTTGAGTTTGGCTTGGGTATTTTGGATTCTGGATATAGGATAATTTTTATCGATCGAGTTTTCTTTAAGAATATAAAAAATACAAGTGTTGAGTGTTCATGACAAAAAAAAATAATAAAATAAAAAAAAATAAAAAAAAAATCCAAGTGTTGAGTGTAACAAGAAGAATGATCATATGCTTTTTTTTCAATAAAGAATGATCATATACATGTAATAAGAATCTCATTGAAAATATATTTTTAGTATTTTTGTGGTGTATACTGATTTGATAGATTCAAGATACCAAATATCAAGATCATCAAATTCAAGATATGATGGTAAATTCTTAAATATAAAGATACCAAATGTATAATCATAAATTAACAAAAAAAAAATGTATAATCATAGAAATATTCATCTTTTTGTGTGTAAATTTTTCAAAAAAAAATAATTCCTCTCCTTAACATATAATTCTACTTTAAAAACTTTTTTAATTCTGAATTTTAACAAAAAAAAAATAATAATAATCAAATTTGATTGTGGTTTTTCAACGGAATACTTTTGTCACTCATAAATTAGAGTTTTCTTATTAATCAGAATTAGTAATTACTTAACAAAACACAGATAAAAATTATTTTGAAATATGGAGAACCCATACATTGATCATCATAACAAGAATCTTGAGACCATTAGTGAAGTCTAAATCACTTCTAAATCAAATGATATATTTTAAGTGGTCAAAAAAAAAAAAAAAAAAAAAAAAAAAAAAACAACATGGTTTCTAAACCCTACTTTTGTCATTGATTTGTTGGCTACCACTACCATTCTTAGGTGAGCTCGTTTGTTCACTACCACTACCACTCTTAGTTGGGTGAGCTCCAACTTTAAATCAATAGCAATAACAATAATGTTTAAATGAAAATCAAATTATTAATTATAACGTTAGTAATTGAAGTGTAAATTAAACATATGAGTTTTGTAAAAATATGAAAATAATATATTTAGCTAATTACATTAATAAATAAATAAAACTATAGAATTTTTTCAATTTGTCTACAAAAAAACAACATGGTTTCTAAACCCTACTTTTGTCATTGATTTGTTGGCTACCACTACCATTCTTAGGTGAGCTCGTTTGTTCACTACCACTACCACTCTTAGTTGGGTGAGCTCCAACTTTAAATCAATAGCAATAACAATAATGTTTAAATGAAAATCAAATTATTAATTATAACGTTAGTAATTGAAGTGTAAATTAAACATATGAGTTTTGTAAAAATATGAAAATAATATATTTAGCTAATTACATTAATAAATAAATAAAACTATAGAATTTTTTCAATTTGTCTACCGAAAATTCCAACTTTTGTATAGATAAAAAATTCAACCTTTTAAAAAAAATAAATTATTGTGATAGGATTGTAACTAATAATTTGAACCACTAAAAAGATTGAAATTAATGATTATAATTAAGAAATATTTCGACTACAATTTTTTTTCACATTACATGAAAATCATATTTATTTTTTATAAATATGAAAATATCTATTTATTAAATTTAAATAATCGTCATGATTCAACTATATGTATATTTAAGTAATATTGCTATGAAAATGCGGGTCAAATTCCTAGTTAGTTTAATTTCACTAACTAAGAAAATGAGTANNNATTAAAAAGAAAAAGGTATACTTTTTCAATAATTCTATCTAATTAGGATGTGGATGTAATAATAAGATATTTAAAGTAACATAAAAATACCCGATTAGGTACAGGAAAATTATTAAGGCCTGCATCAACCGATCATGGCGCCATTAGCAACATGGACAAAACCACTGGATCACATGCTTAAATGCAACACGGACGCAACTTGGCAAGATAACCATGATCGTTGTGGGGTCTCTTGGATACTTAGGAACTCAACAGGTCAAGTAGTATTTTGGGGAGTGAAGACTTATCCACTGCTACGTTCGGCTCTTGAAGCGGAGGCAGCAGCACTTGTTTGGGCATCACAATGTCTATGGAATATGAGGAAGAACCATATCATCTTTGAAAGTGATTCAGCAAACCTCATAGATGCGATTCACCATCCTGAGAATTGGCCTCGGCTCCAATCATTCACTTCTGAGGTACACAACAAAATTAAGGATTCAGATTGGTGAGAATTGGCCTCGGCTCCAATCATTCACTTCTGAGGTACACAACAAAATTAAGGATTCAGATTGGAACGTTAAATTCTCCTTAGTGAACAGGCAACAAAACAAGGCTGCGGATGCATTGGCTAGGCATGCAAAGGAAAAAGAAGTTTACTTTGGTTCTATTGATAATGGTATCCTACTATGGCTTTTGTCATCTTTGGATGTAAACAATGGTTTGATTTCATAAGTTAATGAATTTGGATTTTGAGAAAAAAAAAAAAAAGTACAGGAAAATTATTCATTAAGTTGAAAAGGGGTTATTTTTTTAACAAACATAATAAAAATAATTCACCTTTAGTCATAAGGTTAAACACTTTTAGTTAGTATAGTTGTTAGAAGATTATATTAGAACCCAAAATAAAATATGTATGAAGAGACATGGTTGATTAAATTATAAGTAAGGTAGACTATTATTAACGTTGTTATACTTTTAAAATGTAATTGGAAGATGAGCCTACCAATTGGGTAATTTCCAAATTTAACGACATAAAATTGAAAAAGACAACTTCAAATTCAATTTAATTATTTGAATAATACAAGTTGTAATTATGTTGTCTGCTTGCATGTTTGTAGTAACCTGCTTAACGTTTAGAGATCAATACTCCAATATAAAGGTATAGGTCGATTTTTTGATTAAAGAAACAATAGGTTCTAAGTATCAATTATTGATGGTACATAAACGTCTTTATATAAACCAGTAATTATATATGTCTACGTTATAATTAATTTGAGTGCGGAGTGGTTAGAGTTCCATGTTTGAAAGTCAAAACTTTACTCAAAATGTTGTCCAGGAAAATTACATGCGGGCTGTAAGAAATAGTCTAGTTACATATGTCTAGTTACATATATACAAAATTAATTAATAAAAGTAAAATTGTTTTAGTAGTGATGTAATAACATAATGCTTCCTTTGTTTCTAAAAAAAAGAATTATTGTTTTTGTTTCACAGAATCACAGAGATTGAGTTCTTATATACTCTTTGTACTTAATTTGTTAAATTGTAAATTTCAAGAAACTATACGGTAACTATTTATATGTTTGATTAATTAGTACTACTAAAATTTTATTCATATTAATAATAAGAAAACTGAGTACACATATTGCTGTCACCTAGAATTCAAAATTTGAAATAACAAAAAGAAAATTTATTTCAAAAATTGCCTTTTCTATTGAAGCAATTGAAAACGAAACATTGAGATCAACGCCGCTTCCATTGAGATCAACGCCGCTTCACAAACTCAAAATTGTTTTGATATACATAGGAGTTATATTCGCAAATTAAATGGAAAATACAATTTCTTATTGAGATTTTGGCTAAGATAGTTCTTAAAAATTTAAGCTTTTTTGGGTTCTGGATCACGACATTGGTTATATAGTTGGTTTAATCGATATTAGTGTTTGGGAAATCGCAAATGGTTTTAAGCTGAACAAAGAATCTTCTTCATGCTTCTCCCAAATCTGTTTGTTTCTCTTCGGCAAAACCAAAAATTATTAAATTAATCGGAATAAACAAATTGTCATTTATGATTTTTAATATTGGGTTCTGGATCACGACATTGGTTATATAGTTGGTTTAATCGATATTAGTGTTTGGGAAATCGCAAATGGTTTTAAGCTGAACAAAGAATCTTCTTCATGCTTCTCCCAAATCTGTTTGTTTCTCTTCGGCAAAACCAAAAATTATTAAATTAATCGGAATAAACAAATTGTCATTTATGATTTTTAATATAAAAAAAGGGAATCCGATATTGTCAGTGATCCAGATCACGGTCCTAACATAAAATCAAAATCACTTCTTCCTAAAGATTCCTTCCAAAAAAAACATACCAAAAGGAAAAGGTTCCATTACGATTTTTTATTATTTACAGTTACTTTCATCAGTAAAAGTTTCTCTATTACAAACCTCTGAACCAAGCTACAATTTTTCATAGCTCATATCATTCAGGGTTACAGAGAACATCGTTAATAAAAAAAAAGCAAAGATTTTTACATTTTGTTTTCTTAAGTACTTTGACAAAATTTACCATCCATTTGATTCTGAACAGCTCTAACTGCAGCCACTCTTGCAGCCGTAGCAGCTTTGTTAGCTGCAGCTACAGCTCTACTCACCTGCTCATCTACTCGTCTCCTATTCATTGCCTTGTTCGCTGTTTCTCGAGCCGCCTGCCATTTTCAAGTTAAAAACTTTCACCAAGTTTTTCACTTTTTAACAATTCAAACGACTCTACTCAGGTTTACTAGAGTTACCTGAACAGCTCTTGAAACTTGCACACTGGTTAGAGGAAGAGAAGTTACAAGATTCCCTGAATCCCATTCACCAGATTTAACATCACCACTTCTAAATGAGTAAGCACCAAACCCTTGCTTACGACCTTCATGCCATGCTCCTTCATAACAATGCCCATTTGCAAAACGATACACACCAAACCCATGAATCTTGTCTCCAAAATATTCCCCTGCATACTTATCTCCATTTCTGACAAAACAGAACACAAATTTTGTACTCTTATCAAAGCCAGATTCACCAAGAAAGACTGAAATTCAAAAAAGCAGATAATATACCTGAAATGGTAAGATCCAAGACCATGTTTAACACCAAATCCAGACTCACCAACATAAGAACTACCATCAGCACAAGATTGAACACCAAATCCATGACTTTGACCATTAAACCATTGACCAGCATAACAATCACCAGTATAGAATCTATAAACACCATAACCATGTCTAAGACCTTGTCTATATTGACCTTTTTCCAAAAAAAACATACCAAAAGGAAAAGGTTCCATTACGATTTTTTATTATTTACAGTTACTTTCATCAGTAAAAGTTTCTCTATTACAAACCTCTGAACCAAGCTACAATTTTTCATAGCTCATATCATTCAGGGTTACAGAGAACATCGTTAATAAAAAAAAAGCAAAGATTTTTACATTTTGTTTTCTTAAGTACTTTGACAAAATTTACCATCCATTTGATTCTGAACAGCTCTAACTGCAGCCACTCTTGCAGCCGTAGCAGCTTTGTTAGCTGCAGCTACAGCTCTACTCACCTGCTCATCTACTCGTCTCCTATTCATTGCCTTGTTCGCTGTTTCTCGAGCCGCCTGCCATTTTCAAGTTAAAAACTTTCACCAAGTTTTTCACTTTTTAACAATTCAAACGACTCTACTCAGGTTTACTAGAGTTACCTGAACAGCTCTTGAAACTTGCACACTGGTTAGAGGAAGAGAAGTTACAAGATTCCCTGAATCCCATTCACCAGATTTAACATCACCACTTCTAAATGAGTAAGCACCAAACCCTTGCTTACGACCTTCATGCCATGCTCCTTCATAACAATGCCCATTTGCAAAACGATACACACCAAACCCATGAATCTTGTCTCCAAAATATTCCCCTGCATACTTATCTCCATTTCTGACAAAACAGAACACAAATTTTGTACTCTTATCAAAGCCAGATTCACCAAGAAAGACTGAAATTCAAAAAAGCAGATAATATACCTGAAATGGTAAGATCCAAGACCATGTTTAACACCAAATCCAGACTCACCAACATAAGAACTACCATCAGCACAAGATTGAACACCAAATCCATGACTTTGACCATTAAACCATTGACCAGCATAACAATCACCAGTATAGAATCTATAAACACCATAACCATGTCTAAGACCTTGTCTATATTGACCTTTATATCTACTTCCTCTAGCCCAACTCTCAATCCCATGACCATCATATCTCCCATCAACCCAATCACCTTCATATCTTCCTCTCCCAAAATAGTAATAAACTCCACTTCCATTACACTTCCCTTTATGAAATTCACCTTCATAGAAATCTCCATTACTGTAGAATTGAACTCCTTCTTTAACGAATTGTTTTATAATCTTCTTCTCCGGTTTAGATTCGTCTCCGATGTACCATTTTACCGGTTTATATTTTGAGTTTTTTCGATGAAACCGTTCGTCGCAGATTTGTTTGATTGCGGTTATGGATTGGTTGAGAAGAGCTATGTTTTTGAAAGCGAAGAAGAGAGCTAAAGCGACAAAGATTAAAGCTAGTAATAGATTCTCCGATGTGAGAATCTCATCGGTTTGAGAGAAGACAACGAAGAAGAAGAAGAATGAGGAGAGACTGAGACAAGAGAGAGAAGCCATAGTTATAACTAAACTAGGATTAATCCGGGTTGACCCGGTTTTAGGACTCGATGAAACGAACGGTTTAAGCGGTTTTCTTCTTTGCTTCTCTTCTTTCTCTCCGGCTTCTAGATCTTCGCCTTCGGCGACTGAAGATAAACTTTGAAGAGACGATCGAACATTTGAAGATGACCGGAGTAACGACGACTTTGTCCTCGTTAGCTTCGCCTGTTTCTCCATTCTTATACAAAAACTTCGCAAATAACAGAACCAAAACAGATTCCTCGATCAAATTAGTAAGATTCCGGTCATAACCGATTTCCCCGGCGAGAGTACTGCATCACTAACATCACGCACGATTATGTTCTCTTCGTTGTTAGTTTTCCGGTAGCGGAGGAGAAAGTTTAACGGCGAAGCTCACTTAAAGAGATACAGGGCATCGGAAGACGAAACAGTAGACATGGTTTGGGGTTAATTTAAAGAAAGAAAGAGATAAAACTCGAACTGATAAGAACCGTTGGATTAAGATCTGACGGTTGATTTAAGAGAAAAGGAGAAGGAGAGCCGTTGGATGGGTGAACGGTGATGACGGGAATATATTGGTTGACGGATCCAAACGTGGACGGTTTTTTAGCTTTAGCTCGCTTGTAAGAGGAAGAGAAGTTACAAGATTTCCAGAATCCCATTCACCAGATTTAGCATCACCTGTTCTAAATGAGTAAGCACCAAAACCTTGCTTACGACCTTCATGCCATGCTCCTTCATAACAATGTCCATTAGCAAATCGATACACACCAAATCCATGAATCTTATCTCCAAAATACTCCCCTGCATACTTATCTCCATTTCTAACAAAACAGAACACAAAGATTGCATCTTTATCACATTCAGATTCATCAAAAACAACAACAAACATGAGATACATAGATGTATATATACCTGAAATGGAAAACAACAACAAACATGAGATACATAGATGTATATATACCTGAAATGGTAAGATCCAAGGCCATGTTTAACACCAAATCTAGACTCACCAACATAAGAACTACCATCAGCACAAGATTGAACACCAAATCCATGGCTTTGACCATTAAACCATTCACCAGCATAACAATCACCAGTATAGAATCTATAAACACCATAACCATGTCTAAGACCTTGTCTATACTGACCTTTATATCTACTTCCTCTAGCCCAACTCTCAATCCCATAACCATCATATCTCCCATCAATCCAATCACCTTCATATCTTCCTCTTAGCCCAACTCTCAATCCCATAACCATCATATCTCCCATCAATCCAATCACCTTCATATCTTCCTCTCACAAAATAGTAAAACACACCACTTCCATTACATTTCCCTTTGTGAAATTCACCTTCGTAAAAATCTCCATTACTGTAGAATTGCACACCTTCTTTAACAAATCGCTTTATCACCTTCTTCTCCGGTTTCGAATCGTCTCCGATGTACCATTGAACCGGTTCAGATTTTGAATTTCTTCTCTGAAACCCTAGGTTTTTCGTTGTTTCGTCGCAGATTTGTTTGATTGCGATTACTGTTTGGTTGAGAAGTGCGATGTTCTTGGAAGCGAAGAAGAGAGCTAAAGCGACGAAGATTAAAGCTAGTAATAGATTCTCCGATGTAAAAATCTCATCGGTTTGTGAGAAGATGACAAAGAAGAAGAACGATGTGAGACTGAGGAAAGAAAGAGAAACCATAGTGAAAGTTAAACCCGGATTAAGCCGGATTTTAGGACTTGATGAACCGAATCGTTTATGTGGTGTTCTTCTTCTCTGCTTCTCTTCTTTTTCTCCGGCTTCGAGATCATGTTCGATTAATGTTAAGCTTTGAAATGAAGATCTAATATTTGAAGATGACCGGAGTAACGACGACTGTGTCCTCGTAAGCTTCGCCTGTTTTTCCATTTTTTCTCGAAATTTTAGAAAACAGAGATGAGATTTTTGTCACAACCGATTTCTCCGGCAATATCTCCGGCGAGAGTATACTAATCGCTGCTTCAACACCGTAACTAGCATCACGCACGATATTGAGTGAGAGAGATTTGTAATTACTTGATATAAGAATGATTTACTTTGTTAATTTTCCGGTACCGGAGAAATGTTTAAGCTCAGTGAAAAAGAGAAATAGAGGGAGAGAGGAAGATGAGACTGGGTTTGGGATGCAATTTAAAGAGGAAGAGAGGAAGATGAACTGGATTTAATATGGATCGTGGATTANTAGTAAACGACCCAAGAGTTAGTTAATAAAATTATTTAGAATCCAACTCTCTTCACAAACAAATTACTTTTTTTGGATTTCTACATAACTTCTCGGGAATAATCATTATATCAACAGTAGAAAAACTTAAAACAAAAAAAGCAGATAAGACACGATGTCAAATAAAAATCAAAATCAAAATCAAAATCAAAAGGAAAGAAATAAATAATCATCTTCTTCTAGTGCACTGTTTCTTGGTGAAACTGGTTAATTTATCATCTTTGATCTTTTTAATTAGTTGTATCTTTCTTAAGAATATCAAGAACTCCACAACAATTCTTCCACCATTTTGATCTTTTTAATTAGTTGTATCTTTCTTAAGAATATCAAGAACTCCACAACAATTCTTCCACCATGGCGTCACCTCACGAGACGCTAGAAGAGGCTGCAAAAACAAGCATATTTTCTATTGTCAGAACATGATATGATTATACTACAACCTTCCGGTAAGAGAATAGTTTTGAGCTTTGTTCACATGTGTTTGACCTGATTGTCTGTAGACACAGGAAGATCTCGGCTTGCCACGGTGCAGCTCGATGGTCCTCCACTAACAACATTGGTAACGGCTCCGACAAGTTTGGAGGAAATGTCATTACTCTTCTCTTCAAAAGTATGAAGTAAAGTTTTGGCTCCTTCTATACCCTTTGACAGCACGTTGTCCACTGCAGCCTTTGCCTGATCAAACCATCATATTGCCGAATCGGGGTTGTTAATTTTTAGGACAAAACATAAAGGGGAAACATACATGTGAAAAAAGTTGTCACCAAACAAACCTGTGTAGATACTTCAGACCCTTTCTCCGGTGTGGCTGCAGCCTCGGTCTTTATCGTTTCAGCTAAGGCTGCAACGCTTGTCTGAGCATCGGTGAGAGAGGTCTTGGCGCTTTCGGTGGTGGCCGTAACAGACTCATTGGCTTCACCGAGAGCAGAACTTGCCTTTTCCAATAAAGCGTCAGCCATTTTTTTGTCTTCGAATATTTTGTGAGAGAGAGAAACAAGATTTATATAATACTAAGAGGAACTTAAGAATTTTGGAATGTGAGCTGTTAAAGAAGAGAACTGTTTCAACGCATCCGGCGAAACACAAACCAAAACGTGACTTCCTTTATCAATTTTTGAATTTGCTTTTTAATTAGTGTCATTAATTTTATTTAGTTAATAAAATTCATGAGTACAATAAGCGTATCAATGACATATTTTGGGGTTTTATTTTTTTCTTTGTAATAAGATGAAACTAGATGATATCCCGCGCCATGCACGGATTTAATTGTATGATATATGTTAAATAATATTTGTAATGATATAGTTTACAAATATTCTAAGGAAAACAACCTATTTACCCAAGAACTATTGACATCCACGAATTATTGTCCTCTTTCTAAATACCCATGAAATCAAAGTTGCATATTTATTTATCCATGAAATTGAAATTCAAACTTTCAATTCGTGGGCAAGTAAGTCTGCAACTTTCATTTCACGGGTAGATAAGTCTGTAACTTTGATTTCATGGGCAAATAAGTCTACAACTTTGATTTAATGGGGATTTAGAAA
>CM071716.1:10961253-10973778 GCA_036630335.1 Physaria fendleri | reverse complement strand
TTTTTTTTTTTTTTTTTTTTTGTCATGAAACAAGGACATTTCATGTGAATAAATGATCACCGAGAATCGTAAAAGTTCGTGGATTCGTATTTTGTAGAGATTTGAGAGGCTAAATATAGAGTAAGTAGGTAGAGCTTTCAGATTTAAAGTATGAATATGGGAAATGGCCTCTGAATGGTATGGAGACGTACATACGCGTCATGGCCTCTGAATGGGGAAAATACATAAACTCTTTCTCTTTCTCAATATTTTATAATTATTATATTTTCTTCGTATGAAATGAAGTGATATTTTAAAAAATTCTTAAATTGATGGGGACAAACTCTAATGAGTGTTTTTAGATATGAACTTAGGGATCCCCATCCAACGTCGGCTTCAAATTCCACACATTAACATAAAAATAATACTCCTATCTGTTTATTTAACGATGATAAATACTTATATACAAATATGTATCATTATCTAACTTGAATTAAGGTTTCCAAAAAATCATCGTGACTGATTAATTTTGTTAACGCGATTGTACCATATTTTAGGAAGATTTTTTAATTAAACGGTGATTAAATGTGTTTTTTTAATTAAACGGTGATTAAATGTGTTTTGATGATGCCTTAACCACCACATTCATTAGTCACAACCACGTATGTAAAATGCAGCTTTAGAAATATAAATGATTAATAGTATTGGGTGTGTGTTATGAATATGTTTATAACACGTTACTAATAAGTGTAATTTATGAACTTTAATACTTGCACGGTTGCACCTAGTTTTTAACAAGTTGTGGTGATTTGAATCACAATTTATGAACTTTAATACTTGCACGGTTGCACCTAGTTTTTAACAAGTTGTGGTGATTTGAATCACAATCATGTCCTAATAAGAAATCAAATTCTATTTATGTGAAATATTACTATCTCAACGATCATCTAATTATAGAAGAGAACAAACATTTTATAATTAAAAATGAAAATAGTAAATAATTAAGAAAGTCATGAGACAGAAGCACCTGAAAACTCGCTTGATAATCAAGATTTCACGATAATGATCAAATCATTAATCATTTCTATAATATCAAATAAAACAAAGGCAGACCATAACTAATCATTTGGTCTTCTACGTGGGTTTTATTTGTATTACGTTTGATGAGTATTAGCCCCTTACTGCATTTAATATTATACAAAGACAAATTCCAAACAATCTCTCCTGTTTGTACTATTTTAATGTTCACATTACGTTGTCGTTTTCAATATTTTCATTTTTATTTTAAATAATAATATTGTGGTTCCTTTTTCAGGCTGGTGGGCTTTTTATGTCCGTTTCCCAATACATCTCTCTCTCTTTAATATTTTTTCCTTTTTCAGGCTGGTGGGCTTTTTATGTCCGTTTCCCAATACATCTCTCTCTCTTTAATATTTTACATTTTATAAATTAAAAATTTTCAGAGTTTGTTTTATATTTTGCTATTTTCTGTTCTGTCTCTGTGTAATTATTTTTTTGTTTGTTTGTTTCTTCTTTTGATTTTCTTTGTAGCGTTTGTACGAAATCTCACTAGGTTTCTTCTCTGATTTGGTAAACTTGTGATTTCTGATTGATTAATCCTTCCAGCTTTTTTTTTATCCCATTTTTAAACCTCCAGTGTTGGAAATCGCCGGAGAAATGTTTATTTCTTCTCTTAACCGAGGTTTTTGGCCGTAATCTGAGAAATCAGTAAGAAAAGAAACTCAGATTTTGAGGGAATGACATTTTCTGTGGTTGATGAACATTTGGAGACGAGTGGAGTGAAGATTCTCTGATGAGTGTATCAGAAGAAGACGAAGCTACCAAAGTGATTTCAAACAGCGACGTTGAGAAGAAAAAGAAGAAGAAGGGTGTTCTAGAGAAGAATCTGCGTTCTGGTGAAGAAGAAGAAGAGGAAGAAGAAAATAGACGAGACGGTTTAGTGTTATTAGCTCAATCTTATCCAATGGTGAGATCGAGATCTCAAGGAACTAACCGGCGCGTGACACCCACGCCCTTAGTGGATGTTGAAAAGCCGCTTCCGAAAACTAATTTAGAAATTTTGATGATTTGGTAGTTGACCAAATAATAATGATGTTTTGCATATTGGAATTCAAAAATTTATAGTTAGCAAAATTAACATTTTGGGTTCGACATATCGATTACTTCGTACATCTATTTGTGGACATCTAATTACAATTATTTTTGCAAACTAAATATTATTCTGTGACAGTGTAAAACGAAAAAAAAAAAAAAAAAACAAGGACATTTCAGGTGAATAAATATGATCACCGAGAATCGTAAAAGGTCGTTGGATTCGTATTTTTAAGAGATTTGAATGGGCTAATAATAAGCCTAATATAGAGTAACTATAGGTAGAGCTTTCATATTTAAAGTACGAATATGGGAAACGGGATAGTATGGTATGGAGGAGTACATACGCGTTATTATGGCCTCTGAATGGGGAAAATACAAACACTCTTTCTCTTTCTCAATATTTTATAATTATATTTTCTTCGTATGAAATGAAGTGATATTTTTAAAAAATTCTTAAATTGATGGGGACAAACTCTAATGAGTGTTTTTAGATATGAACTTAGGGATCCCCATTTTATAGTTAGCAAAATTAACATTTTGGGTTCGACATATCGATTACTTCGTACATCTATTTGTGGACATCTAATTACAATTATTTTTGCAAACTAAATATTATTCTGTGACAGTGTAAAACGAAAAAAAAAAAAAAAAAACAAGGACATTTCAGGTGAATAAATATGATCACCGAGAATCGTAAAAGGTCGTTGGATTCGTATTTTTAAGAGATTTGAATGGGCTAATAATAAGCCTAATATAGAGTAACTATAGGTAGAGCTTTCATATTTAAAGTACGAATATGGGAAACGGGATAGTATGGTATGGAGGAGTACATACGCGTTATTATGGCCTCTGAATGGGGAAAATACAAACACTCTTTCTCTTTCTCAATATTTTATAATTATATTTTCTTCGTATGAAATGAAGTGATATTTTTAAAAAATTCTTAAATTGATGGGGACAAACTCTAATGAGTGTTTTTAGATATGAACTTAGGGATCCCCATCCAACGTCGGCTTCAAGTTCCACACATTAACATAAAAAATAATACTCCTATCTGTTTATTTAACGATGATAAATACTTATATACAAATAAGTATCATTATCTAACTTGAATTAAGGTTTCCGATAAATCATCGTGAGTGATTAATATTCGGTAACGCGATTGCACCATAATTTAGGATGATTTTAATTAAACGGTGATTAAATGTTTCCTTTTTCAGGCTGGTGGGCTTTTTATGTCCGTTTCCCAATACATCTCTCTCTCTTTAATATTTTTTATTTTATAAATTAAAAATTTTCAGAGTTTGTTTTATTTTTTGCTATTTTCTGTTCTGTCTCTGTGTGTATCACTTTTTTTGTTTGTTTGTTTCTTCTTTTGATTTTCTTGTGTAGCGTTTGTACGAAATCTCACTATAGGTTTCTTCTCTGATTTGGTAAACTTGTGATTTCTGATTGATTCATCCTTCCAGCTTTTTATCCCATTTTTACAACTCCAGTGTTGAAAATCGCCGGAGAAATGTCTATTTCTTCTTTTGTCTGAGGTTTTTGGCCGTAATCTGAGAAATCAGTAAGAAAAGAAACTCAGATTTCGAGGGAATGACATTTTCTGTGGTTGATGAACATTGTGAGACGAGTGGAGTGAAGATTCTCTGATGAGTGTATCAGAAGAAGACGAAGAAGCTACTAAAGTGATTTCAAACAGCGACGTTGAGAAGAAGACGAAGAAGAAGGGTGTTCTAGAGAAGAATCTGCGTTCTGGTGAAGAAGCAGAAGAGGAAGAAGAAAATAGACGAGACGGTTTGGTGTTATTAGCTCAATCTTATCCAATGGTGAGATCAAGATCTCAAGGAACTAACCGGCGCGTGACACCCACGCCCTTAGTGGATGTTGAAAAGCCGCTTCCGAAGATCTCAAGGAACTAACCGGCGCGTGACACCCACGCCCTTAGTGGATGTTGAAAAGCCGCTTCCGAACGGAGATCTTTACATAGGGAGTTTCTCAGGCGGGTTTCCACATGGATCCGGGAAGTATCTATGGAAAGATGGGTGCATGTTCGAAGGTGATTGGAAACGAGGTAAAGCCTCAGGGAAAGGTAAATTCTCATGGCCAAGTGGAGCTACATATGAAGGTGAATTCAAATCTGGGAGAATGGAAGGATTTGGTACTTTTACTGGAGCTGATGGAGATACTTATAGAGGAACTTGGGTTGCTGATAGAAAACATGGTCATGGTCAAAAACGTTATGCAAATGGAGATTTTTATGAAGGTACTTGGAGAAGGAATCTACAAGATGGGAGAGGTAGGTATGTGTGGAGAAATGGGAATCAGTATACTGGAGAATGGTGTAGTGGTGTGATTTCTGGAAAAGGTTTACTTGTTTGGCCTAATGGGAATCGCTATGAAGGTTTATGGGAAAATGGGATTCCTAAAGGAAGTGGTGTGTTTACATGGAGAGATGGAACTTCTTGTGTTGGTGCTTGGAATGAGAGTAATATTATGAAGAGTTTCTTTGATGGGGTTGAGAAGAATGATTTAATTGTGGGGAATAGGAAGAGATCTTCTGTTGATAGTGGAGCTGGAAGTTTGGGAGGTGAGAAAGTTTTTCCAAGAATCTGTATTTGGGAATCTGATGGTGAAGCTGGTGATATCACTTGTGATATTGTTGATAATGTTGAAGCTTCAATGATTTATAAAGATAGGATATCTTTGGATCGTGATGGGTTTAAGCAGTTTAAGAAGAATCCTTGTTGGTTTGATGGTGAGGCCAAGAAACCTGGAGAGACTATATCTAAGGGGCATAAGAAATATGATTTGATGCTGAATTTACAGTTGGGAATCAGGTAAATTTCTCAAGAGACTATATCTAAGGGGCATAAGAAATATGATTTGATGCTGAATTTACAGTTGGGAATCAGGTAAATTTCTCAAACTTGGTTCTTAATTGGTGATAGCTTCTCTGTTGTTTTTAATGGAGGTTGTGCCATGGTTGAATTAGGTATTCTGTAGGCAAACATGCTTCGGTGGTTCGAGATCTTAAACAGACTGATTTTGATCCAAATGAGAAATTTTGGACAAGGTTTCCACCGGAAGGGACTAAGACCACACCTCCGCATCAGTCAGTGGATTTCAGGTGGAAGGATTATTGCCCTTTGGTTTTCAGGTAAAGTGTTTAAAATTTTAGCAAATTGTTGGATGTGTTTAGGTTTGATGACGTGGCTATACTCAAATGTGGGTTTAGTTGATAAGTGTCTGAATGTATTTTGAGTTTCTTTTTGGGGAAATTTTGTTTGTAGACGTCTCAGAGAGCTTTTCCAAGTGGATCCAGCTGAGTATATGTTAGCTATATGTGGAAATGATGCTTTGCGCGAACTATCTTCACCTGGAAAAAGTGGAAGCTTCTTTTACCTAACTCAAGATGATAGATTTATGATCAAGACAGTGAACTTGTTTGGCCTAATGGGAATCGATATGAAGGTTTATGGGAAAATGGGATTCCTAAAGGAAGTGGTGTGTTTACTTGGAGAGATGGAACTTCTTGTGTTGGTGCTTGGAATGAGAGTAATATCATGAAGAGTTTCTTTGATGGGGTTGAGAAGAATGATCTTATTGTGGGGAATAGGAAGAGATCTTCTGTTGATAGTGGAGCTGGAAGTTTGGGAGGTGAGAAACTTTTTCCAAGAATCTGTATTTGGGAATCTGATGGTGAAGCTGGTGATATCACTTGTGATATTGTTGATAATGTTGAAGCTTCAATGATTTATAAAGATAGGATATCTTTGGATCGTGATGGGTTTAAGCAGTTTAAGAAGAATCCTTGTTGGTTTGATGGTGAGGCCAAGAAACCTGGAGAGACTATATCTAAGGGGCATAAGAAATATGATTTGATGCTGAATTTACAGTTGGGAATCAGGTAAATTTCTCATATTTGGAGCATCTGTTTTTTCATTGGTGTTAGCTTCTCTGTTGTTTTTAATGAAGGTTGTGCCATGATTGTGATTTTATTAGGTATTCTGTAGGCAAACATGCTTCGGTTGTTCGAGATCTTAAGCAGACTGATTTTGATCCAAATGAGAAATTTTGGACAAGGTTTCCACCGGAAGGGACTAAGACCACACCACCCCATCAGTCAGTGGATTTCCGGTGGAAGGATTATTGCCCTTTGGTTTTCAGGTAAAGTGCTTTAATTTAGCAAGTTGTTGAATGCATTTAGGTTTGATGATGTGGCTACACCCAATTGTGGGTTTAGTTGATAAGAGTGTGAATGCAATTTGAGTTTCTTTTTGGGGAAATTTGGTTTTTGTAGACGTCTCAGAGAGCTTTTCCAAGTGGATCCAGCTGAGTATATGTTAGCTATATGTGGAAATGATGCTTTGCGCGAACTATCTTCACCTGGAAAAAGTGGAAGCTTCTTTTACCTAACTCAAGATGATAGATTTATGATCAAGACAGTGAAGAAATCAGAAGTCAAGGTTAGTAGTTGTTGGTCTGTTTTTACTTAATTAGCAGATTAAGATACCCTTTTGTTTCTTTGCTTTCACATTACTTTCTTAATCATAAACTCCACTAAGATTTGTGATTAGGCAATGATATTTGACCTGAAGCGTTTGTCTTTTTCTATCCAGGTTCTTCTAAGAATGCTACCAAGTTACTACAAACATGTAAGCCAGTATGAAAACTCCCTTGTGACTAGATTCTATGGTGTTCATTGTGTCAAACCTATTGTGAAAACTCCCTTGTGACTAGATTCTATGGTGTTCATTGTGTCAAACCTATTGGTGGCCAAAAGGTATGTGTTTGTTCATCTAAAGCTTCATGAGTCTCCAAAGTTCCAGAAATTTATTGTTTTCCTTATCTTTTTTTTTATAATCAGATTCGGTTTATCGTCATGAGCAACTTGTTCTGCTCTGAATATAGAATCCAGAGGCGGTTTGACCTCAAAGGGTCTTCTCATGGACGCAGTACTGCAAAGCCAGAAGAGGAAATTGATGAGACCACTACTCTCAAGGACCTTGATCTCAATTTTGTTTTCCGTCTTCAACGAAACTGGTATCAAGAGCTTATGAAGTAAGCTCCATGCTTTTCAGGTTTTTATTTTGTTGCTTATGCCTCTTGGCTATGTAAAGTATCCAGCAACATAAAGTCTAATTCTGATAGGTATCTATGATAGGCAAATAAAACGCGACTGTGAGTTTCTGGAAGCCGAAAGAATAATGGATTATAGCCTTTTAGTTGGTGTTCACTTTCGTGATGACAACACAGGAGAAAGAATGGGACTTTCTCCATTCGTTTTGAGATCTGGTAATTTGGACATTATTCTCTTTGTCTCCTCCATTGAAGTCAACCTACTGTGAGATTTATGTCAATATCTTGTGCAGGTAGGATAGATTCATATCAAAATGAAAAATTCATGCGTGGTTGTCGCTTTCTAGAGGCAGAACTTCAAGACATAGACCGGATTTTAGCTGGCAGGTAATATTCATTGATCCGGGTTTGCATTTTTTAATGTGAAGAAGTTCACTTCACATAAGAAGCCTTTTTGCATTCATAGCCATTGATTATTACAGAGAGATTGAGTAGTTGAGAGATTCAATTACAAATTAGTATTAATGAAAAACAAAATAATGTGGTCCTGTTTACTGGAAAAGAATCAATCAATTCAAGATTCAATTTATGTTTTTTTAACAGGAAACCATCCATCAGATTAGGCGCAAACATGCCAGCAAGAGCTGAAAGAATGTCCCGGAGAAGTGATTTTGATCAGTATTCATCTGGAGGAGCCAATTATAAATCTCACGGTGAGATGTACGAAGTGGTTCTCTACTTTGGAGTCATTGACATCTTGCAAGACTACGACATGACTAAAAAGATAGAACATGCATATAAGTCATTACAAGCTGATCCTGCTTGGCTTTTTAGGCTGGGCCAAAAAGGTAAAAGGTAATCTCAAAGATGAAAGAAAGGTTACATAACATTTTTTTGGAGGATCAATCAAGTTTTGGATTGGGGTGGTAAGAGTAGGGGCTTTATTTATTTTTGTGGTGAGCCTTTTTATATATAATTTATGTATATGTGAATATAGATTGTGAAGGTTTTAGTACATACACAGACAAGGAATTACAAGGAAAAATATTTTGCAAAATGGGTTTGGTGAATTCGGAAAATGTGGAATGCAGGAAAAGGTTGAGAATTTTTATTTTGTTCATAAAGTAATTCTTTAAGTCTCATATTTTCATAGGATCCCTCTCTACCATTCCAAAGTTATTGGGTCCATTACTTTTATATTTCGATACAACATTACCAATTTTTTTTGGTTGTCAGTCATAACTTTATCACTTGTATATATGTATGAGGCAATGTAAAATGGTACTAATCAATAAAAAAATATATAGTTAAATTAGTCAAATAAAATGGTCAAAGAAAGGAAGAGTTGAATTCATGAAAATTCAGACTTTATATGATATTGTATCTTGTTTAATCTTGAAAAGTATATTTTCATTAAAAGAAATTTTATTTGTTGTTCTTTCTGAAGTAAACAGTATCAAAATGGTTGTTTCTCAGTCTAAATACTTCCAGTTCATATAATTGCTTTCATTGGTAATGATAAACAAATATTGATACAAAAGAACATGTTAATGATGTAAATCTGCAAAAGTAACTAATCCCATTAATAAACCACCTATAGATCATAGTCACATGATATCATTTTCACTAGACTTCAAAAGCTGACATATTATAAATAACTAAACACTGCAATGCCTAGATATTAAAAGATTCTACCAATTTGGAATTTTTCAAAGAAACACTTTTAGCTTCTCTCTTAGAACTGATAGGTAAATGCAATGATATTGTGTATAATTTGATCCAAGGTCGATAGAGAACAGTCACAATGATATATAAGTTACAAAACATTTTATTACTCAAGCAGTCAAGCGTACTTGTAACAGGCAAAAGCAACAAAGAAAGGCCAAGAGTATAAACTCTGAGGAACACATAACCTACCGTTGTAACAAGTCATTCCAGTGGCGATAGGCTTCAATAAATCAGCCAAAAACGCATTTGGCAACACTTGTGCCTTTGCGAAAGGCATGCTTGGAACTTCTGACCAAGCATCTGTGCTTGGATCATAAACCTCAGCTGATTGAAGTGGAGATAAACCTCCACGTCCTCTATCAACCCCTCCAACAACATATATTGGATCATAAACCTCAGCTGATTGAAGTGGAGATAAACCTCCACGTCCTCTATCAACCCCTCCAACAACATATAATTTTTCATTCAACACACCGGTTTTTGAATAAGCCCGACTCGCCAACATAGAACTCACTTCACTCCAAGAGTTAACAATCGGATCAAACCGCCAAACACAGCTCACTGTTTTAGACATAGAGAGCCCACCAAGGACATAAAGACACCCATCAACAGCACCAATAGCGCACCCACAAAACGGCATTTTCTCAGAAGTGTCTTTCCTCCCGAGCAAACTCCTCAC
The DNA here is from genome assembly GCA_036630335.1 of Physaria fendleri. NCBI lineage: Eukaryota > Viridiplantae > Streptophyta > Magnoliopsida > Brassicales > Brassicaceae > Physaria > Physaria fendleri. The sequence goes on along the minus strand of CM071716.1, from coordinate 10,964,195 downwards.
AATCCCAACAACCTTAAAACTCGGGCTAAACATATTCCATAAACCAGATACACTCTTTCTAGACTCTTCTTCGTAAACAATAACCGGCATTGGAGGCAATCTCTGCCATTTCGTAGATACTGGATCTAAAGCATACCACAAAAGCTTATCCTCTTGACCTTTAGTCAGAACATAGAGCCATTCCTCAGTTCTCCCTAGTTCTTTTCTCAAACTATACACCTCAGAGGTAGTAACAGCTGATTTCCACCTCCGAGAAACCAACCGAACACTCGAGTACTCAAACTATACACCTCAGAGGTAGTAACAGCTGATTTCCACCTCCGAGAAACCAACCGAACACTCGAGTAGCATATTCGAGGAAGCCTAGCAATAATCTGTATAGATAACTCATCTGGAAGGCCTGGAATCAATCTGCAACATTCTTCTTCATCGTTCTGTGAACATGTCTTTCGTCTTTTACGAGATTCGTTTGAGGACTCCACGTCCTGGCTCGTTGCTTTCCTCTTGGAACACCTCAAACTCATTACAGAACCCATCAGAACTATCTACCTTATTGGTGAGCCAATAATACAACACCTCAAACTCATTACAGAACCCATCAGAACTATCTACCTTATTGGTGAGCCAATAATACAGACTGCAACGATGATAAAATCCCAACAATTAGGCGAATTAAGGAAAAAAATCGAACTTTACTATCGACAACAAATAATCAAGAAATGGGCTTAAATTGTTAAAAACAATAATCCGATGGAAATAAACCCTAATTTCAAGAGCTAGTCAAAATCAATTCGATTCCACATTCGATATGTAAAACTTAAAAAAGAAAAAAGAAAAATCGAAAATAGTTCAGACAGAGAGAGGAGTAACACAGACAAATTCCGGACATGAAAATCTCACCGATGTAGCAAAAAGATGAGAAATTTAGGAGTGTAACATGAAAATCTCACCGATGTAGCAAAAAGATGAGAAATTTAGGAGTGTAATCTTCAGATCTTTCGTAACCACACGCATATGTTTCGGATTTTTTTTGTTTCTGAGGAATTTTGTAGTTGAATCAATTAACGCACGATGTTTTATTTTTTATTTTTTGCATTTATGTGATTTAATTATAACCGTTGGATTGAGGAAACGAAGTGACGTGTATCTGAGTTTAGGTACTCCGGTCTAATCTTCTTCAAAGTCAACGAAAATTATAAAAATTAGTTTTGTGCAAAAATACTAATCTTCTTCAAAGTCAACGAAAATTATAAAAATTAGTTTTGTGCAAAAATATCGATCTTTTGAAATAACTCGCAATTATTTGTAATATATGAAAAAAAAAAAAATTGGTGTTAAAAGAAATCAGAGTCCTCAACGATAGCTTGTGCTACGGGCGTTCATGACTATCATAAACATATCTATAAAAGGGAATAAACATAAAAAGAAATCAAAGAACTCCTTTAAGATAAAGCGAGAAAAGAAAGAACAAGAGAAGTAAAACAATCCAAATCACATCAGCTTCTACACGAACACCATGTCGAATGTGTTTAGCATTGTGGCTAAGGAAAATCATACCAATAAGAGCTGCGATTATTAGACAAATCCATTCAGTTCCTATGTTGCTTGGTCTGNAAGATTGCATCTAGTGACATCTTTGATTTTTTTTGTTTTTGGTATATATCGTGTGTTTTAGTTAAAGATTAATATATTTTGTGTGTGTGTTTTGGCTTATTTATTTATATAGGGTGTATGTTAGATCTTAAATGACGTTTTTCCAAAAATAAAAAAAGATTGCATCTAGTGACATCTTTGATTTTTTTTGTTTTTGGTATATATCGTGTGTTTTAGTTAAAGATTAATATATTTTGTGTGTGTGTTTTGGCTTATTTATTTATATAGGGTGTATGTTAGATCTTAAATGACGTTTTTCCAAAAATAAAAAATAGAAAAACTTAAATGGCAAACGTAACATTTTGTCAAATTTTGTATAATTTATATATTTGGTTTTGCTTATAAAATAGTAACTTTCCATATTTTTTGAGTATTTTAAATAATAACATTTTTAGAAATATACCATACATTTAAAATTCTGCTTCGACTTCTTTTTTTGGTCGTCTTTTTATTGATTAAAGATAAAATATACATAAAGTTAAAAACATAATTAGATGGGCCAAAATACAAATTAAAGCCCAAACTGGATTAAACCTAACCCTAGCACAGAAACGCCGCAACGCTTCAACTACGGCGGAGAAACCAGAACAAAAAACAGAGCCTCTGCTTCGACTTCTTAACTTTAGATGGATGGAAGAAATGATTTATGATATCCCTCGAACGAAAAAAATGAAGATTTGTTTCATGTCAAAAAAAAGAAAAAAAAAATCAATGCCCGCCAATTTTCTGTTACTTAATCGTCTCCAAATATTTCCCAACCTACGAGAAACCCTAATTTCGTTGTTGCTAATACTTTTTTCGAAACCAATTCGACGTCTCTCGAATCATGCCTTCAATACAAACCCCACCGGGGAAGATCCTACGACTTGAGATGGAGAATTTCAAATCTTATAAGGGTTTTCAATCGGTTGGTCCTTTCATGGATTTCACTGCAATAATTGGTCCCAACGGTGCTGGCAAGTCTAACCTAATGGACGCTATTAGCTTCGTTCTTGGTGTTCGTACTGATAAACTTCGAGGTTCTCAGCTTAAGGATCTTATCTATGCTTTAGATGATAGGGACAACGAACAGAGAGATCGGAGAGCGTTTGTTCGCCTCGTTTATCAGATTGATGATAGATTAGAGCTCAATTTCACTCGTACTATTACTAGCGCTGGTGGTAGTGAGTACCGAATCGATGATAGGGTTGTGAATTTGGAGGAGTATAATGGAAAGTTGCGTTCTTTAGGGATACTTGTTAAGGCTCGTAATTTCTTGGTGTTTCAGGGTGATGTTGAATCTATTGCTT
>CM071716.1:10890192-10905419 GCA_036630335.1 Physaria fendleri | reverse complement strand
AAAAAAAAAAAAAAAAAAAAAAAAAAAAAAAAACAACACTAGATTATTTGCAAGTACCATAACACACTGCCCAACCCAAGTAATTGAAGTCTCACTCTACCAATCAAGTTTTCCTTCTTTTTTTCTTTCCTTGGTCAGGCTTCTTTCTCTCTACCACATAACAGAATATTAAAGTTGATATTGCTGCAAGTTAGATGTGCTATATAGAGGTTTTGATTATTGATTGCTAACATCACATATAAAAAGGACCTATAAAAAGGATCATATATCTTTGTTCCATAAACAAACGAAAAAAAGAAAATCTTAAACTAAAATATCTTATCTTATATCTTTGTTCCATAAACAAACGAAAAAAAGAAAATCTTAAACTAAAACATCTTCATCTCCCCTTAGCTTCTTCTCCAATAAGCGATTAGTATACCTTTTGATTCTTTACAAAACAAAACATTCATCATCTCCTCTTTAACTCTTTTGGCCAATATAAGAAGAAGAAACTTACAATTTTGCATTCCACGCAGCTTTATTATCTTCCCCACACAACTCATGAACCATCCACATTCTGTCTACTGATTTACATATCCCACTACATTTCCAATCAAATGTCGCCACACATACTTCTCCAGCTTCTGCCTTCATTTCACAATCTTTGGCAAAGACAAAAAGTGTAACAACATGAGACCAAAAAACACAAAATCTTTCTTTACTAATATACAAAAGGCATACTAAAGAAAAAAGCTTTTACCTGGAGGTGTACCACAACAGAAATTGCGATCGTCTATATGTTCAACCTCAAGTCCAATTAACCATGACCCTAGTGTCACATCTTCATTTGCATATTTATGTAAAATTGGCCTGCAAAGTCAATCATCAAAATGTTATGTTTGAATAATACTCATTTCCCTTGGTAAAACATAATCAAGAATCATCCAAAGTTGATAGCTTAGGTTCTCTCATTTTTATAGACATGAAAATCCAAGATTAGAGGTTCGATCCTTGGTCCAAACAAAATTGTTGGGTTTCGTGCCAATAGTAGGCAACGAGTTAAAAAGAATTCGAAAGTAGTGTCACTCACTGGTTGATGGATATGTATGAGGCAAGATCTTTTGAGATGGCATAGATTTGTCCTGCAGCATGTCGGAAATACATGTCGGAAATACTTGTTACCTTCATCTCCAAATTTCCAAAACTCGGGTTCCCGGTACTTGGCCGTCCTACACAGTTTGAGAAAATTAAAACCTAGCTTAACATCTGAATAAGTATAATAAAACATTAGAAAATTTTGATACATGTTAGAGTTATTACTTTCTTCTAAGAACAGGTCCAGATTTCATGCATCCAATATAGACCCTTGGCTTGTGACGATGATTAGCTAATGTAGAAGCAAGCATACCAAGATTGACATGAACATCATCGTCAATCTTTACATAAAAATCAGCATCCCACTTTGCGTATGCACTTGAAAAAAAGCTTTTGGTTTTGGCTGACAGATTGTAATATCCTTCCACATGATCCTACAAGAAGTAAAAAAAGAATATTCTTAAAAAAAAAATTAACAAAATCAAGAAAGCCGTTAAAAAAGTATGGAGTTTCAACTTAAAACCAATCGGCAATGAGTGAATTAGTCTATGTTCAAGTTTGTAGAATTGCTCTCACCAGCCTAAAGAAATCTTTGTATTGAGAATCTTCTTCATCAATTTCCTTGTCCAATGTACTATTTTGAGATACACTGACAAAACATACAAGGAGAATCTTCTTCATCAATTTCCTTGTCCAATGTACTATTTTGAGATACACTGACAAAACATACAAGTAAGAGGCTTTAGTCTAGGAAAACATACAATAGTCTCAGATTGCAGTAATATACTATACCATGAATTCACCTGTGACCAATCATGAATCTGATAACAATACCCTTCTCTTGTTCCAATTTCTCAAGTTGTTCCCCTGTGATAGATCACATACAAAAACTAACTAAGATTATACCTAGAGACAATGAAGCATGAAAAGAACCAGAGATTTGAAAGGAAGAACATCAAAAATACCCTGAGGCATCCAAGTTTCTCTAAGTGAATCACGACGTAATCTACTGCTAAATGCAGTATTGATACCAATCACCATGAAAACTTTCTTCCTGTCAGTTGGTTCTGTTGAAGAATTGGTGTTTGAGACATCAACAATCTGTTGAGAGCTAGCAGAGAGCTGCTTCTGAAGCTTAGAGACTGACTTATCCAATGATCTGTTATCTGTTGAGAGCTAGCAGAGAGCTGCTTCTGAAGCTTAGAGACTGACTTATCCAATGATCTGTTGGTCACATGGGTATGATCATCAAATTATACTATTAATCAACATGCACTTCTAAAACTTTACAAAAAATAAATAAATAATTTTTTATAACTTCACTTACTCTATTGCTTTTTGGGTCTTTAAAACCTCTTCCATTACATTTTCCTTTTGTGATTTTTTCTGTATTTTAGGATCAAATCAAAAGTTTTTTTTAATACCAAAACGACACATTTGCGATCATTCAATGAGATTAAAGTTTTTTTGAATAGTACTTTGTTATGAACATAGTCTTCAGAAACAATCTTCAGTTCTTGATCACGCCGGTGTTGTAAAATGATCTGGCTACCAGAATCAGAAGAAGCTGATCGCAATCTGAAAAAGACATGAATTTTTATAATCGTAGAAATATATTTTTTTTTTTTGTTAATTAATCGTAGAAATATTGATGAAGATTTTAAAAAAGAAACATAAAACAAAAAAGAGACAGAACCTGGAAGTGAAGATTGCTCCAAGGAAAAAGCAAGAAATGCAAAGAATAGGAACCCAAGCAAAGCTTAGGCAAAGAATAGGAACCCAAGCAAAGCTTAGTCTCTTGGAGACTTTGGTGTGCTTCATGATGAGCACACAGAGACAGACAGGCTGAGATGAGATTAAGAGGAAGAAAAAAATTCAAGTCGTATTGTTTTAATAACGTAAAGGCAAAGTAGTTTCTACATAGTGATAAGTTAGTAACACTCTTGGAAACTGATATTTAATGCATGGTTTGACTGTTTAATTCTTTCAAAAAATCTAAATATGTCAGGTGATTTTCAACGAAATTAAACTCTTGACCAACAAAAAATAAATTAAATAACTTTATATGCTTTTATTGAATTATATTATTTCCTTTGTTTTAACTTTTAACTCACAGTTTTGGTTATAAAACCACAAGTTTGTGATACTTTTGGAAGTTTAAGATTTTCTTCTGTTTTAGAAATAAAGGAGTCAACAGTTTAGGAAATGTATCATATAAATTTGGAATTTTTTATTGACTTAGATTTGTAGTTAATTCTATCAGTAATTCATCAAACCAATTTTTTGGTCAACATACATATATATTCAAATTTCTGTTAAACATAGTTATATATTTCATTTTATTTTGGTTGGAATATGAATACTTTAAAAAAATAAATTAAGATTACATGCAAATGCAATTAATCTAATTATTTGACAAATGGCAACTATTGATATGTTGATTTTAGGGGTAGGAAAAAAACCGAACCGAACCAAACCGAAATAAAAGATTTTGTTTGGTTTGATTATGGTTTTTGGTCGAAAATCCATTTGGTTGTTATTTTTATAAAAAAACCGTTGGTTTAGGTTTGGTTGGTTAAAAACCGTAAAAACCAAATATTTATATTAGATTATATATATATAAAAAACCAAATATTTATATTAGATTATATATATATATATATATATATATATACATAAATTTAATTATGATAAAATTTATATATATTGATAATGTATTATTTTTAATTATAAAATTCTGTTATATATTATATTAATATTTAATTATGATAAATTATATTTAAATGATATTTAATATATACTTTCAAAATATTATTATTATTTTATAATATATATTAAAATTGTGAATAATTTTACCAAATAATTTGATTTAAATTAAGAATTAGGAATTAAGTTTATAAAACAAAATTTAATTTTTATTTTTATTTCTTTTTAATTTATATGTAAATTTTTGCATTGATAAAACATAAATAAACAAAATTTAATTTTTATTTTTATTTCTTTTTAATTTATATGTAAATTTTTGCATTGATAAAACATAAATAAACTAAAAAATCGTAACCAAACCGAAACTAAACCAGACCAAATTACGTATGGTCTTTAAACCAAAAAATTTTAAAAATCAAACCATAATCAACTCGAATTATATATGATTTTTATATGGTCTTAGTTTTTATAAAACCGTAAAAACCGAACCGTATCTAAACCAAAAAACTGTATGCCCACCTCTAGTTGATTTCGTTATGTTCAGATGAATAAGTTTGAAAAATCATGTAATTAAATTTTCATTTATTTAATAATAATTTCTTTTTGTGATTGGTTTGCAAGTTTAACATAAGCGTTTGGCGTTTTTATGTAACTAAACCAATTAATCAAATGCCAAAACAACTCAAACCGAAATAAGCCACCGGCTAACTTGACAATGGGCTCAAGTATTAGGCAGCCCAGTTATGACCTCAAGAGGTTAGATAAATTTTTGGGAGGCATTGAGATATTGGGCTGCCTTGTGTATTAGTATATCCCTTTATGTTCTTTTTCATATGGTAATAATAGAACAGAGAAAAAAAAAACAAATTTCTGGAAAATTAGCTGTAATGCAATTGAAATTTTTTATAGAAAAGGGAATAATATAATTTCAGGATGTTTAAATGTTGGGGAACACAAATAATTTCTGTAACAAGAGGAAAACTTGCTTCTGACTTCAATCATTACTGGAGAAAATCATTACATTCTGAAGAAACAGAAAACCAAAAAAGGAATATACATAATTAGTTTTATTTGGTATGAATATTTTGTGTAAGTAATAATGTTTTAAATTTGGTAAATCAACTGAGAAAGTTGGTGTCCTACTGAGGAGGCTACTGAGGAGGCAAAGCATGGAATTCTGGTGAGTTTCTAAAAGCATTTTTAGATTCTGCAATTTTCTTGTTTGGTTTTGATAATGACATCTCTCCTCATCTATAGTATTTTATTATTATTATTATTCATATTTTACTTAATTGGGTTTTTCAACAAAACTCCTAAAAGTTTTTTTTTTATGAAATAGATCAAGCATGGACGTTCGGTTTTTCGGATTTCGCTTTTTTCGGGTCTTAAAAATTAAGATTCATTTAAGTACTCACTAGTTTCGGTTCGGGTTCGTTCGGTTCTTTTTGGATTCGGTTTAGTATGGTTATTAAAAATAGAACCAACTAATAACCAAAACAAAAAACGGTTCCATTCGGGTTGGTGTATTATGTTTACTTTACCTATAAATATCTAAAAATACACTAAAATTATTATGGTAGAATTTATGGTTACAAAGTAACCAAATATAAATAAAAATATATCTTATATAAATATTTAATATTGTAACTAAGATACCTAAAAAATACTAATTAATAAAATATTTTGGGTATTTCGGGTATTCACTCGGTTCTCGGTTCAGTTTGTGTTCCATTCCGGGTTTTTCGGTTCTTAAAATTGAAGACCCATTTGAATAGAATTTGGCTTGGTTTCGGTTCATATTTTTTGGGTTCGGTTAGGTTTGGATTTTCGGGTTTTATATTTTTTTCTCACCCCTAAAATAGATATAGATGGCTAAATGGAACAAACTAATGAGCACATTCCTAATGGTTACTAATTATCATAGAAAATGATTTGATTAACTAAATGGTACTACTATTTTAGACATCATAATTCAATAGTGGCTTTGAACTTTTTTCTATTTGNNNNAAAATTAAAATGAATATTTTGTCAAAGATGTTCTTTTGGGTAGGAAAAGAAGAAAGCAAAGATGAGTGAATTGTGTGTAAAGCAAAAATTAAAATAAGTATTTAGAAACTTAAAAGTAAACAAAGAGTGCTTTAAAACAGTGGGTGGAGATGGGATTTAGAGTCTAAGATATTTATAAATAATCATAATTATTATCAGAAAAATCATATATTTAGATGAGAGTGCCAAAAGAATCAATAAAAGGCAAATCTGCTTTTTTAAATGATTCATTTTTCATCATTATTATTGATTAACACCATCAATAAAAGGCAAATCTGCTTTTTTAAATGATTCATTTTTCATCATTATTATTGATTAACACCAGAAAATCAAGAAAATTCAAATGTAATCTCATCTCTTATATGAATCAAATCAAATCAATTTCCAGTTTTTTTGGTCATTGTTCAAATGTAATCTCATCTCTTATATGAATCAAATCAAATCAATTTCCAGTTTTTTTGGTCATTGGCTACATTCATTTAACTTTTCTTCTCCATCTATCTCAAAGAGACAACAAACACTCCATTTTGACCATTTGCTTCTTCTTCTTTTTCTTCATCGAAGTTGTGGCAGTCTAATAAATATAGTACTATTTACTGAAGATGGATGATCAAATTTTCAGTAAACTTTCACTTTATTATTTTTCTTTTTTTTTTTTCTTTTTTTGGTACTAGTTTTATACCCACAAAAACTCCTATCTATCAAATAATTTTTTTTTTTTCTTTTTTTGGTACTAGTTTTATACCCACAAAAACTCCTATCTATCAAATAAACTAAACCAAATTTCAGTAAACTTATTTCTTTTTTATGATCTTTATAAAGTCAAATTTTTGTATTTGAACCAAGAAACTAAACCATTGTGATTTTATCTTTATAAAACTTTTCATAGATGTTTTTTTTATATTTTTTCTACAACGTAATATTATGTATTATAATCGAGCGTTTGTTTACAACAAAATCTAAGTGTTTCTACCACGCAATTGTATACTAACGATATTACAAACACAAAATCGGAAGATTAGGACATGCATCTGTGGATACTTATTTAGATATTCTTTTTCTTTTTTATATTAAGTAATCCATAATTCCCAAATAATAAAAATAAAATTTTAAAAGTTTTGTATAGCTTAAATTATTAAGTTACAACATAAACTTTTACAGACAAAATCTTACATCTAAAAACAAAAAACTATAGTTGCAATTAATTAGACTCTACACCCAAAAAAATCTAACAAAATGTATGTATTGTCTAAAATTATTAGTGTTAAGTATTGGATCAATGTTCAAACATCTTCAAAAGCATGAACAACAAAAACTGAAAAGCAGACAATTACTTTATGTATGAATCAGAGAATAACTCCATTTCTAGAATTATATATATAAACATCAAATATACTAAAATTGATCAAATACTCCATAATTCTCAATTTTTCATTTTTTTTTTCAATCATAACAACAACAAACAAAAAAAAAAAGAAACGAGAAAGTTACAACAACTCCCTGATTCATCATCATCTAAAGCCTACCCTAAAAAAACCCATAATTTTTCAAAAAAAATGTCAGCTTTTGTTTAATAGATATAATCATCTATGGCTGCAGAAATCCAAAAGCTTTTTTCTTCCTTCAACAATTTCATCAAAGAAATCATCAATTTGTGAAACTATACTCTCTGTCCCATTTCTCAAATTCCCAAAATACCCTTTTAGATTCTCCACTCCCAAAATACCCTTTTAGATTCTCCACTCTCTCTCTCAACTCTCTTTCCCCTTCCTCCTCCTCATCTTCTCTCTCCTCGCCGCAGAATCGCCGTTCAAGCTCTGTTTTAACCTCTTCCAAAGCTACTTTACTCCGACGATATTCGTACATCAATATACCTTTCCTCATCCTCACAACTTCAGCTGCTACTCTTTGTTGTAACCGTCCCATTACTCCGGCAAAACCTCCGACTTGATTCTGCGTTTGCGTTATCTGCGTTTGCGTTGTTGCGTCTCCGGGAAAACAGTAAACAAGACCGTTCATTAGAATCATAAGGAGAAGTGAACTCATGTTTCTTGTCGCGTAAAGTACGCCGCGAAAACCACTGAATCCGTTTTGTAACTTTGTTGATGTTTGTTCCATTGATAACGTTTGTTCTGACCAAAAAGGAAACCTTTGAACTCTATTCTCCATTAATGCTCTGTTTTCTTCTTCTATCCCTATCGCTTCTCTTCTACATCCTGATATCGCCCTTACAACCTAATCAAAACAACAACAAAAAATCAAAGCTTTGATCTAAAGATTCAATCTTTCTCAAAAGAAAAATTCAATCTTTCTCAAAAAACTTCAATCTTTCTCGAAAAAGATTCGATTTTTGTCAAAAAAGATTCGATTTTTCTGATCACCCACCTGACGAGAAACCTGAGGTGAAAGACGACGACCATCGAGAGTAGAAGCGATTGAAATTCCGGCGGAGGAAAAGTTTTCTACGGAGGAAACAGCAGATTTGATGACGAGACAAGCTTCCCAAAGTTTAGAGGTTTCATCCATATACTCATCAAGCCATTTATCACCGACGGGAAGTTGAAGTTTTTGAACTAAGAGAGTGAGATGTGAGTGAGAGGTACGAAGAAGACAAAGAGCTCTTTGTAAAAAGTGTATAGACATGAAATTGTTTGAAAGATAAACTCTTTCGAGATCTTCCATTGATCTGTTTAGAAATGAGTAGAATCCGTTTACTGAATTTACAGAGGATGGATCCATTTTGGGCAAAAAGATCTGATTTTTTTTTTGTTAGAGATGATCAATGAAAAAGATAGGAAGTGAGAGAAGTGAGGAAACTGGAGGAGAGGGAAAAAGTGAAGAGAATCAAAAGGTTATATAGAGATTGGAAGGTGTATGTATGTATGTATGTATGTATGTATGTATGTATCATGTATGTATAAATGAGAGAAGAGTGAAAAGAAGAAAGAAGAAGAAGAAAGTTGAGATTTTTTTGGTTTAAGGATGATAGTGATTGTTGGGAACAATGATGAATGTTTCCTACTGAGGAGGAAAGATGATTGGTAATTTTGTCTGAATTTTTTTATTTTCTCTAATTTTCCTTATTTTTGAAAATTAGGTACTAGTGCTAAAAGAAAAAAGAGTTGAAATTACAAAGAAATAGTTTTTGATAATATGTGTATATTGTACTCTTAGAAACTCATCAGTTAAACACATCAAAAATTATGACATTTCATCAGGTTCGACCCACAAGCCATCCAAACCATCGCTTAACATCTCTAATTTTTTAATATTTTTTTGGTCCAGATTTAATTTTTTTAACTATCATATATATAACTTGAAAACCTACCATTAAATTTGTTTATAGTTTAGTGGTTAGATTATTATGTCTAAACAAATACATGTTCGATTCCTGGTAATTACAAAAACTTGTTTTTATTTTTATTTTTTGCAAAAAAAATTGAATTTCCGCTTGGAGCTTCTATTCTAGTTGGGTCGGCACTGCATTTAACGTGTGTAAAAGACTAGTTTTTTATTTATTTATAGGAGTTTGATATAGCCTCATGTAGGTTAATTAGCTCTAAGATCAATTTAAATACTAGCTGATATTACATAGCTTACAAGTCTGATTTCTTGTCAATTTTTATGCATTGAAAAAGATAGGGGAGCCAAATAGAAGATTCTTTGGATCTTTTTTTTTGTGGGGGTAAAAATCTTGTAAGATCTTTTGAAAAGGTAAATTTTTATTGACATTTTTTGTGGTGAAGATTTAATATTGAGTTATTCTAACGATCAACCTATAAACATACTAGTAATAAATTATTAACCTACATTTGGTTCTCTTTTCTTTGCTAAAAGATACAATTTTAAAAAGACCAATGTAATGTTTTAGTGGGTGTTAAATTAATTCTCTATTTTCTCATTTATATGTATTGGTTTGTAATGTTCACTTTTTTAGGTGCTTCTTCCATATTTTCCTCCCTCGAGCTACTGATTTCATGGGTTTTTTTTCTCCAAGAAATAGAAATAATAAATACCTTTTTCATTTTTAAGTTACATATTAGCTTTAGGGTTATATTTAGAGAAAACTAGATCAAAAGAATACAAACAGAAATAAACAAAACCAAATAAGGAATACATTTTTATTTACCCGATTCATAATTCATTTAAGCATCTTTTTTCTACAAATTCATAATTCATTTAAGCATCTTTTTTCTACAATTTTGCAACATTTGCTAAAAAAGAATAGAATAGAAATGATGAGATTCTTTGTATGTATCCTTTTAGGTCTAATGCACATACTCAAAATTCTTTTTAGGACATAGGTCTGTGTGATGTTTACAAGTCATCATCATCATCATCACTCTATAAACAACTTATATCAACCATTTAGCATCACAAATATAGATTAAATTAATTGATTAAACCTCACTTAGTATAAATAAAATAGTCAACAACTTAATTGTATTGTAGAAATTATACATTTAGATATGGCGCACTAGTGACTTAGTTGATCGAGATTGATTATATAGTACAACGATAGATTCGTTTAGAACTATTATAAATGTAATCTTTTATTTTTATAATAGTTTTATTTTTAAATCATAAACTTCAAAGTGGTATTTCGGACCCATTTAACGGCGGATATCTCAAAAGGAATGTTATGTACTCTATTTAATCAATAAAAAGGAATGTTATGTACTCTATTTAATCAATAAATGAGTTGATATGTAAGTTGTAGATTTAATAAATGCAAGAGGGAGACAAATAAAATAAAATTTTAAATGCAAAAAAGTGAAATATGTCTTGTAAGCTAAGAGTATACTTTGCTTTATTTCTGTTACCAATATTGAATGTCCATATCTAGAATTTATTGGAGTACTTTTTTTCTGTTACCAATATTGATTAAGGTTAATTGTACATAATTAAAAGTTAATTAGATGAGGGGGCGTGATCTAGTGGTAAAACGTCGTCTCACCTGTTACTAATAAATGACGGGTTCGAATCACGTTACGGGTAAGCGAGAACCTACTTTAGAGGTAAAGAGCCTTTACACCGATGCTATACTAAGGATTGAACTAGGGAACTAAGCTCTTTGATCCTTATACGTTGTTAGTTCAGATCATTCAAACCATCATTCAAACCATCAAATTCTTCAACCATAATTATTTTAAAAGAGCGTAGATTCAACATAACCCACATAGATTTATACCTTCGAATGAGTACGCATTTATCCCCAATCAAGAGATCTTGCTTCCAGAAGTTTGGGTTTGGACGAAAAGATGCACCAGAGGCGGATGCATGGGAAGCCCTTTGATTGTGGCTATCAAGAGCTTGATGACCACCAACTTCATGTGGCTCTGGACTCCTAGCCTAAGGATAGACAATTGATATAAGATTCCGCTCTCTAAAGTGTGGATCTTGGAATTGTGAAATCTTCTAACTTGGTATGAAAAACTGTTCAGTCGGAGATTTTATGAAGAGGGGATTAGTTTTTCTTCTACTAGCTTTTGCCGGTTAAAGCAAACAAACTCTTTATTTCCTCCTTCTACTAGCTTTTGCCGGTTAAAGCAAACAAACTCTTTATTTCCTCTTGTAACCATCCTAAGTGCTCCGGTGAAACTCAGAGAAAGGGGATCCGACTTTAACCGATTCCAAAAGAAGCTCGTGAGCAAGGCTGTGGCCTAGATTGGAAAGGTGCCAAAGTCACATGATTGAACCCTGTTTTTTCCACCGTTTTCTGTGCGCAGAAACCTTGAATCGATAGGATAAAAAATCAATATGTACACCTTAAACGACCAGGAAGCAAGCACCAGAGCTAAAAAATTTCCGACGTCGGAAGTGTCGAGAGAGAGCAATAGTGAAAAAAGAAAAAAAGTTATTAGTTTATTGGAATACTTATTAATATTATTTGGTCAGATTTTAGCTTAGTAATTCATTGTTTTTGATAAATAAGTTTTGACATCATATCCTAAAAACAAAGTTAGGTAAGTGTTATCAAGATAGAAAGTAGAAATTATAGTTCAGAACTCACGACTACATATAAATTAACCATATTTGTTTTTATATTGTTATATGATATATAAACATACATTAATTATAAAATAGTTTAGCTACGAAATAATGATAAATATTTATATTATAGTCACGAAAACCTATATACTTACATCATGTGCACGTACTAAAGGTTTGAATCTATATGTTAGTAAGCGGTTTATAAAACTGATGAGATTAGGAGAAGCATATGTATTTGATTAGTGTTGAAGTAGTAGTTAAGGTATGAAGACTAATGTTTTACGACCCGGTTCGCTAAAACTTAGAAAAAGAATCCTCATGGAGATGATTTAAACCGGATGAGCCCATCGATCCAAAATTAAACAACAATATATAAATCCACAATAAAACAAGATTAGGTATATAGAAAATAAGATGAAATGATGAAGAATGTGTATTAAATAGTGTGGAATATAATAAGAAGAGATGGTGAAAATAAGATGAAATGATGAAGAATGTGTATTAAATAGTGTGGAATATAATAAGAAGAGATGGTGCGAGAGAAATGAGTAGTGGCAGTGGAAGAAGGGGACCATGAAATCTATGGTAAGCATCGGACAACTCAAAAACCTCGGTTTCGCAAAGAGACTTTCCCTCCATTCTTTTTAGTTTTTTTTTTTTTAAAGATTATATTTTATAATAATTTTTCTTTTAACGGTACATTTTGCTGGGTTGTTTTTTTTTTTTTAAAGATTATATTTTATAATAATTTTTCTTTTAACGGTACATTTTGCTGGGTTAGGACCCATACAATAAAGTTGGGGATTTGGAAGAGTATATTGAAAAAAGGGTGTGAAGAGTGGTCTTGATCTCTGGCCAAAAAAAAGAGTGGTCTTGATCATTTTTGTGACCTGCTTCTCCTGCAGTACACATTAATATCACCGGCGTGACTCGAACCTCCGACCTATAAATCAGTGGTGAGATGTGGTTACCATCTGCGTACACCCACTCATCAATCATTTAAAAAAGTTAATAGATAGGTTTTCGTCATTTTTAAACTTTCACAGGAAGATTAACCAAAATAAATTATTTTAATGACTCATTAATTCTCTATCGAAATGCTTTACAAGTATATTCTGCCTCTTGAAAATCATTTGTATATCTAATATTTTAAGTTTTAAAATAATCACAAATTTACAAAATTACAAGTATATTGACTAAAGATCTAAGGGTATAATTTTTTAAAAATTTATTTTTATTTTATTGGAAATCCTTGAATTTTGCAAAACATCTGAAATTATCTCTTATAAATAATTAGAAACTTATAATTGGAAATCCTTGAATTTTGCAAAACATCTGAAATTATCTCTTATAAATAATTAGAAACTTATAATCTTGAGTGTCTTATCCATGTATATGACAAGTGTTTATTACATACATTATAATTATATATAGATACAAAACTTTACAGAAAGAAAAAGTATAAAATTTGTTTCAAAATATGTAAGTCAATTTACTTCAAGCCAAAAAGGATTTGATATGAATTGGAGTTAAAGTAATTAATATGCTAATTATATCAAGTAAATAGATGAGCAATCATTTTATGAAGGCATAACAAGTCATATCAAGAAGAGACAGCTGTAATGTCATAAAGACATCAAGTGGTAGATAGAAGTGTGATGCTACTAAGTTGGTAACAATTAAAAAAAAAAGTTACTACTTTTCTTATATCTTCTTTCTATTTTTTGTAGTTGTTGTAATTTATACATATTTCCACTCAATCAGTATCAGACTATATCATCAGACGTAGACAAAAACTAGTGAAAGCCAGATTTGTCCAAGGAAAAGGAAGTGTAGCATGGTTAGAAAAGATCTTGTTATTCATAACATCTCCAATGGTAACTTCAAAACTTCAAATTTGAAGTTCTTTTCTTTCCAACAACAACTTCAAAACTTTAAATTTTGAATTTCTCTACATTCAACTTCATATTTGAAGTTGACTTTAAAATTTGAAGTCCTTATAATTTTTTATTTATTACAAATGCTACTATACTTTTTGAATCTAACAATTTAATTTATAATATAGTTAATTAGTTTTAAAATAATGTAATAATTTCATAAAAATATTATTATATTAAATAAATTTAAAATAAAACAGTATTATATAAAATAATATAAAAACAAACTATAAAAATTCCGATTTCAAGATGTTTGACTCATAATTTAAAGATAAAACAATGAAAGAACACATTTTCACTATGAAATGCTTTAATTGATCATATATGTGAATTTTATGGAAATACTTTTGTCGAATGATTTATATATTTTTATATAATTTATGTAATTTAGTTTGTTTATGTTACATTAAAATATTTTATAAATTAATATTGGTTATAATGTAAACATCTTAAACTTTTTAATAATTTTAATATATTATAGATAACATTATTTTTTTTTAATTTTTTTTTTTGTAAAATATCATTAAGGATTATTGTGCAAAATATAAAATTCTTGAAGTTTGTTTTGAAGTTGCATGGTTGAAAAAATCTTATGAAAACTTCAAATTTGAAGTTAGAGAAACTTCACATTTGAAGTCCCCATTGGAGATGTTCTGATGTAACAATAAACACGACACAAATAAACACAAAAGATAAAGAACCATCTCTAACAATAAATGAAGAGTATTTGCAGACAATTAAATATTAAATGAAGAAAATAGCAATGAACACATAATCTGAGACATGTTTTTAGGAGTTTACATTTCATTTAACTATCATAAGTTGAGTGATTTTTTCCCTATTATATAGTCTGATTTAACATTCCAGATATTGAGTTTAGTTTTTGTCAAATCATTTAATATTATCACTTCTATTTTTCTTTAAATAGCATGTTACAGAAAATACAATTTTTTTTTGTTCCTAAGATAGTTAAATGACAGATAAATTTAGAATTATGAGATATTTATTGAAAACTTTCTTTTATCCAATTAATTTGAGATATTTATTGAAAACTTTCTTTTATCCAATTATCCTCCCAAGTTTTGATCTAATTGACTCACATATGAAAACATTACTTCTTAGGGTTTAGATATTTTTATGTTAAGTCTGTAGTCAAAGTTTTTTTTTTTTGGTTTGAGACTAGAGTTAGCTATAAAAGTAATTGTAAAAATATCATCATTAACCTATGGTTTTGGGTAGACCTATATACATACATAACTCAAGGTCGGCCCCTTACTCTCCACAGCTATTTGTCATCACTCCAAAGCTTTTCTTATTACCCTCACCAAAAAGAAGAAGAAGAAAGATGAATCCTTCTGTTTGAACAGATAGGCAAGTGAAAAGGTGAAAAAACTAGACATAAGATCGTGTAGATGATGTGAATATTGTGTAAAATGTGTGGATATGATTAATTCAAATGGTACACTG
>CM071716.1:10819047-10834030 GCA_036630335.1 Physaria fendleri | reverse complement strand
ATCACTTGATTCTAACTCGCTCAAATCCAAAAACCCAAATGTCTCATCTCGCTTTTCTATAGAACAAATTCAGGTTTCATATCATATATAACGCCAATTTCACTTCACAATGTTCACAATTTCCCTTCAGAGTTATTAGCCGTTAATTTAATGATAATAACATAAAACGACGTCGTTTTGCCCACAAAAAAAAATGAAACGACGTCGTTTTAGTTTGATTTAAACACAAAACGACACAACTCTATGGTCACCTTCTTCATCTTCGTTAAAAACAGAGCCTCTGATTTGTTCTTCTCACTTTTTCATTTTGAAATTCAAGTTGAACCATCATATAACGATATGAGCCGTAAGATCAAATCTTTATAACAAATTGACGTATAGAAGTTATCAATTGAACACCACCCTTTGAAAAATTTGCGATACATCTCTCTGTCTTCCTCTTCAGTTCTACGTTTCTTCCACAATTGAGAAGAAGAGAGAATCGTGAAAATGGCTAACAACACTCACACATGACTTAGACGAGCTTCTCGATAGTAATCTTCTTACCCAACACATTTTAATTTGATATCCTTGTGATTGGTGAAAAGTTTGTGATTTTGCTTTGTGTGGTGCGTTTCTAGAATTGAAAATTCTGGGTTTTATGTGTGGCTTTCTCAGGCGCCTTGGATGATTTCAAAGATCTCAATCTTACTCAAAGGTTACTCCTTTTTCTCATAGTCTCTCCAATTGTATGAATTTTGAGTCAAGAGCCTCTTAACCTAGCTTGAAATATAAGTACTAAGTTAGAAATTCTGGGGGTTTTATTGTGTTTTGATGGGAATTGTGTAGAAATGGAGGAGTTAAAGAAGAAGATGATAAAAAAGAGACAGAGTCATTACCTAGTGGAGTACAAGGTCTAGGAATGGGGTTACAAGATATGAGAAGCAAGAAGAAAGGGAAGAAGAAGGTTTCAAAAGTTGGAGTACAAGGTCTAGGAATGGGGTTACAAGATATGAGAAGCAAGAAGAAAGGGAAGAAGAAGGTTTCAAAAGTGGACCATATTACAGAAGCTCTTGATAAACTCAGGGAACAAACCAAAGAAACTGTGAAAGGAATCGAGTCTTTGTCTTCGAAACAACCACCTCTGGGTTCTGATGATGCTGTGGTTGAAGATTGGTTGAAGCAATTTGAAGATCTTGCTGGATCTAAGGTAAAACTTATATGTTACTTCTTGTTCTTATCTTGCAGAATCACTATAGAGAGGTTTGGATTATGAGAATTTTGGTTCTTTTATGATCATTTGATTTCGTATTTTCCTTGTTTTGGGTTTAGGATTTGGAGTCAATAGTGGACACAATGATGCAGCAGCTATTATTGAAAGATATTCTTTACGAAACAATGAAAGAGATAGGCGCAAGATACCCGAAATGGCTACAAGAGCATGAAACCAGTTTAGACAAAGAAGAATTTGAACGTTATTCGCGCCAATATGAGCTAATTAAAGAACTTAACTTGGTGTACGAGAACGAACCGTATTATTTTGAAATTCAAGTTGAACTCTGTTTTTAACGAAGATGAAGAAGATGACCATAGAGTTGTGTCGTTTTGATAGAGTTGTGTCGTTTTGTGTTTAAATCAAACTAAAACGACGTCGTTTTCATTTTTTTTTTTTGTGGGCAAAACGACGTCGTTTTATGTTATTATCATTAAATTAACGGCTAATAACTCTGTATTTAGGTATTCTGTAGCACGGTGTTGTTGTATAGGCTGTAGATTTCCCCATGGCATGTTCTCCAGACAGTTTTAGGCTGATTTTCCCACATAAGAAGCTATCACCAAATAGCCGATGCTTTGACAAAGCCTTTATTTCCTGGTTTATTCTCTTCTCTCATTGGCAAGATGAGTCTTATTTCCATCTATGCCTCACCTTCAGGGTGAATATAAGAGATTATAATAGAGAATCGGCCCTAAACCGGAGTTAATTCTCTGTTTCATGTAAACCGGATCAAATTGGGTAGTTAAAATTTTTTTCTGCATATAAAACAAAACTTGTAACAGAATCATCAATATACGATTCTTTTGGCTCTCTCTCTCGAGTCTCTCTTTCTTCATCCTCTCATGGAAGCTAACAGGATAACGTGTTATGCATCCTCACCGTCAATCTCATCTTGATTTAGTAGTGTTTATCCACTCATGAGTCATTGAGTATAGAGTCTAGAATCTTTTAATCTCTCTATTTAACCATTGTAAAACCTAATTAAGTACTATCCATAATCAATACAACTAAGTAGCACAGAGATGGGTACGGGGACAAGAAACGGGTACGGGTACGGGGACAGAAACGGCATAGTAAAAATTTATAGGGGACGGGTACGGCAGGGATATCTCATTTTATAGGTAAAAACTTAGAATATGAGAGGATAATACTTCAAAATCTAATTAAAAAGTCGTAGAAAAAAATACCTGAGGACTAAGAAAAGAGATTGATAATTGTAAGAAAGAAGAAAAGTGAAGCTATAGAACTTAAAAGCGACTAGTTAAGAAAATAAGAAAAGAGATTGATAATTGTAAGAAAGAAGAAAAGTGAAGCTATAGAACTTAAAAGCGACTAGTTTCGAAAATTTTTTTTAAGAATTTAATTCATAAATCCTATCAGACCGAAAAAAACCCTAAAAACACTACATGGCATAATCTTATTGGCTAATATTACTAAAACATCTTATTGGCTAATATTACTAAAACATCACCTACTTAACTCATCTTGTCCCCGACTAATCCCAAACGTCATGGAGACGTCCCCGAACTGTATCCATGTCGTATCCGTCCCCGGGACGTCTCCGATACGGGGACGGCACCTAAAATAACGTCCCCGTGCTACAAAGAAAATTAAATCTATTTTATCATTGGGTACATCCTAATTTCTTTCACGTTTCTCTTTATTTTGCTGCTAATAAAGCTCCATTGAGCTCATTGACAAAAAAAAAGAAAAAGAAGCTCCATTAAGCTATGACTATTTTCTCAATAAGTACTTTTGAGCAACAATATCTCAAGCACTAAATGATTAGGTTATCTTACATGTCTTTTGTTTCAGACGTTTGAACATCCGTGGATGTGTGGATTCGTTCCGTCGAGGATTAGAAAATCAAATATAGAAGTTAACTAAGGTTTGCATAATCGGATTGTAGCGAGATGTGAGGTGGCTCATTTTGATTTTGTTATGCTTTATGGAATCAACCTAAAATAACGTATAGCATGATACTGAGAACCGAACGGGTTACCGTAATCTCGAGCTTATGTGCATTGTTACGGTAGGTACGAACAACTGTGGGTGTGCTCGGGAAGATTCAAAAAGCCGGCAATTCTTGATATTTGGGCTCAACTCATTTCTGTTCTGATTCATCTTCTAAAGCCCAAAACAATTGTATCTCGTGGTAATTGTGTATAATTGTTGGGTTTATTCAATTATTAATCCAAGTTTTTAGGTTTTTTTCAGTATATATTTATGTTTGAACTAGTTGTTACCTATGAGACGAGTGACGACAAAACGGACAAAAACCAAACAGGGGAGAAAGAGAAGAAACGATTTAGATAAGAAGCTATTTGTCTGGTTAAAGTGACACGTGGCAGATTTTCCAACTATAGCCGTCATAGAAAAAGCAGAACGTAGGACCCAAAACAGCCTATCTTAACCAAGTTTTAAAATTAAGAAATGTCATAAATAGCCTCCTAAGTAAAGACATGATCATGGGTCAATTTGGGTATTTTCTGAAAACTCTTCTTAACTTTTTTTGTTTTTTCTTTTGTTTTGTCTTATTATAAATCTCTCAAGCGCGTGGCTCTGAAATCGCGTCCTTTTCGCGTTTTTTATTGAGATCGTCAAATCAAAAATGCGTTACTCTTTAGATTCTTCTTGTTTCCAAGGTTTATAGATTCACACAGATAATTCTTGAATTTATTGTGATCGAGTCTTGTGATTTGGATGGTTTCAATGATGAGAGAAGCTTCGAAGTTTCCGGTGAAGCTAGAGATCGTGGAAGATTCTCTTGAAGAAGAACACGCTCCTCTCAACAAACGTACTAAGGTTTGATGATCTGTTTCCGTTGCTTTGATACGACATAATATCTAATTGCGTATTTTCTAAGTAACTTAGATTGTAACTTGATTTCTATTATTAAAAAAAAAAATTATATATTTGTTTTTTGGTTTGTAACGAATCAGATATGGAGCAATGGAGTAAACATGCCTAAGTTTAACTTACTTGAAGAGCCAAGTCCTCTGGGACTGCGTTTAAGAAAGAGCCCATCTTTGCAGGAAATGATTCAGATGAGACTTTCTCAAAGTGTTGATGACACAAACTCAGAAACTGGTTTTGTTAAAAAAGAAAATATGAGTTTTGGTCTAGGAACCGTTGAGAAGCTTAAAGCTTCTAATTTTCCTGCTAAGGTTCTCAGGATTGGCCAATGGAAGGTGAGCCCTCAAATTTTGTTTTTGTTTTTTTTTTTTTTGTCTTTGTTTGCCCTCAAATTTTGTTTTTGTTTTTTTTTTTTTTGTCTTTGTTTCATGGTGTGTTTTTTTTTTGGAAACTAAATTTGACTTTTTGTTAGTAGTATGAGTCGAAGTATGAAGGTGATTTGGTTGCAAAATGTTACTTTGCGAAACACAAACTTGTGTGGGAAGTGTTGGAACAAGGTCTTAAGAGCAAAATCGAGATTCAGTGGTCAGATATTATGGCTTTGAAGGCTAATCTTACAGAAGATGAACCCGAAACGCTGACTATCGTGGTACAATATGCAATTTTGGTGATCCTCTCATTCATCTCATAATGGACCAATTGTTTATTTGACTTGTTATTTTGTTCTGTTTCAGCTGGCTAGGCGCCCATTGTTTTTCAGGGAAACTAATCCTCAGCCTAGAAAACATACTCTGTGGCAAGCCACATCAGATTTTACTGATGGTCAAGCCAGCATGAACAGGTAACACGACATGTCTTGTCTCCTAGTCCTAATTTATATATCTTTTGTTATTCCAATTTGTAATGGGTTCTGTATCTTTTGTGATATGGTAGGGAACATTTTCTGCAATGTTCCCCAGGGATATTGAACAAACATTTCGAGAAGCTTGTCCAATGTGATCATCGCCTGTTCTGTCTGAGTCAACAGCCAGAGATAAATCTGTCCTCACCGTTCTTTGATTCACATCGATCTATGTTTGAGGATCCCTCCTTTTCTGGATCTCATAGTGTTGGTGGTCAGTCTTCAGAACATTTGTCTCTATCTCAGGATGCACTATCACCTAGCTCAGGTATTGTGTTTTGTTTCCGCTCTCTGTTTATATTCTTTTTGCTTAGAGGTCTTAATTTCATGTTCAGTGATGGATGCTCGTGGGATTGAAGGCGCTGGAGCTTCTGTTGATTCGAGCAATACAAACAGTCGGAGTCAGATAAAAGTGCCTGGATTACACAAATCTATTTCGATGAACAATTTCCTAGCACTTTTGTCAGAACAAGCTTGTAAGAACAACCAAGAGTTTGAAGAAATGAAACAGTTGCTACTAAGTGACAACCAACCGGAGACATCAGATGAAAAGTCTGTCATGTCAAAGGTGAATTCTTTCTGCAACCTCTTGAAATCTGCTGCAAACTCACAGCTCAATATCGAAAATGGTGATGACGATAAAGAGATTGGAGACGATATAAATAAAGAGATGAGTGAAGGAACTGCTTCAAGCAGCAAGCCACAGGGCATGTCAAGGAAAGACTCATTCAGTGATTTACTGGGAAACCTACCTCGGATCACATCCCTCCCAAAGTTTTTGTTTAACATTTCAGAAGAAGACTAGTAGATAGTTAACCAAAAAAAACCTTCTTGTTCTAGGAATCTTCAACAAGTAGCTGTAAATCAAATTACCTAAGCAAGAGAATTTGTGCTCTTGTTCGAAAGGATTTGTAGAACTTTTGTGTTTGATGATGAATCCGTGTAAAGAAAATGCTTTTGTGATTTCGTTTGCTAAAAGACATTTTGTCTGACCATTTACAACAAACCCTAAAGCTAATGAATGTCTCTCAGGGCGTTGCGCAGAGGTTGACGCAAGCCCAGGGCGTTTCGAACGGATTGTAGGCCTGTACTAACCAATAATTTCGTCCCTACATTTTTGGGTATAGATTCAAACGTCACAACTTTGTAGATACTGGTTAAAATCTGAAGTTAATCTTTTTTTTCTTGTGTTCTTGTTTGTATAAGATAAAGTTTCTCTCTTTCTATCTCTCTGAAAACATTACTAATAACAAAATACAAACATAGCTCTAGTACTACACTCATCCCCAAAAAGAAACAATAAAAAGCTTGCTGCAGTGCTTTCAAGACTGTCTAGGACCTACCCGCTGAACTAGAAACTTATTTCATGATGCCAAAATTTCCCTGAATAGCCTTCTTGTCTGAATGCCTCTTCTGCAAGATGATTATATGTCAGAATCTAAGTGTGTTGAAGTAGCAGACATCTATGGTGCACATTTCTGGTTCTTTCATTGTCCTTTTGAGGTGGTGGATGTTATTTACAGGCCACCATGAAAGATCCTTGAGTCAAAGAAAAAAACTTTGCTCCTTTCTCAGATGGTTTGCTGGTCTACATGCATGACTCAGTTGAAGAAGTACTGTGATTCAAGCACTTTCTTTAAATCGAAATCACCTCTTTTTGGTACTGGAGGAAACACTAGATTTGGGTATGATTCTTGGAAACTATGGAGTAACTGTATGAAGAGCATAACAATATCAACACAACAGTTACTAAATCTAGGGGTAGAAAGAAGTACTAACTAGTGCATCATCATTAATGTTGATATGCAAAGCTCGAAACACAATATTTTGTTCATGCCTAAAATTATAACCAGAGTTATTGAAAACTTACATCTTCAAGGATCGGTGTGTTGTAAAGCTCAACGAATTTCTCTCTAAGTATTTTGTTCATTGTATCAACGTCACATGCATGGGTCCAGTAAGAGTCATGCACACCTGCAAAACCCAACATTGAATATGAAGAAATCCCATATTTTCTTTTGCTGGAGACATTGGTTGAATTAAAAAGAACAACCTGCAAAGTTTAGGCCAGCCTCTCGACATGCAACCGCAGTCATCATCATGTGAGTGCCATCCAGCGAGTGCACAAAGTTGGGAGGAAAAGCAGTTCTTTGCTTCCTAACATCCACCTGAAAAATTAAAAGTCTTTGAAGGTTAAGGAGAACATATTAGTTAAATGTTGCTTAGTGCTCACGAAGAAGAAAAGAAAAAATAGGCTTTACCGTGTTACCCTCACGCTGCAGAGCCAACACCTGAAGAGAGGTTCTTATCTGCAACCAACGTGGCCATATTTGGTAAATAGTCAAACTTATTGGCTCACACCATATGATGACTTGTAGTTTAGAGGTAGAATTCCGAATGGATAACACTTACCAGATGTCTTTCACTTCTGCAATAGGGTTGCACAACAGGAAGTCCAAGAGGGGTAATCCATCGCACTGGATGATTATCTGAAGCAATTATCTGTAAAGTTGACAAGTCAAAACACAGCTCTATTTGGTCTCTCAAATACTAAACGTAGACGAGCAGAGTTAATAATAAACATGCTACAAGACCATACCTTGGCACAATCACCAAGCCAACTCATAATGGCACGTGCCGCTTCAAATATCTCTCCCAGGGCAGCTAGGGTCACCTAAGCAAAAATGTTTCAAGTATATATTTAGTTCACTACTAAAAGTAAAAATTATAAGAGTTAATGCTACTACTCTTCTTACTTTTGCAGAATAGCAAGCAGCAGCAAATAACATTCTCTCGTCAGTGATAACACCTTTCTCTTCTAATCTTCTTTTTATTTGTTCACGCGCTCCAACATAGGTGACACCATATACTGACGTCATTACTGTCTGTTTTACCAACTTCCTGTCGACCTGAATTTAGAAGAAAACTTAGCATCATCGCCAAGAACTTTTGCTGAGGCACTATATTCAATCAGAAGACAAAGAGACTCACTTGATCGATAAGGATCTTTGCCAATGCAGCGGTTGGGTTTGACTCTGGATCCTTTTTGCTGTCCTTCTTCATTATTTCATGGACTCTATCTCAGCACAAGCGAAAAAGAGAGGAAAAACCATTAGTAACAACAGTTGACAATATTCCAAATCGGATAATGATTCGGCAGCCACTCCATTTAAAATTAATATGGTACCTCAGTGAAATTTCGGAATAGACATCAGCTGGTTTTTCTCCTGCAACCAGATTAACTGCTGCAGCTTCAAACTGTGAGAAGCCAGTTTACAAGAAGAGAACTGTATGAGATTGCCTATTACTTTCAACAAGAGAACAACATCAGACAATAAATGTTCACAAGAGAGCCTACACTATCTCTTCCCAAAGCTGCATAATGCTGTAGACCATTGCACGATCCATCCTGCACATACAAATGATTCAAGGTAAGAAAAAAAAGTTGTTTTAACTAACGAATGAATAGAAGTAAAGTGAATCAGAGTTGATTCACAGCCCGATGGAAAGACCACATCTGGCGAAACTAATTAAAACATATAAATGGGGAAGAAACAGCCCACTTAATTCTTCCACATTAATTTTTTTACAAAAGGCAGGTGTCAAGTAACAAAAAAGAGTACAATAACTTTGGATACAAGTTAACTGTGCTTACCTGATGAATAGGCAAATGGGAAATTACTGAATACGGAGAAGGGCTTTTCAAAGCTTTTGTCAGAATAATACAAGCAGCTAAACATTGAAACGGGTCTTCGGCCTTTAACCACCATTGTTTCCCATGAATAGGATTTTCAGCTGAATCCATTATATCATCCAAATGGTTTTCCACAAAAGTCAGACGCGCATCGTGTGAAAGCTTCTCAATACCACCTGCATAGAGGTTAGCTAAATGTATTTTCAGCCAATGCAAGCCTGACTTTCCAAGTGGTCGTCCTTCAGAGAACTCCAGTATTCCACGGCAAAGATCAGAACTCAGATGATTTAGATGAGGATGCATTGGGTATGCACGACCCCTGAAGTCAAGATTGTGAGGGTAGTAGAATCCTTCTTCGTCTTTCATTTTTCTAGCCACCTGAACTGACAATCTTTAGTCCATATCTTTTGATAGTTAAGTGAAGACGGAACATAAAACATTGTAAGCAGTATGAATGTATTTCTTACAGACAGTTTGAGCTCCACATCACATCTTAGAGAATGCCTCTCTCTGTTAATCTTGGTGGCCTTTCGAACACTCCATTTCCAGGATTGGATTTCTTCTGGATCCTCAGAGGCTGGCTTCTCTGGTATGGGAACCTGTAAAAACAAACAAGAATGAGAATAAAGGCTGCATCAGACTCATACCATCAAATTCTATAATTCTGTAGATGAATGGACACTTGAAAGAAAACCCTGAAAGATAATGGCTGAGAAATTATAGTGACTTACGTCTTCACGATTAACTAAGCCTGCAATGTTGCCTCCATCAGCCCAGAGCCTTTCTACCACATCAAGTATTTCCCTATTAACCCTCCACTTGGTGTTCCCAAGTGTATCCAAAGCCTGTTAATGTTCAATTTCGGAATAATAATATAAGTCATTTTCCGACAGCAACAACAAAACATATATTACAAAAGAGAAAATATCAATGTACCTCAAATACTCTATGAGCGGTCTTGTAACTAATATCTCTAAGTGCATCTTGCTGCTTTTTGGATCCATGAGTACGCATGATATAGGAAGGTAAAAACAAGTAACCACCCTTGTCATATCTGAAGAAAGTGAGACAGCATTTGCATAGTAATTACGAGAAACTCATGGTTATAAATAATGCTGGACATGAGGTTCTTAATAATAGGGCATGATTCATAAGGGCATATAATCTAGAGCCAAACAAGAAATAGTTTTTCAAAGCATACCCTTTCCATCTCTTTGGTGGCACTAACATTGGAACATAAGGAATTAACATATGCTTGGCCTGCATGAGATAAGAACAACGACAGATCACTTAAAAGCTCATGAGATGGAATCGAATAGCTTTACATCAGAAAAGATGTTTTACTCACAGATTTATCCAGTCCTTCAAGGAGGAGCGAGTCACATTCAATAACTCCATATCGTCTCACAAGCTTTGATCTGCAAATTCCAAATTTCCAGTGATAGGTAAAGTAAACACCATAAGTATATACCCGAGTTGAGAATAATTAACTTTCTTGAATATGCATATGTGGATTCTATAGTACCCTGGATATTTGGTTACAGTTTTAAAATTGTGTCTAAATGCAGGTCGAAATTCGGGTACAGATTCCCCTGACTGGGTTAGGGGAGGTTGTACATAAGCTGTTTCGATCAATAGTTCCAGTAGACGGCTTCCAAGCTGAAAATTGATACGAGTCCAACAATAAAAAAGCGAAAATTTTAAATAACAATTATCAATTTCACTTAAAAAGGATTAGAAATGCCACAGACCTTAGCTTGTGTGGCTCGTCCCCAAGGTTTGGTACCTTCACTTGTCACCACTTTTAATGCATCAATAATCCTTTTCCTTCGGATAAAACTATTAACTCGTTTCCTAAGCAATTGCTTATCCTTCAGTTCCTCTTGTGAGTCACCCGCATTGTTCTTCCGAGTTTTCTTCAAGAAGTTATGAATTCTCACCTGAGAATCAACCAAAACCACAATTAAATCATCATTCCCTTAATTGAAACAAAATGACTAATCATTCACACCTCTTGCTCAATAGCTATGCCAATACTGACAGCAGCTTGAACAACTTGGATACACCCATCTTCATGTCCAGACATGACCAAACCCATCATCTTATGCATCACAATAACCGCCATTTTATCAGCAGGCAAAAGCTCTATGTGAGGCGCATAAGCTGCTCTAACCTTCTTACTCTTGTTCTTCTGCAGCTTTTGCTCTTTCTCAATCACATCTTTCAAGGGTTGGAACCACCCTAAGAACATATGTTTCACATAAGGCAAATTCGGAGCCAGATTCTTCTCACTGGAACCACCCTAAGAACATATGTTTCACATAAGGCAAATTCGGAGCCAGATTCTTCTCACACATCTCCTTCTCCAAATCTCTGTATTCCTCCACCATCTTCTCCCAAGCTTCAGTCTCTTCTTTCACTTGTCGTCTCCTCAAAGAATCAAATTTCCTCTTGTCGATATCTTTCCGCTCGATTTTCACGGTCTGGTCAACCATTCTACTCAAACCCTTGAGAAACAAAGCAGAGATCCATGGTGGGTCTTGCATAAAAAGCCTCCTCTGACCCGAAAGTCCTTTCCTTTCAACGGGATTTTCAAGTTCATCAATCAAGCTTGATCCTTTAATGGCTACGGCATATGAAGAGTCTTGATTCTCGAAGCTCCCGATGATATTACCGTGGAAATGGATGGAATTAGAAATGGGTTTTTCGCTTACGGAGAGAGAACTAGAAGAGGAAGAAGACGAAGAAGCTGAAATCGGAAGAGAAAGGTGTTCGAATAAAGGAAGAGTTTTGCGGCGGAAGAGGGCGGATGAAGGAGGTTTAAGCCAGGTGACCATAGAAGTTTGGCGCTTAAAGTGCGACGTTTGGGTTAAGGAGAGAGAAGGAGAAGCCGCCGCAGCGGAAGCCATGGATGGATGGAGAAGATGGTAAAAGATAAGGTATTGATGTTAGGGTGATTTTACGAACATTTCAAGAAGACAGAAATTTCGTGAACAACTCTCTAAAACCTCTACTATTTTGTTCTTTTCCAAATTAGATATTTCCCCATCTACGACGGAGGAAAAAATAATATATATTTCCTCAAAATATAATTAAGAATTTCCATTGGAGTCACGATATATGAATATTCAGTTTAGAAGAAAAAAAAATAAAAAAATAAATTGAGGTGTTCTTGGAATAAAAAATTATAGTGAATATGAACAATCATCATTTGAATTAGGGCTCCTGTAAAAAAAATTATATATATATATATATAAATGTTTTTTTTAGTTTGAGTTAACCCGAAAAAAAGTTCAAGGATAGGAATAAATTTTAAAATATTCTCATTTTTCAAAATTAATCTTTCATATTTTAAATTTTTTTTTTTTATCATATTTCTCTTACGAAAACACCACAATATTACAATACTAGCATTATCTTATTAAATAAAAAATAATAATTTTATTTCATTTCTTCGTCTTACCGATCTATTCTCGGCAGTATAAGATTTATCTTGTTTCTTCTACCCAAATCGTTGTTGATTCAATTCCTTCAAATTCCAGTGACATTGCTTCAACATCCGGTGGGATTTGCGGGAATATGCATCAAATTGTAACAAGATTTGAAGTATGAGTTGATTGAGAAGTTATCTCACATTATCGAGATTTTGAATAAAATTCAATTGATGTTGGTATCTAATGGAAATATGATTGATAGCCATGTTTTCTAGGTCGATTAAGATTTAAGACAAGAGATTGATAATATATCTTTTTAGTAGTTAATTCTTAGGAAATCGAATGGAAATTAGTGATAGATTGATTTTTTGCAAATAAGAACGAGTTTGTATACTTAGTATAACTTAGTATAATTGTTTGTAGAAGTATGATTTCGTATAATTTTGTATAATTGTTTGTAAAAGTATAATTGTATAATTGTTTGTAAAAGTATAAATGCGTATAACTACCAGAGATAACTAATATAACTGCCTATAGCTTTATACCATTTGATATTGACTTTTTTTTTTTTTCATTTTATCTCACGAAACAACGAACAAGCTTCGCATCAAGATATAATTTGATTTTAATGGTCACTTCCATTATTCTATTCTTGATCAATCTCCCAATAAATGATGCCAAACTATTTGGATTTTTCCTTGCATTCCCATGGTTCCTCCTATTCCTTTTATAGGGATACTATGATAACCTGGTTGAGTATGGAGGATTGAGAAAAGAATTCAAAAAGAAGTTGAGTGGGATTGAAAGTGTTTTGTTTTGGGTTGAAGTTAAAATAGGCTTGTCTATTGGTGAAAGGTGAAGTAACCATAAATGAAGTAATTTATGAATTGGGAGTTCAAAGCTTGTCTATTGGTGAAAGGTGAAATAGCCATAGATGAAGTGTTCATTTTAAGAGGTTTAATTTGAGGTTGTCTTTGTATTGAAGAAGTAGTAAAGGAGCATTGTAAGAGACTTTGTAAGAAAAAGTCTTTTTGAATAAAGTTTAACATTAATTCAAAAAAAAAAAAAAAAGAATTTGATTTTAATGGTTATTATTCAAAGAATGGAAAAGAGAATGAATGGATTGAATGAGAACGTGCTAGGTTCTACATTATATCATTTAAGACTATGAAGGAGATTGAAGTGCTAGTGGATGAAATATTAAATAAGATTAAGATATAAGAATCTACAACTGAGTTACATTCTAGTTATAGTGAAGTCTCATGCACAAGCTTATATATGTGATGTTTATATTTTTATTACCTATATGGATAAAGAGCAAAGTATAAGTGTTTTGCACTTAAAAGTCATCTATAATGTGGAGACAGTTCCGTTGCAACTTTCAAGAGTAGAGAAACAAAGTTCATCAAAAAAAAAAGGAAACAAAGGAAGAAAGTCTTAGTGGAAAAACTTAGTTGCTGATGTAAGACGCTCCCAGACACGAAGACCGAGGCACCAGATCTGAAGACCTTTGAGCTGCTCCCGTCAGTTCTGGGCGGCGGTCTCCGCCGTATCCGTCGCCCCAGGCCTCTCCTAAGCTTCTTCATCCTACTCCTGGTTCTTTCACAGTGCTTGTTTCATCTCCACCCTCCCATCCCGACTCCAAATCTCTTAAAGATTTCTGGTCAGGCTCGATACTCCATCACCACTGCATCATTGTTGGCCGTCTCCTCCGGCTTGAAGGTCACAGTCACTCCGTAACACCGGGAGGAAGAGTATCTCATCTGTCGCACTCACGTCGCAGTGTTTGTGCCAGTTCCATCCTCGATTATGTCATCCCACCATCCACCCTGTGTTGTATCGAATTGGGTGATTCCGATCTCTTCACGCAGGTCCACATATCCACACCATTTCAACGAACTTGTTCCATGAGTGCAGCCGTAGTTCGAGGCCTCCCTTCAATCGCTCATGAAAGTTTGAGCCGAAACAATCTGACGAGATCTATACAAATCAGGTCCAACTTTAATCTCACAACCCACCAAATCTTTTCTGAAGCTTCTCATGGTGATAACGGTTGTTGGGTTTCGAACGGAAACCACGGAGGAGTACCGAAGTCCGTTTTTATCTCTGCTCCATCTCCCGGTCATCGTTGCCGGAGTTATTTTCCGATTGTGAATCGGACCTGTAACCACCATCGTGTGGCGTTAATTCCCGGACATCTTGATCCGGCACTGTCTTCGAGAGGCTTTCTCGTTGTTCGTGTGGCGTTAATTCCCGGACATCTTGATCCGGCACTGTCTTCGAGAGGCTTTCTCGTTGTATCTATGGTGCGTATGCACTGCCTTCTCGCTTATATGTTGCTCATCAACGCTCATTCTGAAGCACCCGAGTTGCCGGAAGTTCATTGGAGACTTGTCGTGAGGTATGCGGCGGGAGAAGAGAAGGAAGAATTAGGGCGAACTCCAAGCCATATATTGGGCCTGTTTTGTGTTTCAAGTCATATTTCGGCCCATGAGCCCACAACTTTCATCCATGAATTTAAGTCCAAGATCAAAAAGAGCCTTTGGGCCACAGGAGCAAAAAATGGGCTTTTAAAAGATAATTTTTCAAAAAGAGCCTTTGGGCCACAGGAGCAAAAAATGGGCTTTTAAAAGATAATTTTAATTATCTGGGATTGAGGAGCAAAAAATGGGCTTTTAAAAGATAATTTTAATTATCTGGGATTGTATCTCCCTAGGATATAGTGAGCTAATTGGATTAATAGTTTTCATAGTTGCTTGTCCATTGTCCTTAGTTATTAGTAGCGATCGGTTGAAGACCCGATTTAGCGAACACATCTTTGTAACGTTTGAGTAAGTTTAAAT
>CM071716.1:10757929-10777171 GCA_036630335.1 Physaria fendleri | reverse complement strand
CACGATCATCTCTTTCATCTTCAACTTTTGGATTTTGAAGCTCAAGCTACCATGGTGTCCATCACTATATATAAATTAGTTCGAAGTTTTTTATTTTTAGGCCGGTTTCAAATTATATCGGGTATCAAATATTTTATTTATTTTTGCCAGAAACATTTATTTTAAATATGATAATTTGAAATAAATAACAACCCGTGTTAAACACGGATAATGATCTAGTTATTGGTTTATTTGTTGGAGTTTTTTTTTTTAAACCGGCCTATTGATTTTAATATCTATTTTAGTATTGTATTTGTTATCATTATGCTACATGATACCAACAGTTATTTTATTTTGTAATTTTATTTAAATAGTTTAATTGATTATGACAAGTATTAATAGGAAATGTAAAATTGAAGAACACTGTCAAATATAAGATAAAATTCAGATAATGAGTATCACCGTTTATTTAAAAACAATGGAAAAAGGGTGAAGCGAAAGCAAGAAAAATGAAAGCAAGAGACCAGAAGATGGTATTTGGAGGAACTGAACTGCTATTGGAGGGAGCAGGTGCTGGAGCCATCTTAGAAGAAGAAGTGGCGGCTGGTCCGGGCATGGGCATGGGCTTGGGCTGGTGGTGGTTAGGTGACATAACTACTACACTTAGTTTCTCACCTTTAGCACAGTTTGTGGGAGCTCCACTTATGAAGAAGTAAGGACCTGAGATATCCAATTTAACTTTTGTGTCTCCGTCTTTGTTTTCTTTTAAAGGCTTCTCTGTGCTGCATCTATCGTATTTTTCTTTTGTCACTTCTAACACCGAATCCCTTTTCGAATCGTATTTAAACACTGTCACATCATCCAAAACACATATTTAGAGGCTCCATATTTCTTTGTTTTCTCTCTAAAATTTGAATCTCGACCTAAGGTCGTGGTTCCATTTAAATGATGCATTGAATCATATACACAATTGAGATTTTTTTTTTAAGTAATAATAATAATAAATCATAAAACAAATATTTTTAAATACTTTAACCCTTTTCTTAAAAAAAAAAGGGTAAAAATAGAAGAAAAGTTACCGAGAGTGTCTCCGACTTGAAACCGGACGGTGGCAGCCCAATGGTTGAGAGTGTCGTTGTTAGATTCAGGAACCTTCCATGCGTCCAAGGAGCCGCCCACAACAATGGTTTTACCCTCACCAAAGTGGTAGACTGTGCTAAATATTATAAACATTAAAGAGGACATCATAGAAATCGAAGACGTCATTGTTCTTTATTTTCTTTTTTTCCCCTGTTATATGTAATTGGGGCTAAACAGGTTTTATACAAGAATGAGGTTCTGAGGATCGAACCAGATTTGGTGACAAATCGTTATTTTTTACAAAATCGAGTGTAATCTTCCCAGTAAGCCAATTAATCATCACTTTTATTCTCTGTAGGATTATATTCTTCTTTTTCTTTTTTTCTTTTTTCATTCTTTTTAAAATATAAAACTGTATTCTATATTTATTAATTCTAAGGAAAATTAAAAATTTATAAGGTTTATATCATATATCTTTGTAGTAAATTCTTCTATTTGGGCATTAAATCAGATTTTCAAACCAAAGTAGTTTGTTGATATATACAACAAAGTTTATCTACATACTACTCACCAAAATAAAATCAAGTAATTTTATGATTAAAGAATTTCCACATAAGCAGATTAAAGCTTATGATAAGCATTACTAACAGAAAATAATTAAATTGTGGGTTAAAAAGAAAAAAAGTGAATTCGAAGTCTGGATTTAATGTAACAATCTTAGGGCTCTATTGGAATTAGAATTGTAGAGGATTTGATGTGATTGAAGATATTTGAAATTTCATGAGATTTTAGGATATTTAGTAGTTTATATTTTTTACCAAAAAAAAAAGTTATGATTTTTTTTTTCAAAGAAAAAAATCTTCTTATGATTCGGTGAGATTCAGAAAATACTCTTCTGATTTTAAAAGATTTTTTAAAAAAAGTCTAATGTTTGTTTATAGATACAATGTCTTACGAATAACTATGCTTATATATTACATGATGAGGATACTGGTACAGTTGGTGGTTGATCCTTCTCAAGCTGAAGCTGTACCTGTTATACGTTCTATTTCTCACCATTTCTAACAATTTCTTGTTTCAAACCTCATAATTATTTCTCACTTATACCGTAA
Organism: Physaria fendleri; assembly: GCA_036630335.1. NCBI lineage: Eukaryota > Viridiplantae > Streptophyta > Magnoliopsida > Brassicales > Brassicaceae > Physaria > Physaria fendleri. Next base: position 10,775,000 of record CM071716.1, on the reverse strand, counting down.
TGAACGTTGGTTAGTGTTGGGATTCTTTGTATATGGAAAAGAAAAGAAAAAAAAAATTGATTGAACTAGTTCATTTGAAGATTGAATTCTTATTTAAAAAATTGATTGGTCTCTCTAGAAGTTGATTTTGCTAGATTCTGCATACAGATTCTTGTATGTATCTGTTAAACTTGGGAGCTTTTGTACTGTAACCCCCTGCTACCCTATCTGAGCTGGAGATTCTGAACAGTCTGGCAAAATGCTCGACCCGAGATCCCATTATCTCTTTGAACACTCAAATCAGACACTCCGTCGGTTGTTTACCTATCTAGTCCTAACCGAGGTTCTATTAACCCCGAACTGGAACTAGCAGTTGGTTCGCATGTGCACTAGGCTAGTATCATTTCAAGACTTAGGTAAGTTATAACAACACATACAATACATTAAAACGATTCCAAACTCAGAGTTCACAAATCCAGACAACTTAAATCCGTGGTATACAATCAAAGATACTTAAACATTGATATACTGATTATTTTACCCTTTTTTACCCTGTTTATCGGTGTTTCCAGGTAGTTTTGTTTTCTTTTCTTTATTTATCAGAACTTTTAACGTAGAAATAAAAGAATAGAGACGATACTACAGAAAGGGAGCAGAAATCAAGACTTAAAAGGCCAAGGATGCGTTTGGAGGCTTCAGTGCGGCTAAATGCAATCGAGATTTAGAAGATTTCTGAAGTTTCGAGATAAAACATCAAGGACCAAGCCAAATTCACTCGTGCCCATCCCAATTCGCTCAAGCACTTCATCTAGGGTTTCACTAGACGACTTGATTGCTTGCAGAAGAAGAAAAAGAAGAAAAGCTTCGAGAAGTACTAAGAGCTCAAGCGAAACCACTTGAGTTTGCTCATGCTTGACCTCTTCTGGATAGAATCAAGATAGGTCAAGGGCAAGAAGATATCTTCAAAGTGGATAAGCACGGAAGGATCGAGAATCGAATCTAGAAAAGGATAAGCACTCCGGGCTCGAGCGAATCCAACTCAATTCGCTCGTGCCCGAGGGAATATTAGAAGGATCTCGAACTTGACCTGTACACTATAAATAGAGGCTCCCTAAACCATTTGTATTCATTCAGTTTCAACATAAATAAATTTCTAAATAAAGTTTTGCTTTTTTAAAGATGCTTCCTCTTAGGGTTTCAAACCATATGAGCGAGTAGTTTCCTAGTAGAGGCATTGAGGTCAGGGTTCCCAAAGGAAATACCTAGTAGTTTGTGGGTTTGTCATAAAGAGGGCTTTCATAAGTAGATCTTTGTCTATAACCAGTCATAATGCTGGATCTGGCCTGATCACCCAGATGTTGAATCTATGGTTAATCATGGACTCTTGGCGGAGCCTTGGTTCTCTGAACCGTTATAGATGGGCAGCTAAACTTTGGCGACGAAAGTGTTGTTTAAATAAGGTTGTGAACATATTGGACCTGAACGAGATAATGCTCTCTAAGGGGGTGGTTAGGCAGTGTGGCAGTCCCTGGTCTCAACCTTGCAACCTGGTGGTTAGGCAGTGTGGCAGTCCCTGGTCTCAACCTTGCAACCTCTAGAGTATGACGGCTATGATCATTGATGTGGCTTAGTCAATATCCGTGTCTAATTTTAAGATATGTGTGTCATCAGACCCTGAATAGATGAAAGATCCACAGTTTCTAGGTCCCTAGGGAATCAATGCCCTGGCCGTCTCTAGACATTAGTTTATTATTATTTTATTTTTATGCAAACAACCTCTCAAACAACAAGTCCCCTCCCTTAGGATCTTAGATAGGTTTAGGTATTAGGATTGAAGAGTAACCTTGTTCTCTGAGGATTGATCCCGCTCTTTGCTACAAGTGATTTAACCGTGCACTTGTGGTAACGACTAGGTTAAACTCCCGAGGAAAATCTTTGGGTGAAACTCATGTGTGTTCTAGGGTTCAACGAACCAGTGCATCAATTTTTTTGGCGTCGTTGCCGGGGAGAAATCGTGTTACTTTCGATTTGAAAGTTTAAACTTAATCTAGGATTATTTTACATTTTCTGCTTTTCTTTTTAAATTTTCTTCATTTATTTTGCTAGTTTATTATAAATCTCTTTCAGGTACAAAAAAAATATGGAGCCAAACCGGGAGAACCAAATGATGAATGGATTTCAGCAAATGTTTCAACAAATACAACAAGATATGCAACAATTGAGACTTCAAAATGCATACTTCCAACAACAAGCCCATTTACGCACAATCGGTGAAAACAATGCACCACATCTATTTTATCAGAACAACCCGCTGTATTGCATGCAACCAGGAGATACCCACAAAATAATTAAAATGGTCGAAATAAAACCCTTTAACGGATTCCCTAACGAAAACCCATTAGACCATTTTAACAGTTTCGAGGATTTGGCCAATACAACTAAACATCCAAACATTCCATCTAGCCAATTCAAAACTAGGTTATTCCTTTTCTCTCTATCTGATAATACCAGAAAATGGTATAGAGACCTCCAACCAAAATTCTTAACCGGCTAGGATAAAGTCAAAGAAAAATTCATCGTTGATTTCTACTCAAAAGAGGAACAAAGGAATACCGAGAAAAGATCGCAAATTTCATTCCACTACTGAGAGAGGATTTTAGGGAAGCATGGAGGCGTTTCAACAATTATTCTAAAGAATGCCCTCATCACGGCCACTACGCAGAAAATGTGTTGCTATATTTTTACCGTAGAGTGAGACAAAACTTCCAGCAGACCATTAACACTGCGAGCAATGGAGATTTCAGCTCTCGGAGTGTCGAAAGAGCTAGAACTCTAATTCGGAACTTAGCTGAAAATTCCGATGCTTACGAGGAACCAGAGGAAGCCTTGAGAATATATTCAACAAAAATTGACGAACTCAGCGCTGGTATAGACAAGCTTATTATCGCGCCTAAACGCGATTTTTCTGTCACCCCCCCTGAAAGTATAAGTCCCATTTAAATTCACTGAGAGGAGAGCTATGTCTACCAGCAGATCCCGAATTCAAACTCTGAGCTAAAAGTCCAAGCACCACAACTTCCTGAATCCTATCCCGCAGAGCCTCAAACAAATGAGTTGAAGGCAATAATGTGTAAACTTTCCTCAACCCAGCAAAACTTCTGTCAGGAAACTTTCATCCTTCAGAAGGCATTTTGGACGTTAATCTTAGAAGTGGAACAACAGTAAAAGGGCCCACTATACCGCCACATATAATCAGAAACGAGAAAAAGGAGGCCACAAATGAGAATGCACCAGACGAACCTTATGTGGTAGTTGAAAAAGAAAGCGCATCCAATTGAGACTTCAAAACAAGAGGTGGCTTCGCACGAGCTCTTGGTGCTTCTTGAAACTTTTCGTCCTTTTCTTCTTCTGCAAGCAATCAAGTCGTCTAGTAAAGCCTTTCGATGAAGTACTCGAGCTAATTTAGATTTAATTATTCGAATATATTAAAATAAATATTACATATTTATATAAATTGGTTCTAATAGGGTCGGAATCGAAATTGGGTATCAGTATCAAGATATTTTGCTCATCCACATAAATTTTTTATATATATATTTTGATTAATCGTTTTGCTTTTTATCTTTTCTACTATAAAAATTTAAGAATTATTTGAAATATTTGTAAAGTTTTGATTTATGTTTGATTTTTTTTATTTTTTTATCGAGGGAAGTAACTAAAACCAAATATTCGATTTCGTAATCAAATAGAAAATACTTAAAACTAAATATTTGATTCGTGATCTAATAGATATCATATGGAACCAAATATGTATCTTATTTATAATTCTAATGCTAGAAAATCGAGAGTTTCAGGTATTCTGGAAATTTTTTTTTCTTTTTTCAACAAAATTTTTTTTTAATAAACTAAAATATCAAATAACAATCATAGTTAACGTTCCAAAGATGGTTGAAATCAAATAGGTATTGTATTATCAATCGAGCCAAAATAAAGTGGTAAAGAAATAGCATGTTTCGCCAATGAGTCTGCAGCTGCATTCCTTGTTCGACTAATATGATCAAATTGAATCTCTGTCGTGAAAGGAAGTAAGCGTGGCCAAGTCTTTGGGGAATGAATGGCGGATGTGAGACTAGCAGAATCTGTCTCGAAAATAACCTTATCATAACTCATATTCCAAATGTAATTTAGTGCCCAAACTAGAGCTGTAGCCTCAGCTTCCAATGGAGACAATAACCTCGGATAAACTTTAATTCCATATAAACGAACATTCCCAAGATAATCTCTAGTATCCACGAAATTCCACATCTATCATACAAATCTTGCCAAGCAGCGTCTATATTACATTTTTAAAAAGAGGTAGGTGGCACTAACCAATTTTCCGATGGCTTTGGCAGTGAAGATGGCGAAGAAGATGGCGCGTTGAGACTCGTATTGCTTAACCATTCCATCGCATCCGATCTTGCCTTTAGATATTATGTCGGTATATTTTTAGGTTTTTTGTAGTTTTCTTTTTCTATTCTGAATTTATGCATATTTTTTTGGATTCACTGATATTTACTCAGGTAGTATTACTACAAACCACTATCAATTTCAATTTCAGCTACCACTCTGCACATGGACATTGGGCCCTTTATCTTACATTAGCCCAGTAAGCCCATATTAAAACACCGTTGTTTGCATTCCAGCACTAACTTTAGAAAACGACGCCGTTATAATCTGATGCGGGGTTTTCTTCTTTCTGGATAAGAGCTTTTTGCAGATGCGAGGGTTTCAGACTTCTGGCTCTGACTGAAGAAAAAGCGCCATGGCTGGGATTACCAGCACCGTAGGATTCAACGCCGTTTTCGCCGGAATCACCAAAACATTTTCGTTTCATTCACCATTATCCGTCGATTCTAAGCTCTGTGGCCTTCGTCTCTCCAAAACCGAACTGTTTTTCTCTAATCTCTCACCTTCTCCTCGCCGTTGCCTCGCCGTTACTTGCCGCTTCGGAGGTGGTAGTGGCGGTGGACTCTAATCTCTCACCTTCTCCTCGCCGTTGCCTCGCCGTTACTTGCCGCTTCGGAGGTGGTAGTGGCGGTGGAGGAGGTTATCGTTTCTCTGGAGATTCTAGACGAGGTAGGCCGAAAGAAGCCGATGTTGATGAAGCGCTTGATATCTCCTCCATTAGGTAAGGTTTCATCATATCCAAGTTGTGATTTGAATATATATTTTTTTGGCTGTATCGATATGTCTAAGCTAGTGTCTGCTTTGAGTAGGTCAGCTACTGTTAGGCTTATTGATGGGCAACAAAACATGGTATAAGTAACCGATTTCTTGAGATTATAATAAACTACCGCTTTGATTCTGCTAACAGATTTATAATTTTTCAGTTTGTTTTGCTCTCTGTAGCTTGGTTTAGTGCCTAAAGACGAAGCCGTTCGAATGGCTGAAGATGCTGAGCTTGATCTGGTATGTGTTCTCTCTTGTAATACATTCGATTTTTTTTTTTTTAGTATATGCAATGTTATTGGTACTAGATGAGGGTTTACATAGGTAATTATAGATGTAATACATTCGATTTTTTTTTTTTTAGTATATGCAATGTTATTGGTACTAGATGAGGGTTTACATAGGTAATTATAGAATTATCTTTCTACCAAGTAAACCAGATGTTCACAGATTAATTAACCTACAGCGAGGCTTCAATGTAACTAAACGAACCAACTTATAATTGATAGATTGTTTTTTGTTTTCAGGTCATATTGTCACCTGATGCAGATCCCCCGGTTGTTAAAATTATGGACTACAGGTGGGTATCGAAACTTGCATTCTCCTTGTACATCTACCAACTGCTGTGGAGTATTGTCAGTGATGATGCTTTCTGTTTTCTCTTATCAGTAAATACAGATACGAACAGCAAAAGAGGAAAAAAGATCAGCAAAAGAAAAGTATTGAATGTTCATCTCTTACTAGTTTTAGGGTTAGGGATGATATGCTTATCAACTTACATATTTTTCTTGTGTTTCTTCATATCAGCCACTCGCATGGACTTGAAGGAGCTTAAAATGGGGTAAGCTTTTGGGTTTTTGTTTGTGATGTTGCAAATGAAGTGTTTGGGACTGAATTTTTCCCCAACAGTTATAACATTGATCAGCATGATTATTCCGTTCGCCTAAGAGCTGCCCAGAAGTTCTTGCAAGATGGTGACAAGGTTGTTCCCATTATCTTCATAAGCTGCGAGAGTTGTGTTCAATCTGAATGTATCATGTGTATGCACACAGGTTAAGGTGATTGTGAGCATGAAAGGACGAGAAAATGAGTTCAGAAATATCGCAATTGAACTCCTAAGACGTTTTCAAACCGAAATAGGGGAGGTAACATGTCTCACTCCTCTTTTTCCTTACATATAGAAGTATGATATGATGATGTAAAAGTAAACTATGTGCGAATTGGAGAGTCAGCTGAAACTTGTCCTGGATCTGTAGCTTGCGACTGAAGAGAGTAAAAACTTTAGGGACAGAAACTTGTTCATAATCTTGGTGCCAAACAAGGAAATGATCCGGAAACCACAAGAAACATCCTCAAGAAAGAAGAAAAAACAAGCGGAAAGTGAAGTTTCAACAGCAGAAATAATATCTGAGCAGCCTCTACAAATGGAGTCTGGAGTTTAAATCATGTGGTAAGGATTTTAGTGAGCTAAAAGTAAAGTTTTGTATATTTACTTCTCTACCATATCTCAAAACAGACAAAGCTTATAACTTTATTACTTCCAATAGAGAAACTAGCCAACCATATATATATGTTTTTTTAAAAAATAAAATAAAAAATAAACAGAGCTGCATTTTAATTAGTCTAGATAAATTAATTATGTTGGAATAAATGTTTAATTTACTGTTCTGTCATCTGGGTACAAAATATGTAAGCATTTATGTGAATTTACGCTAATCGTAATTGTTTTACTACACCGATCACTCAACTAATTGAGTTTAGATATGAATAAATAAAATTATATTTTTTTGCTATCAAGTAAAAGACAAGATGGAAAAAAGTTAAAAGAAGTAAGAAGAAATTGAGGAAAATTTGACAAGTGTGATGTTGCTAATGCCTTGGAAACTTGCTTAATGACAATAATGGAGACTCTACATTATCTCTATCTTCTTCTTCTTCTTGCTTCTTTTGTATCTGATGAGTCATGAGGCTACTCTCTTCTACCTGTATTCACATTGGGTTAAAAGTAGTGTTGAACAACTATATATAGAGTAGATTCTTGGATTAATAATCTCCACTACTGCGGTTGATGCCAAGAGATGTTCACACTTGTCAAGCAAGATATTCTCTTTTGTTACTATAACAGCCAGATCTAAAATATCTTTATTCATCTCCTCCATTTGTAAGTGTAAAGACCAGATGGATGATCCCATGCTCTGCATAATATCAACAGCTGAGGACATAGCCAACTCCGCAAGAGCAATAATCATTAAATCATAACTCGGGGGTTCTTGGTCTTTTGTGGAAAGGTGAGAAACCATATATACCTTTGTTCCTCCGGTCAGTGGAAGACTCAGAGTATTTACTTCCAAGTCTCCAACGGCGCCAGCTAAAGAACTAATGTGTTCTCTCTCAAGTGTTGCCCAATCTTCAAGGCAAACCATCTGCACCAATAAGTGTCGTTCCAACTATAACAGGGGTCCCAAGTGAAGTCCGAAAATTTGAAAAAAAAATAATGGATATCGAACTCGAATATTTAAATAATAAAACTATCCGAACCACTAGACTACAAACATAATTAATTTCTCATTTATAAACACCGAATTTTATATATATCTTAATAAATTGTAAAAAATTGGGGCCCAAAAATTCCAAAACAAATCGGGACCCTAAACGATCGCTTATGTAGCTTATGCCACGGAACGGGTCTGACACCAATACTTAAGAGGAAGCCTTTTAGATGACGAGAATGATAATGTGATGAACACAAGTGGAAGTGAAGACATAGATACTTGATGATTTAAGATAGATTCAAGTTTTGTTTCTAGCTTCAGCTGTTGGAGACAAATTCTTTGGTACATCACATGATTCCGTAGGTCCAAAATGTTGCATGCCAAACATTGTAGGAGTTTCCTGTAGCCTCCGAGATTCTTAAAATAGAGGAAGAAGATACACACCTAATACTAATTATGTCACATTCTCACCAGAGAGTTTTTTTTTTCTTTACCTTGGCAATTAACCATTGTAGCTTAGTGCCTCGGCTCGAGCATTTGCAAACCGCCATTGCCAATATCTATTGTAGAGTAAATGCAATTGAACATGTTCTATAAGTTTATCAGGAGAATCAAGAGATGTAAGTTTGATAAATTGATCAGACTAAGAACACAAAAAATGTTTAGAAAAAAATATTATTAGACTTTCAGGAAAATAATGTTACAATCTATATTCATAATTATAGTAGAATATCAAACCTAATTTTCTTAAATAAAGATAACAATAAAGTAAATATCTCTAAATGAATATATTGTAGAATATTCTCATTATTGTTGAAAATCTTTCTTTTTTCTTTTTAAATGATTTCAATAATATTCGGCGAATCTTCGTAGTTCATTATATATCTCTGATTCTCCATACACTCTTCCGCAAGCTCATACGTGGTAACATGTGTGAGATTGGACATGTCTTTAAGATAACGGTGTTACACAAGCTCATACGTGGTAACATGTGTGAGATTGGACATGTCTTTAAGATAACGGTGTTACACCCTGTGATACCCCGACCGCCTGGAACCCTTATTGCGCCCATACCTGTCACTAGACCCATGGGCCGCAGCCTGGTCTGACGGCCGGTGCATCACTTCCAGAGGTTTTAAAGATTTGTTACCAACCCTACAAATCACCACATGATCTCGTCCGGTGTTTTGACCTCACTCGCACCTGAAAATATAAGTGTACTTTGGTGACATAGGTGACCAAATCAACCCTTTATAAACCCTCCTCATACACTACCAACTATCCGATTTGGGACGTTACAATCACCCCCACTAATAGACCGCAACGTCCTTGTTGCGCAGCCAGACCGTCACCCCCTGATGATGTGAGCTCAGCTAGCTAAACATGCATCTGGGTTCTGCTCTGATACCAACTACAACACCCTGACCACCTGCAACCCTTATTGGGTCAATACATCTCATTAGGCCCATGGGCCCCAGTTGCATATGGGTTTTGCTCTGATACCAACTGTAACGCCCCGACCGCAAACGCGTATAAGGTGACACCTGATGAGAAAAAAAAAGACGCCCGAGAACGCAATCGGCATAGCTTCTTCAATGCATCTTCAATTCGTCGCAACTCGTGATCCACACGCGACCCACAATCAATCGCTAAGGGCGATTAGTCCAAATCAATCACTAAGGACGATGAGTCACAATCTATCACTAAGGGCGATAAATCCCAGTCGATCGCTAAGGGTGATGAATCCAATGAAATCGAAATCGCAAATAAGGCGAATTTCGAAACCAATCGCACCTAACCATTTTTTATGATGCTAAGACTGCGAGATGATAGAATCGAATCAAACTAATTTGTATGAAGCTTATGGCTCTCGTACCATGATAAATCGAGATTCGGACCTAGCCATTTTGTATGAGGTTAAAGCTCTAATACCAAGATAAATGGATGAGAGTAAGAACATGAAAGTGTTTAGGAAGAATTATTATTAGACTCTTATGAAAATAATGTTACAATCTATGGGGGTGATTGTTACAACCTAAAGCAATCAAGCTTTGTAAATCTCTTAATTCAAAGCAATCAAGCTTTGTAAATCTCTGAATTCAAAGCAATCGAGCTTTGTAAATCTTCGAGTTCAAAGCAATCGAGCTTTATAAATATTTTTCAAAGCCAAAGCCACTTTTAAAAATCTAAAGCCAATTTGATGATTTTTTTCCTTTTATGGAATAAAAGTTCAAAGCCATAAATTTTGGGCTTTTTTTTTTTTTTTTTTTTGTCCAAAACCTTAAATCTAAAGCAATCATGCTCTATAAATTTTTGAGTTCAAAGCAATCAAACTTTGTAAATTCTTGAATTCAAAACAATCGAATTTTGTAAATCTTCGAGTTCAAAGCAATCAAGCTTTATAAATATTTTTCTAAGCCAAAGCCACTCTTAAAAAGATAAAACCAATTTGATGATTTTTTTTTTTAATGATATAAAAGTTCAAAGACATAAATTTTGGGTTTTGGAAAATTTATTTTGGCTTTGGAAAACTTTTATGGAAATCATTTTACGGAAATTCTTTTATGGAAAGTTTAACAACTTTTTAAGGAAAAGATTTATAACATATTTCCATTTATTTTTTAGAATTGTTTATGAAAAGAATATTGTCATGTGTTAGACTTAAAAAATAATAAAATATTGTTATTTAATTTAACAAAACATTTTTTATTATATAAAAAAATTAAAAAGATACTATTTAATAACTTTTTCCATATTTATGTTAATTAAAAATATATTTAGTTTAAATTTTTTTAATGATCCTATCTAACAAAAAAAATTTCAATATTCTTAAAGTTACTTATTTATCGTAGCTATTTAAAGAAAAAAAATTACTTATCTAAAGAATATGAAATTATACTTATTTAAAAAATAGAATTATTTTTATTATTTTATATTAAGATTTTACTTTATGAAGTATATAATAGTATAAATAATTAAAAATACAAAAACAAAATATGAAGTATATAATAGTATAAATAATTAAAAATACAAAAACAAAAATATTGTACACAAAATCAAAGGGAAGAAAAAAGTACGTATCATTATATATATATCTTATTATATAAAGTAATGTTGGAATAACGTGGTCGCGCCACGTGTCAAACATGATAATTGGAGAGATCGTGACATGTGTCACGTTACGTTAATCCAACCGTCGATTTCTAAATTTTTAATTTGGTAAGTTAATTTATTACGATTGTATTTAGTATACTAAAATATATGTGTAATAACAGGATAAAAGTTTCACAAATGTTAATTTCTAAAATCTAAATAAGGTAATTAACATTTTAATAATACTAATAATCAAAAAAATGTTAGTTTTGAATGTAAAATAAGTAAATTTTCAATTAACCTCGAAAATTAACATTTTATTGTAGAATATTTATGAAATATTATATATTTATATAATAATAATATTTTAAAAATGTTAAATATCCTAAGATGTATTAATTTAGTTGGCTATAAATAGAATAGTTTTTATTCTTCTCAATTCATCTTGAAAACAAGATTGTAATGAAAGAAACTCGAGTCACGATTTCTAAAAGTAAGGTAGGATTAACGTGGTCGCGCCACGTGTCAAACATGGTAATTGGAGAGATCGTGACACGTGTCACGTTACGTTAATCCAACCGTCGATTTCTAAATTTTTAATTTGGTAAGTTAATTTATTACAATTGTATTTAGTATACTAAAATATATGTGTAATAACAGAATAAAAGTTTCACAAATGTTAAGTTCTAAAATCTAAATAAGTTAATTAACATTTTAATAATAGTAATAATCAAAAAAAATGTTAGTTTGAATGTAAAATAAGTAAATTTTCAATTAACCTCGAAAATTAACATTTTTATTGTAGAATATTTATGAAATATTATATATTTATATAATAATAATATTTTATAAATGTTAAATATCCTTAGATGTATTATTTTAGTTGGCTATAAATAGAATAGTTTTTATTCTTCTCAATTCATTTTGAAAACAAGACTGTAATGACAGAAACTCGAGTCACGATTTCTGAGAACTTTGTTTTTGACGTGGATGTAGGCAGAAGCGGAGTGGTGGATAACAACGGGATCCACGACTCTTGAGAACTCAGCCAATCTAGGGGTTGTGTTTGAGGCATATGTAGACAGAAGCGGAGTGGTGGATAACAACAGGATCCTATAAATGGAGATAAGCTCATTACACTGATTTCAACTATAGTGCTTAAAGAACATCTAGTATATATACTGATGATCGATGTTTTTTTAATCCATATCAATGTGGCTTCTTATAAGAGAATGTTTTAAATCTTTATGTAGGAAATACTATAGTGACGGATGCTAGAACGAGTATAGGACTATTTAAGTTTTTTGTATAGAATAGGATATAGAAATGTGACTGATAAGGGGTAGAATTGAACAAAGATGGTATAAACTCATCTCTGATGGAAGCTTCATCCCATTAAGGAGAATTACTTATGGGATATGGTTAGCAAAGCCTACCCCAGGCACCTAAAGCGATGGCTTAAGGCCTCTCAAATATTAAGAAAAATTAGGTCCTCTCAATGATGAAAATCTATGTGGTATAGATATATAGTGATTAGTGATTTTTTGGTAGTAAATGTCTAATGACGGCGTCTGGATACCAAGCAAGATTTTTTAATGAACACTTTTGTTTATATACATTTTCTTTTGTTTTGCCATAGGTTGCAGCATGCAAATATTAATAGCCCATCATTTAAAATCCACATCTTGAGTTTTTTTACGTATGTTTTAAAAAGTGAACCACATTTTTAAAATTATATATTTATGAGTTGGAATTAATAAAAAATAACTTTCAACGAATATTGTCTTTTTTTTTTGATAACATGAATTTCATTTGTTTTGTATATTATCGGATTCTAATTTATGAAATAGGTTTCATTATTAATGTAAATGTTTGGGTACACATGCATATTATGCATATGATATACCAAATTTATCATGTATATGTAAAAGTCCGTTTATATTATGTATATAGAATAAATATAAGTTTTTTCCGACTATATAATAATAAAAAAAACTTCACCTGCTCTTTTCACCTGCTCTTTCGGTATGTAGATTATCATTAAAAAAAAATTAGATAGTAGTAAGTTAGGCCACAATTAAAAAAAAAAAACTTTATGCCTCCGATATTTACGGACCGGTCCGTATGGATAGTGAAATAATTACACTTTTTTATTTTTATTGGTTAATGAGTGATATAATTCATCATGTTCTTAATAAATAGGAAAACACTGTAGGTGCATTATTTCATTTTTCAAAAATTTGCTGATCAACGTGAAAGAAATAGAATTGAGTTTTTTTTTAAAAAAAAATATTAGTCTGTAGTTTAATATGAATAAGATATATAAAAATTTTATGTTTTAAAGTTTGAGAGAAAAAGTGTTACAATTAGAGAAATATTGGTAGAAAATAAATTAGGTTTGAGAATTGAATACACTAAAATAACTTTGTTTTGAAGTTACATAGATTTACTAAGCACAATAACTTTGATCACGGATTTAATAGATTTTAAATTACAAACTTTAAAATATGTTATAAAATTTTAATAATTTTTAAAAATTTGAAATATTAATATTTTATGATTAATAGTAATTAATTATTTTTATTCAATTATTTAATTAACAAAACCCGTGCATAGCACGGATCTATCAAAAACTAGTATATATATACATTTATATTTGTGTTTTTTTTATTAATTATATTTTAAAAGTAATCGTCATACATACCAGAAAATAAGCTGGTACTTATTTATCTGGAAAAAAAATTGGTCGTAAACATAACGAATAATCAAAAATTATAAATGATATTATTATTTATATTTATTTTATATAAGTTTTATACGGTGTGTTTGAAATTATAAATGATATTATTATTTATATTTATTTTATATAAGTTTTATACGGTGTGTTTGGTTTTTTAGTATTTTAATTTATTATTTATTTTGGTTCAATGAAATTTTAATAAATATTTATTTATTTATTATTAATATTTATAAATATTTTGATATTTAAAAATCACATCCGTATATACCAATCACTTTTCATTTAATGCTAAATCTCTGAAGATAAACCTACAGCTAAAATCCTACAGCCATAATCCTACAGCCATAATCCTAAAGGTACAGTCCAAAAATCTACAACTAAAAGCCTACAGCTTTATTCCTAAAGTTACAGCTCGTAATTCTACAGCTATACAGCCCAAAAATCTACTGCCAAGAATTTACAGCCAAAGTTACAGCCCCAATCAATCAGATCCTAAATCTGCTTTTTTATTTTTTTTGTTTTAATCTTTTTTTTTATGTTTTTTTTTCTTACTCCCTAATATAAATTATGTATATATAACAATTGTTTTCAGTGAACCAATATTTTTTTTTCTCTTTGGTGTCTTGAACTACAAATTCCTAAGAATATAAATATCAGAAAACAAAGAGATTGATGAAAATGTTTTTTGTTTTATTCATATCAATATATGACAAAAGTATATATACAACTGTAAGTATTGGAATAGTTATGAAGTTTATAGACTTATTTTTTGTCTGTAGAATTATTTAGACAGTCTTTAGACTTATTTATGCAGTCTATAGACTTATTCCAGTAGTAAGAGATCATATATGTATTAATTCAATGTGCTAGGATCGTCATTTTAGTTAGGGCTGGGCATTTTACCCGAAACCCGAAAACTCGAACCGAACCGAACCGAAAAATAGTATTCGGGTTCGGGTTCGGTTCCAGCTTAGTACCCGTTCGTTTCCGATTATTTTAGACCCGCGGGTTCGGGTTCGGGTTCGGGTTCGGGTAATACCCGAAGAACCGAACGGGTACCCGAAGTACCCGAAATAGGGCTGGGCATTTTACCCGAAACCCGAAAACTCGAACCGAACCGAACCGAAAAATAGTATTCGGGTTCGGGTTCGGTTCCAGCTTAGTACCCGTTCGTTTCCGATTATTTTAGACCCGCGGGTTCGGGTTCGGGTTCGGGTTCGGGTAATACCCGAAGAACCGAACGGGTACCCGAAGTACCCGAAATTTTCCGACCCGAACCGAACCGAAAAATAGTATTCGGGTTCGGGTTCGGTTCCAGCTTAGTACCCGTTCGGTTCCGATTATTTTAGACCCGCGGGTTCGGGTTCGGGTAATACCTGAAGAACCGAACGGGTACCCGAAACTTTTAATCTCTAAAGTATATATGTGTATCTATAAATATATGGGTATAGAGTTCGGATAATTATGGTTACTTTTTGTGGGTATAGAGTTCGGATAATTATGGTTACTTTTTGGGATATTGAGTATTTGTGGTTACTGATTTTTGGGTATTTATGATTACTTTTGGGTATTTATGATTATTTTTGGGTATTTACGGGTACAAGTAACCAAAGGAACCGAACCAAATAGAACCGTTTTTATTTCGGTTCTTATTTGGGTCCTAATTTTAGGTAACCAAAACCGAACCGAACCCGAATTATATGGACCCGAACCGAACTGAACCCGAGTCGGTTCCTATATGGGTACCAATTTTTAAATACCCGAATTACCCGAACCGAACCCGACCCGAATACCCGAATGCCCAGCCCTAGTACTCTCGAGGGTTAAACATGAATGAACCGACCTCCTGAAGCCTCTCTGGTCCCATTATCGGAAGTGTGTGTTCTCTTAGCAATGACTCTGCAAAATATTTTCTAATGTGGCATGTGTGACATGTTCTATATAACAAAACAAAATTTTACGTTTCTGATAAAAGGAAATAGATAAGATTTGTTAACAAAAGTCAGTATGGCCGAGTGGTCTAAGGCGCCAGACTTAAGTTCTGGTCCTCTGTCGAGGGCGTGGGTTCAAACCCCACTGCTGACAATTTTGCTTTTTGTATATATATATATATATATATATTTTTTGCTAATTTTATTACGACTTATTACAGCAAAAGCATTAATTAATGGTGGATCTTAAGTTACATTAATATATAAGCATTAATTAATGGTGGATCTTAAGTTACATTAATATATTATTTTACTAAAAATTCCTACAAAGTCAAATTTTAGTTTCATATTTTTTTTTTTCATAACAAGGACATAATACATTACAAAACATAGAGATAAATAAGAGAATACTATACAAATAAGTAGTGGGATAAATCTCAAATGTTAGAAGAGTTGTGATTTTGATTTAATTTAATGCGTTTATAAAATAGGAGGAGTACTTTAATAAACATGAAAATACACTCCAGAAAAATCCTAGATTCGTGATCAAATTTGTATCCCAGTGATTTAATATTGCTTCCTAAGGGTAATTAATGGATGTAGTATTTGAAATTCATAAGTCCCTTTATGAAATTAATATGTTCCATTACAAAACTTACTCATCTCAATTTTGACTAAACCTGTCCGACTATGTGGAAGAGGCCCAAAAAATCATATGGTAGCTATATATGTATTATGTATCTTCCTCTAATTCTCAAGGAGAGTGGAAAATGTGACACCTTAATTTTTTATATATTTTTTTTGGTTTTATATGTGAGCCCTTAATTGCTATTATTCATGAAGGTTCTCAATTCTGTTTCACCATTGCAACTTCTCTAGGGTTTTGGCCTATCTCTCACCATGATTCTTGAAAGAATCTTCAACTATGTTTAAACTTTATGGCTGTATAATAAAGATTATATCCCAACTTAATTTAATGATCACATTGATGATAGTAAAACATGCCACTAAAGTATAATTAGTTAAAAAGATTATATCCCAACTTAATTTAATGATCACATTGATGATAGTAAAACATGCCACTAAAGTATAATTAGTTAATCAATGCCCTCTACCCTCGGGAGCTGCTCTGCAACAACGTGGACTCAACATTCATTCACCTTGCTGCCTCTGTAGTCTCTTAGAAACAACAAGACATAGATTGTGCATATGCTAAGGAGTTTTGGAAACTCATGCAATGGAGAAGCAATATGAACCTGCGGAGCAATATGGCTTCACCCTTGATTGGAGAAGCTTTAGCTGTACTGACGGTAATACGCAGGGCCCAAGAGACAGGTATAACTCGACTTCATGTGTTCATGGATTCAAAGGGATGTCTACCAGCTATTACAAGTCTCACAGTTCACCCAAACCTTTATCTCAGATATCCAGCATCTTTCAACTTTATTTTCCTCTATATCTAATTGCTTTTGTTCCTCAGAGGCTGACTTTGTGGCAAAAAAAGCTATGAGAAACTATGTTTTAGACTGTAATCTTCGTACTAGAGCTCCTTAGCTGAGTTCTGTAATCTTCGTACTAGAGCTCCCTAGCTGAGTTCCGTTTCAATGAAAAGTATCCAATGTGTT
>CM071716.1:10741395-10753016 GCA_036630335.1 Physaria fendleri | reverse complement strand
GAGACAGATGTATGAGACAGGAAACCTGATTTCAAGCTGTAACCATGAATGGCACATATAAGCATAAGATCACCAGAGACAGGGATCAGACTCATTATCGTGCTTGAGTTCAATCTTGTTCTTGATAACATCAGCTCTTTAAACAGGCTTACCGAGAGCTCGGTCTCGCCATTGGATGTGTAACCATGAATCATTGCATTGTAAGCTACTAAATCTGGTCTACGAAACTCCTGAAACAGAGTACTTATCATGTCAATCTTTCCACACTTCGAGTACAATGAGATGAAACCAGTAAGAACAAAATCGTGGGAGTAGCATCCTGTCTTTGTCGCAAGACTATGGATTTGCATCCCGAATCTAAGCTCCTGCAACTCTGCAACAGCGGGAAGAATATCAAGCAAAGAAGTTGAATCCAAACGAGTAGAGCTTTCGTTGATCAAATCCCTAAACACCTGAATAGCTTCTTCATACATTTCATTCTTTCTGTACCCAGAAATCATCGTATTCCACAAAACTGCGTCTTTCTCAGGCATTCTGTCGAACACTTTCCTCGCATCTTCAACTCGCGAAAACTTGAAATACATTTTGACTATATTCGAACCAAGAAGCAATTCTGAGTCAAACCCATCAATGAGAAAACTTGAAATACATTTTGACTATATTCGAACCAAGAAGCAATTCTGAGTCAAACCCATCAATGATTGCTTGACAATGAAGAACACAGCCAGCTCTCTCGTCACGAAACCCAGAAGCAGCCGAGATAGCGAAGGCGTAAGTGGAGCTGTTAGGTTTGAGATCAGTGGATTTTCTTAGATGGGTAAACACAGAGAGAGAAGAGTGAGGTGATTCGTTAACGGAGAAGCCGCGCATGAGGACATTAAAGAGGAAAACGTCAGGTCTATGAACGGAGAGAAAAAGGTTCCGTGCATAGTAAATGTCGCCCAGGTCGGAGAGTCGCTGAGTAAGTTTGGTGAGTAATGAGATGTCGTTTCCGAAGCCATGGTGAATAATCTGAGCATGGGTTTGGGAAAGGTGAGAGATTGAAGTTGATCTTGTGAACAGATCAAGAAAATTGTTATTCTTTATCACTCTGTTTTCTTCTTTTCCTAAGCTAATGTTTTCATACCAAAAAATTAAACCTTGAATGCGTGGATCAAAGAGCATTTACAGGTGATCAACGTGGAGCATGGTTATTTATGGCCATGGAAACTTGCTTATTGGCAACAATGGAGGAGGAGTCTCTTCTGTACCTTCTCCTTCTTCATCTTGCCTAGTTTGCATCAGATGAGTCCTGAGGCTACACTCTGTTATCTGTTCAACGCAACCAAACCTCTGTTTCAATTCATCAACTATACAAACTCAATTGAGTTATTGGATTATATGTATTGTTTACCTGCATGACCGCGGTTGATGCAAGAAGATCTTCACATTTTTCTTGCATGGAACTCTCTTTTGAAACTACTACTGCGAGTTCTGTAACCATTTTGTTCATCTCCTCCACCTGCAGATACAAATCAGTTAGAGCAGTGTGCATACGATTGAGCCCTGAGAGGTACTTCGATAAGGTCTCACCTTTGAGAGTAAAGACCAAATGGATGATCCCATAGCCTGCATTACATCGAGAGCCGAAGACATAGCTGCTTTCAATGATTCAACATCCACCTTTGTTCCTCCTGTTGCTGGAAGGCGGAGAGTATTTGCTTCTAAATCTGCTATGGCTCCAACTAAAGAACTAACGTGATCTCTTTCAAGTGTTGCCCATTCTTCAAGGCTCACCATCTGTGCACATATTTATGCATAAGCCATGGCATGATCTGATAGTATACATGAAAAGGGAGAGCCTAAGCCTACCTGATCATTTAATAATGTGTTGAGTTTGATCTCTAGTTCTAGCTGTTGTAAGCCAATCCTTTGCCTGATCACATGATCTTGTAGTTCTGATATCGTCTGCCACACATTGAATAGGGATTCCTGAGAGTCAAAACTTGATTCTTTAGACTTTTTTAGATCAATCAGTTGAAGAAATAGTCAGGTTATAGAGGACAGGAGTGTTATATACCTCAGAAGTTAATCTTTGGATATACATTACAGATTCAGCTCGTGCAATTGCAAACCGCCACTGTAAATATCTATTGTGGAGCAGGCGTAGTTGATGAACATCTTCGATGTAGCTTGCTTTTTTGCCTTTCTTGACATCGGTTGTGGAGCAGGCGTAGTTGATGAACATCTTCGATGTAGCTTGCTTTTTTGCCTTTCTTGACATCGGTGATGAAACTGAGAACCGAGGTCGTCGTACTAGATTGGGTGGCGGTGCTGGTTTGTCTTATCCGTGAAGGACTTATCCCTCTGGAAGGTGGAGTTGATGGTCTAGCAAAACAGGAGGTATTTGTACCACGAGAAGGACTTAAACCTCTTGATGGACTCACGCCTCTTGAAGGGCTTAATCCTCTTGATGGACTCACTCCTCTCGAAGTACTCATGCCTCGGGAAACAGAGGATGAAGACGAAAACGATGTTCTACTTGGTGAAGCAGGGCGAGATCCAGAAGCAGACAATGGATGCAACCTAGCTACAGCTGTTGCTAAGGTTTCTCTATCTAATGAACCTGCAGAAGAAAGTCTCTGAGCCGCACGAGCTATGTTATTATCTTCAGACTTTGTTGGAGACACTAAACCACCATCAGTAGATGTGTTACTAGAAGATTTATGCAAAGGTCTCGAACTGCTGGACAAAGGTAGTGACATTCTCCTAAGAGACGGCCCCATTCCAGTCCCTGAAGTTGGTATACCCCTTGAAGCCTTGTCACCAAGATCCAAGCTTCTGTTTAAAGAATTTGAAGTGATCTTTCCACCAATTCTACTAGGCCATCGATGCTGTTCTATTAACCGACTATGAGGACCATCTACAGGTTTTGAATTCTCAGAAAGATCAGACACATTATTCTTCCCTTTCAAAGGACTTCTTTTCCTCTCTGGCGTAGGTTTCCTTGATATAGAGGTCGTTTCAGCCTTCTGCTTTTGAGCTATATTTGAGGAAGGTCTCAATGTTCTATCAATAGAAGAACTACTAACCAGTTTCTCCTTCTTACTAACAGAGACTGAGACTGAATCTGACTGAAGTGAAACGCTGAGGCTTCTCATAGTGGAAGGCCATAAACTTTCAGGTAACCGACCTGTAGATAGCCTCCTAGATGAAGCCGGTAAGTCTATACATCCTGTAGATAGCCTCCTAGATGAAGCCGGTAAGTCTATACATGTGTCACGTATTGGCGTAGAGGGACTAGTCGGAGATGATGGTGTTGAAGGACGCTTCCTCTCAGCAGAAACTGCTCGTTTTGCAGCCACAGATTGAGAGCTTGAAGACAATGTGGGCCTTGTGACGCTTGGCGAAGGGCATCGTCCTGTTTTGGTTGGCGTTGGTGATCTGTATCTTGAACTGACTTCCATTGTTCGAGGACGGCGAGTGGCAGCGACTGCATTATTCTTTTCGGATGGAACAAGACGTCGCCTTGTAGTATCTGTTGCTACATCCATTCAAGCTAACAAAACTAACTTGCATTCATTAAATTTACCAGTTCATGCCTCTCGTTTCATTCTGCAATTGAGCTAAACAATAAAAACAGCTCCAGTTGCTGTAAAGGAAGTCCCTTTATTCTGCAAGAAACCCAAAAATCAAGAAAAAAGTAAGGTACCTCACAGATAGACATGCAAAAAATAGCAAAGGATGTTGAACAGCGAGATAAAGAAAAGTAAAAAAGATTCTATCTTTACAACAGAGATCCAGATCAAGACTAAACAATTAAAATTTCAAAAGAAACAAACTAATGATGATTACATAATATAATCCGCGAATAAACCAAAACAAACTCAAACACAAACTACAAAACCAAGAAAGATCTGAAAACTAGCAGTGGAAGAGAATAAAAAAATTAAGTAGAACAAGAAAAAACAGTGCTCAAACAAGAGAGACAGAGAGAAAGGTGGGTTTGAGTTCTAACTAGTTACTTGCCGATTTCCAATGTCAAGGATATTTTCGTTGGTGATCTGTATCTTGAACTGACTTCCATTGTTCGAGGACGGCGAGTGGCAGCGACTGCATTATTCTTTTCGGATGGAACAAGACGTCGCCTTGTAGTATCTGTTGCTACATCCATTCAAGCTAACAAAACTAACTTGCATTCATTAAATTTACCAGTTCATGCCTCTCGTTTCATTCTGCAATTGAGCTAAACAATAAAAACAGCTCCAGTTGCTGTAAAGGAAGTCCCTTTATTCTGCAAGAAACCCAAAAATCAAGAAAAAAGTAAGGTACCTCACAGATAGACATGCAAAAAATAGCAAAGGATGTTGAACAGCGAGATAAAGAAAAGTAAAAAAGATTCTATCTTTACAACAGAGATCCAGATCAAGACTAAACAATTAAAATTTCAAAAGAAACAAACTAATGATGATTACATAATATAATCCGCGAATAAACCAAAACAAACTCAAACACAAACTACAAAACCAAGAAAGATCTGAAAACTAGCAGTGGAAGAGAATAAAAAAATTAAGTAGAACAAGAAAAAACAGTGCTCAAACAAGAGAGACAGAGAGAAAGGTGGGTTTGAGTTCTAACTAGTTACTTGCCGATTTCCAATGTCAAGGATATTTTTTTAATGAGAGATTTTCAGAGAAAGAATCTTTTTTTTTTTTTCAGTGTCTTTGTCACGGACATGCCATGGTCAGTGGTCAGATGTGCTGGAAAATTAAATGGAGATTTTGCTATCCTATTATCACATTCCAAACAGTAAACTTACTAAATTAGCAACTCTACATATTAATAATTAGTCCTATTATCACATTCCAAACAGTAAACTTACTAAATTAGCAACTCTACATATTAATAATTAGTGTCACAACGTTTTGATTAGTAGTAGTAATATAAGGAATTAAGGATCTAATCTAACCAATTAGCAAAAAAGGAGTTTTGATAGATTTTGGTGTTTTTCTCCAAATATTGGAAGTATCAAGAATCACTGGGTGATAGAGAAATGGTGAAATGCAGTAACAGTGTTGATTGATTCATGATGTTTAAATTTTCTGGAAAAAGTGATGAATGAGGGGGGAGAGAATCAATGGAAACAACAATAATTCAGATTGAGAAAAACACAAACTTCTAAAAGTTTCTAGTGAATGAGATGGATCTGATGAAGAATCCAAAAATGGAAGAAAATTCTCAATTTTTTACTTTTTATTTTTAATTGATATCAAGTTTTTTTTGGATATTGAACATATTTTTTTGCGGATAACAAATATATTTGTCAATTAATATGTATATATTTAGGTATCAAGTAATATTTTTATGTATAACGAGTATTGTTGTACGAGTGATAGAAAACAAGTAAATAGTATCAAGTGCAACGGATAAAGAGACAAATAGTAAAAAAAAAAATTCAACATGTACTTATCACTTGCCTCGCAAATAACGAGAGAAGTCGGCTTTTTACTTGTCTTGAACGACACTAATACTTGTTTTTTCAAGCCGAGTACAAAACAAACTTAGCAAGTCAGACAAATATTAAGTACTTGTGTCTAATCTCAGAGGTATGTGAGAACTAATACGCATGTTATCAGAAAATGGATAAGCAGTGTAACAATATTTCAACAAATCATTGATTTAAAACTTTCGAAATTGTACATTTTTCTGACTTAAATAAATATTATCAACTCGCATTCGAATCAAAACCTCCACATAATTTTAAGATATTTATATTATATCATTTTTTCTGGAAAACATTCGATTGGATTTTCGTTTATTCTTTGAACAGACAATTGTTTATGTTTTAAACATTCTAACAAAAACTTATTTGAATAAATTTATGTTTTTTGAGTGAGTTCATGTTTGTAAAAACTTATTTGAATAAATTTATGTTTTTTGAGTGAGTTCATGTTTGTGAGAAACATTTGTGTTAACTAAAAGAAACTGGAATCCTTGGACTACTTACAATGGCTTGTTTAATTTTATTTTTTTTTTTCTAGTAGTTGACACACTTACAATGGTTTGTTAATTTTACGTTTAAATTACGTGTATTCAATCTTTTTTAATAAATTCAACCAGTTGAATTGATTTGTTAATTTTACGTTTAAATTACGTGTATTCAATCTTTTTTAATAAATTCAACCAGTTGAATTGAGAAACGCCATATGTATATTTTTTATTGGTGTAAAGAGTTGGAGAGAAAAATTGATGTTTTGCCCTTCAAATCATTTAAAAGCAATTATGTTATAATAAATAAAATATTTTTGTATTTATTCTATATTAAAATTTATGATTTTCCAAACTTTGCAAATAATTTATAAATAGTTCTTTAATTTTTATATTTAAATTTTATGATTTTTTAAAAAACTTTAGAAATATTTCAGACTAATTTTATTTTAGTTGGACACAGAAAAAAGAACATAATATTTATCAAAATAATTATTAAATTCTGAGGTGTAAAATATAAAATGACATAAAATAACCAATGTATGTAGACTTATAATATCTTGGCTAATTAATGATAATGAGATTGTGGTTTTTCTTTGGTACAAAGGAAACTGTTTAATGGAGTTTAAATTATTACAGTATAAAATAAAATTTTAAATACTTGTAAAATGGATCGAGACAAAACGTGACAAGTATTTNATCAATCGATTTCACTATTTTATTCTAGTTATAAACAAGGATTCAAAACTTTATAATTGTATAATCAATTTAAAAACAAAATCAAATCATAACCTCAAAAATTTTAATATTAAAGAAAGGTTTGCTCCCACATGGATATATATATATAATATATGAAGTTAAGCATCATATGGACCAATGTCTCTCTTGTCCCACTTTTACTTCAACTTGGAGTTCTACTCATATAAATGCATCATATGGACCAATGTCTCTCTTGTCCCACTTTTACTTCAACTTGGAGTTCTACTCATATAAATATTAAAATATTACATATGTTTGTTTTGTTTTGTTTTATATTGCTCCACATGTATGTACTGCCAAAAAATTAAGATCATTGAACCTATCACACATTTATGTGTTCATATGATGGCACATCTACTCTTCTAGTCTCTCCTATGTCCCTTCGTGGATTCAATTTCTTTTGAGATAAGTAAACTTGTAAATATGTGTATATATTTTTGTTTTTGGACCGACTTCGTAATTCCACATGTATTATTGAGTTTCAAACCATATTCTTCTGAATTTTTTTTTGTCTCTTCATTATATTACGTAGACAACTTTTATATTTATTTTATTACATGAATTTTATTAACTGCTGCAATTTTCTTCTTACGTAATCAAATTGATTTAACCATCTATATATATAAAGTTAACCAATACTCAACAACCAAGCTATCCACGTGTCCTGAATTTTTGCAGTTTTTCATTCTGAAAATTCCAAAGGTCATCTGTTTTTCTTATTTTCCGTCAGTTTGATTTGTGAAAATACCGATAGTCGTCATTATTGCGATTTGGAAGAATTAGGGCGTGATTTGGAAGAACTAAGGAAGAATTAGGGCGTGATTTGGAAGAACTAAAGCAGCTCCAGAATATAGCGAAGCGACCTCGTGTTCTCAATCTCATCCATTCCGAGATTTCCAACTTGGAGAAGGTACCAAATCCCCTTTCATATCAACCGTTTATCTTCCAATGGTAATGTTATAAGTAGATGTTGTAATCTGAAACGGAACATAACTTAGATTAGGTATTGTGTTCTCACAAGAACTATTTCATTCTGTGACTCATGTTCTGGAGTTTTTGATTAGTTTCATTCTGGGTAAGCTAATGAAACTGATTTGTTTGTGTTTCTCTTAGTGAAATGATTATAAACTTATTTTCTGAGATTGAGTTTGTATAATTTCCCTAAGGTACTCAGTCTCTTTTTCTTAGACAGGGAGGATTAATTAGATAAAACCTATGAGACTTGCTGGTCAATGAAGATGGCGTTGTCATGGAAGAAGGTTCTCCTAATGCAAAGGGAGTGTGAAGGAGAGGGGTTTTGTGTTAAATTATTTTGACAGTCCAATACTTTGTAACATTGCTTGCTAATCTAATCTGATTATATCATTCAAGAATTTGCTTTTGAGATGAATCTGTGTCTCGCTATATCTGAAGTTTTGATTTAGTTGTCATTGTATAATGGATAATCTAGTGAAACCGACTTTTGTGTTCTATTGGTGAAGCGATAGTAAACTCGTTTTCCGTGATTGAGTTGTGATTGCATTGAATCTTCTTTCTGTAGTTGAGAGATGCTGCAATTGCGTCAAGTCCAAAGCCAGAGGTCGCAGTAGCGCCTCCTCCTGTACCAGTTGCATCGTCTTCTTCGGTTAAGCCGGTTTCTCCAGCAGTACACTATGTTACTCTAGGAACATTTAGCTGGGATCAGGACTCTGAAAAAGTCAAGGTAAACCAATCACAACACTCATTCTAGACCCACAAATAATGATTTTGGATCTCCTTTTGACATAAAGAATACTTTGGATCGGTTTTCTGTTTTTACAGATGTACATATCTTTGGAGGGTGTTGACAAAGACAAGGTTGATGCCGAGTTCAAGCCAATGTCTTTGGATGTAAAAATCCATGATGTTCAAGGGAAGAATTACAGGTGTGTTATTCCAAAGCTGCATAAAGAGATTGTGCCAGAGAAATGTAAAGTGCTTGTTAAGCCTAAAAGGATAGTTATCACTATGTTCAAGTCTTCCAGAGGAAACTGGCTTGACATACGCCATAAAGAAGATAAGGTAAGAATCTTAAAACTGAAGAACCCGATGGTGAAGCTCTTCTGTCTTGTGAAGGTGGATGATAAAATTGATCGATGTTCTTTCTGTTTCAGATTAAACCTAGTTTAGAGAAGGAGAAAGACCCAATGGCTGGAATTATGGATTTGATGAAGGTGAGGATGATTGATCTCTTAGTTCTCGAGTCTTGAGTTTGCTCTTGTTGTGGTTGCTTACAGTTTTCTAAGATTTGATGTTTCAATGAATTTGCTTGAGTTTGCTCTTGTTGTGGTTGCTTACAGTTTTCTAAGATTTGATGTTTCAATGAATTTGCAGAATATGTATGAGGAAGGAGATGAAGAAATGAAGAAGACAATAGCCAAAGCTTGGACAGATGCTAGGTCTGGCAAAGCAGGAGATCCTTTAAAAGGACTGTGAACTATCTTTTGTCTTGTGGTCTTAGTATCTGTGAAAGAACTTGACTTGAGCAGAACGTCTACTTGTTTTATTTTATTTTTTAGTCCGAGTGTTGCATTTGTTTGTTATGGATCTTACTTGTTTATTCGATGGCCTTCGAACTTCGTTTGTTATTCGTGTTGCATTTGTTTGTTATGGATCTTACTTGTTTATTCGATGGCCTTCGAACTTCGTTTGTTATTCCCAAGCAATTAGAAGCTTTTGTTTTCAAAATTGGATCTTGCATGATCTATGATGCATGATCTATGAGAAACGTTCCTGCTCTATTAAAATTGGTACCTGAGTTTTGAATTAGCCTCAAGGGAAAAAATCTTATTTTTAGCGCCCTGCATCTCCTGTACCTTCGATCCAGTGAAACCGCCTTAGGAGAGGAGGAGGGCAGTAGGGCACTCTAAGGCGGCACTTCTCTCTTTTTCTGTCATCGGCTGTGCCTCTCTATTTTTTCTGGCTCTAACTTGTAGCCTTCTTTTTTATGAACAAGATCGTTGCGGGGTTGGTCCTCTGCCAGGGTTTTCGTCGCCCGTTATGCTTCATCGTTTTTTCTGTTCTTTTTCGCCGTGGAGTAAGTTTTGTAAGTTTTAGTTCTAGTTTTGTAGTGGAACTAAGATCTCTATTCCGATCTTCCAGACTGTATGATTTATCCTCTTCCCACCGCGTGTTTTTTTTTTTCCCACCGCGTGTTACTTCACTGAAGGTGATTTTTCAGCCTCTCACCTTTGATTCTCTTAAAACTTAAGTGATTCTAAACAGAGAGTTGCGAAGAAGGTCTTTTATTATTACCATCATCTGTGAAGCCCAAAGTGTGCGGTCGAACCAGTTTAGGACTCTCAACCGCAACATCACTAGCCGAACTCTGCTGAACAAAAACAGGATAAATGTCGGTAGAAACCGAATGCCGAGAAGGCGAAGAAGCAGGAGATGAAGGTGAAGAACACAATTCAGGAGCTGAAAATGAAGCCATAGAAAGAGTTCTAGTAATAGAAGGATTCACTTCAGCAACTTCTTCAATACCTTCATCAATATACACAACATCTTGCATAGTCAATTGATGATATTCCACAATTTCTCTCAAGAACCGATTCTCTCTTGCGTAAATCGAATTTTCGTGAGCTAATCTTGCTTTCTCTGCCAATAATGTCTCTAGTTGAAGCCTAACAAGATCATCATCAGCTGGATTGTTATTACCTTTTTCCCGGTTTTCTCTTAACCTTTTGTTTTCTTCTTCCAATTGAGCACATCGTTCTTTAGCGAATGCTAAATCGGCTTTAATCGTTTTTAATTCACGGAGAAGAAGCTTGGCTTTTGCTGCTGTAGCCATGGCTACGTCTCGTGAAGCTTTGATTTGAGATTCGTGTGGATTTGGTTGTGTTAATGGTTGCCATGGACTGTTTGACCCGGATGATTGGTTATTGTCTGAATCGATTAGATCTGTTGTTCCTTTACGTCTGATTTGAGAAGCTACGATCGTACGACCTCCTTCGATCGCTTTTTCGAAACTATGTTCCTTTACGTCTGATTTGAGAAGCTACGATCGTACGACCTCCTTCGATCGCTTTTTCGAAACTATCTCCGATCTGATTCAGAGAGGTTGTGATTTTGTCTATGCTTTTGCGTATGGTTGGATTCGAATGTTCGGGACCGAAGTCGTTGTGATGTTGTTGGAATTCTTCTTCGTCTTCGAGGATTGATTTAGCTTTCTGAGCCAGGATTCCCCAAAATCCACGACTCTCGGTCTTATCTTCATAAGCTGTGAATCCTTGAACCTGAGATTCGTCGATTTGTTAGGGTTTCGTGTCGCAAAAGTAATCTCAAAAAGAGAAAGAGAGAAAAAGACCTGAGAAGAGGCGCGGATTGCTTGAGCGGCAAGGGAGGAATGAGAAGAGAAAGATTGAGAAGATCTGAAGGATCCGCCATTGGAGAGCGGCAAGGGAGGAATGAGAAGAGAAAGATTGAGAAGATCTGAAGGATCCGCCATTGGAATGACCTTTGAGATTACCGTGATCATGATCAGGTGGTTGATTATAGATATCTTCTTTGAATGTTGAAGCTCTTGTGATCCCTTGTCTTCTTCTTCGTCTTCGAGGATTGATTTAGCTTTTTGAGCCAAGATTCCCCAGAATCCACGACTCTCGTTCTTATCCTCGTAAGCTGTGAATCCTTGAACCTGAGATTCGTTGATTTGTTAGGGTTTCGTGTGAAAAAAGTAATCTCATAAAGAGAAGAGACAATGACCTGGGAGGAGGCGCGGATTGCTTGAGCGGCAAGGGAGGAATGAGAAGAGAAAGATTGAGAAGATCTGAAGGATCCGCCATTGGAATGACCTTTGAGATTACCATGATCATGATCAGGTGGTTGATTATAGATATCTTCTTTGAATGTTGAAGCTCTTGTGATCCCTTGTC
>CM071716.1:10701477-10712746 GCA_036630335.1 Physaria fendleri | reverse complement strand
TAAGTTTTTAAATTAATTATTACATGTCTCTTACCTTAATGACTAACGTGTTTTCTTATTGTTACAGGGATCGTCAAATACAAGCCACAATATGGGGAGAACAAGCTGAGTAATTATATATTCATATTGTTTTATGTTACGTTAATTTATGACTAAGTAATGTTACGAAGAAACTAATTGTTTGTTTCATTCATTCAGATTATTTTATTATTCCTTGAAACATTTGTGTTATTGTCTGATTTATACAAAGAATCTAATGTTTTATTGTTTATTTTATTAACTACAAACTGATGTGAGATTTTTTGGTTATAAAAGTTCTTATATAAAAAAAATTGTTTGGTTACAAAGATAAGTACAAGGAAGAAGAATAAACAGAGCTGGAGAGAATCGTTAGCATTTTCCAATGCAAGATATGCATTTGTAGAGATGATGCAAACCACATAATTTGGTTTATGGTAATGAAATCTTGGAAAAAAAATATTTACTTTATCAAATAGCCTTCACGAATCAAATATGAAGATTTCGAAAAAAGGTATATTATTAATATACAATTAACTTTAAGACCTAAGATTATCATGGATCTACAAAATTATTTTGAACAACTAGAAGATATAAATATTATTTATTCATGTTTAATATTCATCTTTATATATATATATAGGTTAATGATAATTTGAGTGGAAAAAAATTAGATTGTGTTCTGTCATGTTTATGATGTTTATTCATCTTCGACCGCACAAGAACATGACAAATACACAAACGGAGCATGCGTTCATTAGTTAAACCGGTTTGGAATCCTTCATGAGTATATATATTCTCATGAGTATATATATTCTGTAATGATATGTTTTAATGAATGATTAATTATTTTATGAATTAGTAGAATTCGTGCTGGCACGGGTCTATCAAATCTAGTTATTTAATATAGTTTTTTTATAATTTAAATAATAATAATAATTAATATATTTATATAAATGTTATAATTTAGATTTTTAGATTAATGTATTATTGATTTAATTCAATATTATTTATCCGTTAAAAAATAGGAAATTAAAAATTTTCCGCCAAAAATAACGGAATCGTAATTTTTCCGCTAAAAAAAACGGAACGATAATTTTCCCGTCAAAAATGACGAAACCATAGTTTTTCCGATAAAAATGACAGAACCATAATTTTCCCGCCAAAAATGACGGAACCCGTACTTTTCCTGCCAAAAATGACGAAAACGTAATTTTTCTGCCAACAATGACGGAACCGTAGTTTTTCGCCAAAAATGACTTAATCATAATTTCCCTGCCAACAATGACGGAAACGTAATTTTCCACCAAAAATAACGGAATCGTAATTTTCCCGCCAAAAATGACGGAAACCGTAATTTTTCCGGTAAAAATGATATAACGTAATTTTTCCGCCAAAAATATGAAACTGAAAATATTCCATCAAAAATTAATAAATAATATTGTTAAATTAAAATTAAATTAAAAATAAATCAAAATCTATATTCAAATATGTTAAAAAACAATTTCCTTTTTAGTCATTTTTAATTTAAGTGTATCCAACTGCTGATCCAAGATATACAAACGAACGTAACTGCATCTAGATGTTGCATCTGGTTTCATAATCAAAACACACAAACGAACAGTAGCTGGATGCAGCAGCTGGTTACGGTAGCCAACTACCGTATCCAGTTGCTGCATCCGACTACTGAAACAAACAGGGCGCCAACTACCGTATCCAGTTGCTGCATCCGACTACTGAAACAAACAGGGCAAGTATATTTTTCTAATCGCAATTCTGACAAATAATTATTATTCATTGAGGGAAAAAAAAACTTGAAACACTATTAAATAAACAAAAGCAAACAACTTTCGATGGTTAGAAAGTTACAAACTCAATCACTCAATCTTCGTCTAGAAAAATTGAATCAAATCACCTCAGACACGAATACAAACACAAACAAACATAGAAGTACATGTCTCAATCATATTATATGTTATTAGAATGCGGCAAGAACTAAAACAAACGAAGTTAAAAAGGTAGATAAATAAGTAACTGGGCTAGAGAGAAGAGTTCGATTAGCCGATGACTTCTTCTTCTTCTTCTTGTCCTCTTCTTCTTCTTCTTCTTGTCCTTTTTGCTTTTCCTCATGAAAACTCGAAGATGTTCATGGTGGTGATGACCATCCCCGTTCTCTTTATGTTCAACTAGTTCCCGACCCAAAGGAATTATCTTGGATTTGTGATGCTTATCACATGATGTTATGAGGGATTGAGAGACTAACAAGAGACAGATGATCAAGAACCAACCAATAAGAGAAGAAGTCCTCATCCTTTTTTCCTTAATTTAAGTTTGGTCTTGAACTTGTGTGTGTGTGTGTGTATTTATAGAATTATAGGAAAATAATAGTATTTTTTTCACAGTATATTTCGTGCACACAACCAAAAATACGAGATCATTCTTTAACAGGTGTTGATGCGACATGACAGCGCATTAGTATTAATTACTTCCCTTGCAAAATCTCTTATACTCTGTCACTAGAGACACTTGGTCACGATCCTTGGTCCTATAACACCTTCCATGCCATTAGAAAAAATGAGAAATACATCCTCAAAATTTAACTTCTATATATAATCTTGCGTTCACGACCAAAACAACGGTGAATTATTCAACTTTTGCTGATTTACATGTTTTGACTATGCCAAAAACACCACTAAATTATTCTAAATTTGAATTTAACTAAACATTAATTAAACCGTAAATTTTGGTAACGTGGCTTCCACGGGATTAGTTGAAAACGATATTGTTTTCACCAAGAGGTTTCCTTACAATTTCGACAAAGAAAATAGGAATGGAGAAAATACCAAAACATATGAATTGCTTATATTGACTTTAAAACAAAGGAACATATGACTTGACTCATAAGCCATACATAGTTCTACTAATGTTTGGGTTACTTACATAACGGCAAAATTCTCTTACAGCTGCTGTTGGCTATGAATTCAAAATCTTTGCTACAACAAAAAACTGGATTCGGTGGAAGAAGTACTTTACAAGTGGCTTCTTCATCATTATCATCAGTACTTTACAAGTCCAGCACCTTGAGCCTTCCCAATAACTGACTCTATGGTTCCATGAAACAGGTCAAAGCTTTTCGCTACAGCAAAACCTGAAAACATACCATCCACAAGTGGCTTCTTCATCATTATCATCAGTACTTTACAAGTCCAGCACCTTGAGCCTTCCCAATAACTGACTCTATGGTTCCATGAAACAGGTCAAAGCTTTTCGCTACAGCAAAACCTGAAAACATACCATCCACTGCAGCACTTACAATACCACCAGCATAACCAGCTCCTTCACCAACTGGGTATAAACCTTTTAAGCTTGTGCTCTCGTAAGTCTCATTGTTTCGAGGTATTCGAACAGGAGAGCTTGTTCTTGTCTAGTTGAATAAAGTTAAAAACACTGTTATGTGAAGAGTGGACTGATACAGAACAAGGAAGATAATTGGATATACCTCTACTCCATGGAGGAGTGCTTCCTCTGAGATGAATCCCGGTAACTAAAGTTTAAGGATTAGAGAAAAACAGATGTTATGGGTTCGTTTACGATAGATAGTGATGAGAAAATATCTAACAAACCTCTTTTTCAAACATAGAGATAGACTGTCGCAGAGAATCTGTGATATGAGCAGGAAACAGTTCATGCAGATTTGCAGACTTTACTCCTAGCCTATAGCTTGATGGTGGTAAAGATGATCCTGATCAACAGCACAAGGTTACCCAAAATCACCAAAACCGAACAGCTCTTCTTTATGTGAATTGAGTAAAACGGAGTATGTTATTCACCAGATAGCTTGTTTTGCAAAAAATCAGTAACCCTTTGCACAGGAACTGTAAAATCTCCACCACCCATTATAGCCGCTCTTCTTTCAAATTCTCTCTAAAATTTGAAAGGGGATATATCAAATATGACTCAACAAGAATAACAGTAATCCATTTTCAGATTGATACCTGAAATTCAACTCCAGCTAAAGGTCCATTAAGATTGAGAAGATCAAAGTCTTTTGTTGAGACTGTGACAACGAGGGCAGCATTGGCCCATTTGGATGAACGGCGAGAAAACGACATGCCATTGATGCAGAGTTCGGTTTTGGATGAACGGCGAGAAAACGACATGCCATTGATGCAGAGTTCGGTTGGGTTCGTGCTGGTGAGAACAACCTGAAAATACATGGAAACAGGCTTATTCACGATCACGATAAATCGAAAGTAACAGAAAACAGCGAAATTGTACCTGACCACCAGGACACATGCAGAAGGAGTAGCAACTACGTTTTGATGAAGACTGTGAGAGATCCTCAGTCTCATCATTCACATACTGAACAACCTTATAATCTGCCACTGGTACTTTACCTCGCCCTTTAAGAACTTCACTAGCCAAATCTGAGTACTGGAAAGAAAGACCATCACAAGAGCATAGGTGTTTTATATACAATTCAAGACTTGAATAACAATAAGGCACAACAAATACATGGGATACGGTGTTAATGTAATCAAACAGACCTGTATACTGTTAATTAGTTCCTGAGGATGCTCCACGCGTAATCCAACCTGGCCCACACAAACTGATAGAAATCAAAACATAATTCCAAGATAGGGAAGATAAAGCATCCAGATATACAGATTCAAAATGAACACTTTTAAGATAACACACTCAACAACATATCTATAAGAAACTTACGGCAAAATCTTTTGGAGTCAATTCAACATTACGCGAATGAAGCATCTCATATGTGTCACGTGCTGAGTGACCAACTGCAAGAACTACTGCATCAAACTTCAGGTTTGTTGAATCTGAAACCTTGACTCCAACAACACGAGAATTCTCGACCAGAAGATCATCTACCCGAGTTCCAAACTTGATAGTCACCTAATTAAGTATTTGAGATAAAGAAGATGCTAAGATGAGAATAAGATACCAACCCATCAAAAAAGTAATAGAGTCTTAAATCAATCTCTTATTTTAAACTTACTCCCACACTTTTAAGATACTGTCTGAAATTACGGAGTAGCGGAACTAGCTTATCTGTTCCTAGATGAGGCTTCCCATTGACCAATATATTATCAGGAGCCCCAAAGCGAACCAACGTTTTCAACACCTGTAACAAGTAAAGCAATAGTTACAATTTCTTCATTAATCATTGGTACCCAGACTGAAATGCTTTTATTTCTTCTGAAGATACTAACCGCTAAAACTGTGGCACTGTTCTTCCCTATTCGAGTAACAAGCTTACCATCACTCCAAGTACCTGCACCACCCTGCAATGCATAAGTGCTAAAATATGACTTTGACAATAACAAACACTGACTAGAAAACCAGCAAAAGACTAACGTACTTATGATAAGTTAGTTAAAGAATGGGTTATTAAACCTCGCCAAAGCAGAAATTACTCTCCACATCTAAAATCTTCCGAACTACAAGAGCACCTATATCACGCCCCCTTTCTTCTACAGCTTGCCCTCTTTCAAAGATAAAGAAGATGCTAAGATGAGAATAAGATACCAACCCATCAAAAAAGTAATAGAGTCTTAAATCAATCTCTTATTTTAAACTTACTCCCACACTTTTAAGATACTGTCTGAAATTACGGAGTAGCGGAACTAGCTTATCTGTTCCTAGATGAGGCTTCCCATTGACCAATATATTATCAGGAGCCCCAAAGCGAACCAACGTTTTCAACACCTGTAACAAGTAAAGCAATAGTTACAATTTCTTCATTAATCATTGGTACCCAGACTGAAATGCTTTTATTTCTTCTGAAGATACTAACCGCTAAAACTGTGGCACTGTTCTTCCCTATTCGAGTAACAAGCTTACCATCACTCCAAGTACCTGCACCACCCTGCAATGCATAAGTGCTAAAATATGACTTTGACAATAACAAACACTGACTAGAAAACCAGCAAAAGACTAACGTACTTATGATAAGTTAGTTAAAGAATGGGTTATTAAACCTCGCCAAAGCAGAAATTACTCTCCACATCTAAAATCTTCCGAACTACAAGAGCACCTATATCACGCCCCCTTTCTTCTACAGCTTGCCCTCTTTCAATCAATGTCACATCTGCACCAAACTCTGCAAGAACAAGGTTTGTTGAATCTGAAACCTTGACTCCAACAACACGAGAATTCTCGACCAGAAGATCATCTACCCGAGTTCCAAACTTGATAGTCACCTAATTAAGTATTTGAGATAAAGAAGATGCTAAGATGAGAATAAGATACCAACCCATCAAAAAAGTAATAGAGTCTTAAATCAATCTCTTATTTTAAACTTACTCCCACACTTTTAAGATACTGTCTGAAATTACGGAGTAGCGGAACTAGCTTATCTGTTCCTAGATGAGGCTTCCCATTGACCAATATATTATCAGGAGCCCCAAAGCGAACCAACGTTTTCAACACCTGTAACAAGTAAAGCAATAGTTACAATTTCTTCATTAATCATTGGTACCCAGACTGAAATGCTTTTATTTCTTCTGAAGATACTAACCGCTAAAACTGTGGCACTGTTCTTCCCTATTCGAGTAACAAGCTTACCATCACTCCAAGTACCTGCACCACCCTGCAATGCATAAGTGCTAAAATATGACTTTGACAATAACAAACACTGACTAGAAAACCAGCAAAAGACTAACGTACTTATGATAAGTTAGTTAAAGAATGGGTTATTAAACCTCGCCAAAGCAGAAATTACTCTCCACATCTAAAATCTTCCGAACTACAAGAGCACCTATATCACGCCCCCTTTCTTCTACAGCTTGCCCTCTTTCAATCAATGTCACATCTGCACCAAACTCTGCAAGAACAAACAGGGACTCCAAGCTTAGAGAGACGCCAAACTCCTTCAAGCTTGTTCTTTACTTTCGCCACAGCTTCCTTCTGCTTTGTCTTCATCTTCTTCCGCTCTGACGGATATCTCCGCTTACCGGTTCGCTTTGCAGCACATAGAATCCGGTGTGTCTGGAGACGGGAATAAGATAGTACCGGCCTAGAATAAGGAATTCGAATCTCATGACTCGATGAGAGAAATGAACAACTGAGAAAATTCGTTACCGAGAGAGACATAGTGAACTCAAATTGTAAAACCTCGTCTCTGTGCCTAAAGGTTTATCCACATCATTGAACCAAATTGAACCGACATTGATTTCCAATCCGGTTCGGTTCAAGTGGAATATCTTATGTGTTATAATGAAAACCAAAGCCAATAATTCGATAACTTAGCTTCTTTGTCAAGTTAAGGAACCTCCCAAGAGTTTAGCCCTAAAATCGAAAGCTTCATAACAGAATTATATAACCAAACTCTGTATATATACATACAAAAAATTACATTAAATTTGATGAATCTTTAGATGTTGATCTACCCTAAAAAAATTCTGCATTACACAAGTCTATCTGTATAACATACAAAATAATAAAAACAAGCAAAAAAGAAATTCTCAAGCCTTCAAGAAGCTAAGAACACTTTTGATTAGCATCTTCGATCGTACTGATGCTAAATCTATGGCAAGAACACTTTTGATATGTATCAAAACATATATGATCATCAAGAGCCCATAGAAATAGCTAGTGGCATCTCACTTTCATGGGAACCGATACTGGACGTTGAGGTTCGTTTCTTGGATTGACTTCCTTCAAGAACTTGTCCTTGTGGGTGAGCTATTATCTCAGGATCATCAGCAGGTGGTTCTACAGATTGCTGAGGAGGGTCAAGATCACGTTGCGTGGTTTCAGTATTCACGTTGTTGTTATTACCACCACCAGATCCAATAACCATTCTAAATCCAAAAGTACGAGAAATAATGCGGTATGAAAAGGTTAAGAGCCAAAAGAACCAAGGGAGACAAGGAGACAAACAAAGATAATGCCGATGTAAGAGAGCCATATTGGAGGATAAGGAAGAAATGTATATGCTATTAGACAACCACCTCCGACAGAGATTGATAGGAAAAGAAAGAAGGTAATAAGACAGATAAAGACCTGTCCTGCCCGTGGATCTGGCACAGGCATTTATGAGATTCTAATGAAGGGTCGATCGATCTTAAAGATGAAGAAGGATCTCAAGGAACAGTTTTAAGAGTAGTAACTATATCATTATCTTCCATTTACAAATTGATCTTTCTTCGTTTTTCCTCCATTTTATTTTTGGTTTTGTTTGTCTGATGTTTGATAGGTTGAGGATGAAACGCGAAGAAGAAAAATCTTACACACGAAATGAGGAAAAAGAAAAGACAAGTTTTTGTGTTTTGGTTTATGTGTGACTTATAATTTTGACAAGAATAGGTAATAGTCTCATTTAGTTTTTTCTCCGGTGGCCATTCCAAAGGAGAAGGACGTCCGTATATACAGGACCTATATCACATTGAATCTCGTTAGGTCAATATTCATATTTTTATGAGGCAATAATACTCAAAATTCTCTTACGCAGTCCATGGGATCTTTTATTACCTTACTTACATAATATTTTTCTGCAAATCCCTGTAATTTTGTTGTACATTTATTTCATGTATCTCTCCATATATGTAACAAGTATAATTCATGTATCAATGTCAATACACCGAAATATTCATATTCAGAGCATAATAGAGAGAGTAATTCTCTGCGTTTTTTTTTTTTCTTCTTGACCTGAACCTGGTCTCATTAGTGGCACTTTATTGAGTTAAAGAGAGGTATTCTGTTTGTATTCTCATTCCGGTTTATTTTGGCCCTACAAATCCTCCATGGAAGGACGCTGAAACCCAAGGAAAGAAGGTTACAGTTTCAT
Source organism: Physaria fendleri (assembly GCA_036630335.1). Classification (NCBI taxonomy): domain Eukaryota; kingdom Viridiplantae; phylum Streptophyta; class Magnoliopsida; order Brassicales; family Brassicaceae; genus Physaria; species Physaria fendleri. Next base: position 10,703,919 of record CM071716.1, on the reverse strand, counting down.
CAGCATTTGAAGTCCATGGATTTTCTTCAGCAAGGAGGTCAGAAACCAAATAGGCAAGCATAATGTGGAGGAATTTCAAAAGTGAACCTTGTCATGGATAGAGAAAGACAATATAAAGTATGAAATTATCCTCATTCTAACTTCAATCCGCCAAAGACAATATAAAGTATGAAATTATCCTCATTCTAACTTCAATCCGCCGAGTCTTTTTGCTTCAGATTGTAAAATTACATTGTTTTCCATTAAAATACTGCTTAAGATTTCAAACCCGCAAAAGGAACTTGTTCAGAACAGGCCTCCTAACGAAGTGAAGTTATCTTGCCCAAAGTTCCTGAAATCCCCATCAACCAAATGCTACCAACAATACGGAGACAAACAAAGATAATGCCGATGTAAGAGAGCCATATTGGAGGATAAGGAAGAAATGTATATGCAATTAGACAACCACCTCCGACAGAGATTGATAGGAAAAGAAAGAAGGTAATAAGACAGATAAAGACCTGTCCTGCCCGTGGATCTGGCACAGGCATTTATGAGATTCTAATGAAGGGTCGATCGATCTTAAAGATGAAGAAGGATCTCAAGGAACAGTTTTAAGAGTAGTAACTATATCATTATCTTCCATTTACAAATTGATCTTTCTTCGTTTTTCCTCCATTTTATTTTTGGTTTTGTTTGTGTGATGTTTGATAGGTTGAGGATGAAAGCGAAGAAGGAAAATCTTACACACGAAATGAGGAAAAAGAAAAGAAGTTTTTTTTTTGTTTTGGTTTATGTGTGACTTATAATTTTGACAAGAATAGGTAAATAGTCTCATTTAGTTTTTTCTCCGGTGGCCATTCCAAAGGAGAAGGACGTCCGTATATACAGGACCTATATCACATTGAATCTCGTTAGGTCAATATTCATATTTTTTATGAGGCAATATAGGTTCAATATTCTTACGCAGTCCATGGGATCTTTTATTACCTTACTTACATAATATTTTTCTGCAAAATCCCTGTAATTTTGTTGTACATTTATTTCATGTATCTCTCCATATATGTAACAAGTATAATTCATGTATCAATGTCAATACACCGAAATATTCATATTCAGAGCATAATAGAGAGAGTAATTCTCTGCGTTTTTTTTTTTCTTTCTTGACCTGAACCTGGTCTCATTAGTGGCACTTTATTGAGTTAAAGAGAGGTATTCTGTTTTGTATTCTCATTCCGGTTTATTTTGGCCCTACAAATCCTCCATGGAAGGACGCTGAAACCCAAGGAAAGAAGGTTACAGTTTCATCAGCATTTGAAGTCCATGGATTTTCTTCAGCAAGGAGGTCAGAAACCAAATAGGCAAGCATAATGTGGAGGAATTTCAAAAGTGAACCTTGTCATGGATAGAGAAAGACAATATAAAGTATGAAATTATCCTCATTCTAACTTCAATCCGCCTGAGTCTTTTTGCTTCAGATTGTAAAATTACATTGTTTTCCATTAAAATACTGCTTGCAAAAGGAACTTGTTCAGAACAGGCCTCGTAACGAAGTGAAGTTATCTTGCCCAAAGTTCCTGAAATCCCCATCAACCAAATGCTACCAACAATACTTTAACGAAGTGAAGTTATCTTGCCCAAAGTTCCTGAAATCCCCATCAACCAAATGCTACCAACAATACTTTCTATACCAAATCAAAATCAAACTGTGACCAGGGAGAGACTAACCACATGAAGCGATGTTACAAACAAGCAACCATCATTATCTTTATGTGCTATTAAGACCAGTCCTCGAATCCAACACAAGCTCATTTGTAAAGTCGAGTCTCAGAGCTCCAAACTAGAGAAAGAGGCAACTCGGAATACAACATACCTGACGCTTTTACTAAGTTATTAACATTAAAAAAAATTTCTTTTCCACTTCCAGTAACTCTAATCTTCAGGCTTCAGATGTAAGAGAATCATCATTGTATTTTGAAGCTAGTTTTTGGGGTCAACGCACCAACAATGGCTAAAAGAAGTGGGTCATCTCTGGTTCCTATTGTTCTTTTGGCGATTGCCCATTTCTGTAACTGTGAAGCTGTCTTGTCTCGGAAAGAACAGGACAAAGTCTTTAAATTGCCTGGTCAGAATTTCAATGTTAGCTTTGCTCACTACTCTGGGTTCGTTACTACTAATGAGACATTTGGAAGAGCCCTCTTTTACTGGTTCTTTGAAGCCGTCGAAGATCCTAACTCTAAGCCTCTTGTTCTCTGGCTCAATGGAGGTTTGTTGCCAAAAATCCCCTAAATTTTCCATTTTTATTGCAACCGAAAGTCCTCTCATTTAGTGCCTCGATAGATTCAACTCATTATAGCTGTTTGATTCCTTAAAAATATAATCTCTTTCTAGGATGAGTTAATCTTCATAGCAATCTGGTATCAATTAGTTTGTATCTGAGATTGAGGCGTTTCCCTTTTTCTT
>CM071716.1:10689693-10701377 GCA_036630335.1 Physaria fendleri | reverse complement strand
ACAATTAATATTCTTAATTTTCTTCTTCTTCTTCCTCTTCTACCATTTCGCTTCTACAAAAAGGAAATATTTTTTTTCTATAATTTTTAACCTTTTTTTTTAAATTAATGGAAAATTACGGAGAAGCTTCAGATGTAAGTTTAGTCTCTCACGCAACTCTTGAAGAACCCTTTCGTCCTTCTCCCAGACTTCACAAGAGAGAGACAAAAAAGGAGATAAAGCCTAAATTTTTCATAAAGGCAATTTTCTTTATTTAATTCAATTTCGGTTTGGTTCGTAATGGATGGTCGAACCGGATTGGATATTTAAGAGTTATACGTATTTGAAGTTCTCACTTAAAGCCCAAATAAGGCCTGAAAGTATCAGGTAAAGCCCATAAAAGTTTCAGTTAAAGCCCATATATAACGAAGCCATGTCGCTTGATTAGTAATTTTTGTTTTCGTCTTCAGATTTTTACGGTTAGGGTGTCTCTGCACTTCAACAATGGCGGAGCAGGTTTGGATCTATAAACACTATCTTTAGAATCTGTGTAATTGGGGATTAATTCATTATTCATCCTTCTTGGATTCTCGATTCTGATGTAATGTCACAATAACGAATTCGGTGTATTTGGGTATGGTTTCTTATGATTATGATCAAATTGCTTTATCAGTTTGAAGAAATCTGGTAAGGGAAAGGGGCATGGGAAAGGTAATAATCGCTTCTAAGTGAACATTGTTCTTGGTTTCTGGAACCACCAGAGAGGCTATTGAAGGTAAGATTTTCATGTCTCAGCTGTGAATTTTGCTACTACTTTTTCCCGGAAAGCTTCATTTTTTAATGATGGTGTTTTCAAAAGGTGGGTTCTTTTAAAACTTATCTATGTCAGAAGCTTAGAGGGATTTTTGTTTAGTGTTCGTAGTTTGCTTCTTGAGATATTTTCTGATCATCTCCCATGGATTTTCTTGTAATGTTACTTCGTTAGTATTTGCATCAATCTAAGACTTTTAGCAAGTAGATAGTATTTGTTAAATTTTATGGGTTTTTCTTTTTGGAAAGTTGTTTAGCATATTGTGACAGGCACTACCTTCACTTTGCACTTTGTGAAGAAGTATCAAAAGGTGAAACCAACTCATTGGTGTATTCAATATCTCCCATCTTATCTGTGACTGTAATCTACCATCTAGTGTTTAATCTTGTACCATTGTGAACTATCACCACATATAAGATTCCTTCTCATGTTATCGTTGGACGATGCAGATTAGGAACAACAATTTCTATACCTTGGTCCTTGGTTTTGTTCAATACTTATCTACAGTACAATTTTCTAAACTTGTTAAGTTAATGATTCAGGCTGTTGTCAAAGACGGTGAGGTTCAATGTCCTGAAGGTCATTCTAGCTGGAAGCTCTGCTTTTGGGAAGATAGCATTCACTGGAATGTAAAGAGGCATTTGCTTATATTGTACATTTGCAATTAAAAACACCTTTTTTGGTAATAAATTATATTGCTTGGTAATGGCTCAATTCACGAAAACACGTGAAACATGGCTCTTGCTTATATCGCACATTTGCAATACAGTTTCTGCCATTATGCATATCTAAACGCAGAGCTGCGTTTACGTCACCCAAAAAGCGTTTAACAAACAGCGTTACCTCAATACCACGCACGATGCGTGAAAGTCCGAATCTTTTGGGTTTATTGATTAGGTTGTGACGTCATTACCTAATCCTCTCATTTTTAAATGCATAAAGAACCTTCATTGTGATGTGTGAAGTTTGTTATCAACAATGGCTAGAATGAGAGGTTGTTTTTTCGTCAACGCTCTCATCGCTATCGCTTTTTTAGCGACTGCCCATTTGTCTGAAGCTGGTGGCTTGTCTCAGAAAGAACAGGACAAGGTCTCGGAATTGCCTGGTCAAAATTTCAATGTCAGCTTTTCTCACTATTCTGGGTTTGTAACTACTAATGAGAAATTGGGAAGAGCTCTCTTTTACTGGTTCTTTGAGGCTGTTGAAGATGCTGAATCTAAGCCTCTTGTTCTCTGGCTCAATGGAGGTTTGTTGCAGATAAATACCCCCCTAAAGTTTTCATTTTTATCCGCTTTTATGGATGTGGATCTGCATTTTTTACTTTTGGGGATTGTCATGTAGCTAATTTGATTTGGAATTGATTATTAATTACTTATTTCTCTATTTGGGTTCATGTAGCTAATTTTATTGACTTTTTCAATATTCTTTAGATAACGAGTGGATCTTCATAGCAATCTGGTATCAATTCTGCATCTAAGATAGAGTTTCTTTTTACTTCCTCTCTACAGGACCAGGTTGTTCATCTGTTGCTTTTGGTGAAGCAGAAGAGATAGGACCGTTCCACATTAAGCCAGACGGGAAGACTCTTTACGAGATAGGACCGTTCCACATTAAGCCAGACGGGAAGACTCTTTACCTTAATCAATATTCTTGGAACCAAGGTAATGAAGTGAAATGTTCTTGAGTATTTTGGCGAAGAGCTATGATTCAGAAAAGCTTAAGACTTTTGTGTTACTTTTGTTTATGCAGCTGCTAATATTTTGTTCCTTGATGCTCCTGTTGGAGTTGGTTATTCATACTCAAACACCTCATCTGATTTGAAGACCAACGGTGATAAGAGAACTGGTAATGATTTATCTGCTTAAGCTATTTGTCTTGATTTATCTGCTTAAGCTATTTGTCTTTTAGATCCTCTTATTGGTGCTTCGGTTTATAGTTCCAGTGTTATGATTTTCACAGCCCAAGATTCACTGATATTTCTGCTGAAATGGGTTGAGCGGTTTCCTGAGTATAAAGGAAGGGACTTCTACATAGTTGGGGAGAGCTATGCAGGTATAAACTTCAAAGCTCACATTACTTTATAATCATGTCATCTTTTATCTTAACTCTTTTCTGGCTTTTTCAAAGGGCATTACATTCCTCAGCTAAGTGAAGCCATTGTAAATCATAACAAAGGTTCTGACAAAAGCAGTATTAATCTAAAGGGTTTCATGGTGAGCATTTTCTCTTATGAATTGTCGTGTGATTGGTTAGGAATCTCTAAACAATTTTGATGAATGTGTGGTTTTGCAGGTAGGAAATGGGCTGATGGACGCAATTTTGATGAATGTGTGGTTTTGCAGGTAGGAAATGGGCTGATGGACGATTTCAATGACAGGCTTGGTCTTTTCCAATATATTTGGTCGTTGGGTTTTATCTCCGACCAAACATACAGTTTACTGAAACTTCAATGTGGTTTTGAATCTTTTATTCACTCCTCCGAAGAGTGTAACAAGATTCAGGAGATAGCGGATAAAGAAATCGGCAAGATAGACCAATACAGTGTCTTCACCCCAGCCTGTGTTGCCAGTGCTTCTCAGTCAAACATGTTGCTAAAGAAAAGACAAGTATGTGATCTTAACTCTCATTTTTTACTGAGATGATAGCCGGTTTCAAAGTAATGTCATATTTTGTTTGGCCCAGATGGGTAGCCGTGTGAGCGAAGAGTATGATCCTTGCACAGAGAAACACAGTAAAGTTTATTTCAATCTCCCAGAGGTTCAAAACGCTCTCCATGTCCCATCAGGACTTGCACCAGCCAAATGGGATACTTGCAGGTACAGTTCACCTTACGGCTCTCCATGTCCCATCAGGACTTGCACCAGCCAAATGGGATACTTGCAGGTACAGTTCACCTTACGATAACTTAGAACTCAGTTTTAGAGGAGAGGAACCTATTAAAGCTTAAGGTTTTGTAACAATTCTGATCCGGGACAGCTTTGGTTTTGCAGTGATATGCCATGGAAAGACACTGCTTCCTCGGTTCTAAACATTTACCAAGAGCTTATAGCAGCGGGACTTCGTATCTGGGTTTTCAGGTCTCTTTCTCACCCTATATATATCTATCCACCTGAACACTTAGCTATATCTTCTCTTCAAGCTATTATGGCATTTAGGTGATCAAAAAGTTTTGTTCTTTGGTAACAGTGGAGATGCAGATGCTGTTGTACCAGTCACATCAACTCGGTACAGTATCGATGCACTAAACCTTGAACCTTTGAGTTCCTATGGTCCCTGGTACATAGACGGACAGGTAAAAAACCAAACTCAACAAAGAAAGTGAGAATCTTTCTTGTCTTAAGTTATGAAATCTTTTCTAAAGATCATGATTTTGAAACCAGGTGGGAGGCTGGAATCAGCAGTATGCTGGTCTGAACTTTGTGACTGTGAGAGGTGCTGGCCATGAAGTTCCTTTGCATAGACCAAAGCAAGCTCTTGCTCTCTTCAGGGCATTTATATCTGGAACTCCATTGTCTACATCTGAGAATAGCATCAAGCGTGACATGTCTGAACTTGTTAGTGATTCATGATGAGATCTGATGAGATTGAAATGTGTAATTTGGATTATCAAATAGAGGTCATTGTAAGAATAAAGTTTGAAAACATTTGATGTTGTGGAATTTGGATTTTCAAAGAGAGGTCATTGTAAGAATAAAGTTTGAAACATTTGATGTTGGGATCAAGTAATATAAGTTTCTACCACTTTGTCTTTGTCAGTCATAAGATCCATAATCCAGAACAAATTGTATATGAGTGAATCTGTGTGCGTGTGATTTCTTGTAGGGGGGTTGAATTTAATAGCGAATATAATATTGGGGAAGGAAATATAGTTCTTACTAGTATTGGGGTCTAAACAAAATATGTAGAACTATTGGGTTTAACTTGGGCCACTCGTCCTAAGCCCATATTTAAAAGAATTAGGTTTGTTCTTGGTCCCTTTGACCCTTTCGGTGTTTCGTTTCGTGGGTTCGAAAGGGAAGAAAGCAGTTTTATCTGGAAGTGAATTGGGATCATCAGATTCTCAAACGATCTTGGGTCTGAGAAAATTCTAGAGTAATTTGATCCAGTGAACTATCTGATTTGAACATTCGAATTCATGTTTGCTTTTTCCGCAATTTTCTGAGGTAAAGTTGTCATTTTTAACCTGGATTTTTGCTAGCGATGAGATCCACGACGTTTTGATCGAGGATTCGGACCTTTGGGTCGTTTAGAGTTTGGCTCGAAGTTGAGATTTCTTGGTATCTTCGCATCTTCACCTTCTTGTTGCGCAGGTGAGTCGAAACTTTTCTTCTCTCCGGTCTATAGCATTAAGGTCTTAAGATTTTGGTCATATCACGCGTATAGCTTTGGTTGATTAGATTTAACTTTCCTCAGATTGTATAATAGGCTTAGCATGCTTCTTTCTTATCACGCGTATAGCTTTGGTTGATTAGATTTAACTTTCCTCAGATTGTATAATAGGCTTAGCATGCTTCTTTCTATTGTGGCGTGCTGAACTTTGTTGCGTTTATGTCTACTATGTATAGAACAGTTCTCTGAGCACCCTACATTAACCGGAAAAACATTTTAGGACATTTTGATCCTTGAAGGTGGAAGACAGGACAAGAAGCCTAGGCAGCAGCAATTATGGTGAGGGTATCTAATGCTACTCATCACAACAACGAAATTACTGTTAGAAGGAGAATCTCTGACATGTATTCTTCCTCCCTATCTTCTTTTTTCGTTGCATATCATCTTTGTATGGTCAGCTTCTTGAGATCATTTTTTTTTTTTTTGCAGATTCAACAGACGGGAAGAAGATTTTCCATCACTTAAAGATTACAATGACTACCTGGAAGAAGTGGAGTGTATGGGTGAGTTACACTTGTGCTTCTTCCTTGTTTTATGTATTCATGCGAGACAAGACCAATGTATATATATCTTCTGTTCCACCAGTATTCGACTTGATAGAAGGAAGAAATGCTGAGGCGATTGAAGAGAAAATAAATGTATTCGACTTGATAGAAGGAAGAAATGCTGAGGCGATTGAAGAGAAAATAAATAAATACTCTCAGGAGAATGCTGAACAGATAACGATTAATCGAGCTCGCAAGGTAATAATACCTACAATAGCCTTACTAATTCTTACCTTGGTTAGATGAATGGGCAGAGGAAAAGAAATGGAGATTAGAAAGCATGTCTGGCTATATTTCACTATATCATCTTGATTTCCAGATATGTAATCTCAGCTTAACTCTGCAAGTTGCTTTTTTTTGGTGTATTCCCGATAGGCTGAAGAACTAACTGCAGCCTTAGCAGCTTGCAAGGCGCAACCCCAAGCATTTGGGTTTGATTCCTCGTAAGATTTTGATTTTATCCTGAAAGACAGTGACAAGGAGATTAGAGTGTTCATTGTTGTCTCAGTTCATTGTCTGTTACCTTGAGTTACTTTGTTTGTATAGTTGAGAAGACAAATTTTTTTAATAATCAAAAAAAAAAAGGAAAAATCCACAGTGGTAAAGCAATCCCAGGGTGTTTGAGACAAGGGCAAAATAGAGAAGGGTAAATTGGATTTTTTTCCCCAAGAAAGAAGCTATTGTGCTGCACTGAGTAAAGCTCTTCTTCTATCCTCTCATTATCTCTCTCTCATGAAACATAATCGTTACCTTTTGATTTTGATTTCATCCTGTGTATGTGATGGGTTCGTTAAGATTTTCAATTCCTCTGTTTCCATTAGACTCAAAAAGGTGTCATTTTTCTGCGAACCCATTTCAGTTTTATGATCAAATTCCAATTTTTTCAGTTATCGATAGTATTCTCCCCACTAAGAATTTCACAATTGGCTGTCTGATTAGGGTTAAGAAAATTCGAGTATCTCGTCTCGATGTTGATGCAAAGGAGACCGAGAATGGTATTGATTCAGTAAGTGAAGCTAATGTGGAGAGAAGCTCGAGTTCTAAACTGAAAGGTAGAGATAAGAGAAGGAAAAAGAAAGATGTAGCTCGAAGATTTAGTTCGCGAAGAGAAAGCAACGAACTTGAACTTGAAGGTTTGTTTTTGAATAATGGGGAAATAGATGTTAATTACTCTGCAATGAAGCCTGGTCTGAGTTTAGAGCAGTACAATGCTATATTGAAACGTCTTGAAAGTTGCAGTGACACTAATGCAGTCAAGTTCTTTGATTGGATGAGATGTAAAGGAAAATTGGAAGGTAACTTTGGTGCTTACAGTTTAATTCTTAGAGTTTTAGCTAGGAGGGAAGAATGGGATCGAGCCGAGGATCTGATCAAAGAGTTATGTGGATTTCAGGATTTTCAGCAGAGTTTTCAGGTGTTCAACACTGTTATATACGCGTGTGCTAAGAAGGGGGATGTGAATTTAGGTTCAAAATGGTTTCAGATGATGTTGGAGCTCGGTGTTAGACCAAATGTGGCTACAATAGGTATGGTAATGGGTCTTTATCAGAAAAATTGGAATGTTGATGAAGCGGAATTCGCATATTCTCATATGAGAAAACTCGGGATTATGTGTGAATCTGCTTACTCCGCAATGATAACTATTTACACGCGTTTGAGATTATATGATAAAGCAGAGAAAGTTATACACTCGATGAAACAAGATAGAGTTAAGCTGAATTTAGAGAATTGGTTAGTGATGCTTAATGCTTATAGTCAGCAAGGCAAGATGGAGCAAGCTGAATCTGCATTAATCTCTATGGAAGCAGCGGGTTTTGCTCCTAATATCATTGCATACAATACACTGATCACTGGTTATGGCAAGGTTTCGAAAATGGATTCTGCACGAAGTTTGTTCCATCGCCTCTGTGAAATTGGGCTGGAACCAGATGAAACAACTTACAGATCAATGGTTGAAGGTTGGGGCCGCACTGACAGTTATGAGGAGGCAAAATACTACTATCAAGAGCTGAAGAGATTGGGATATAAACCCAATTCATCCAATCTTTTTACTTTAATCAATTTGCAGGCTAAATATGGAGACAGAGATGGTGCTATTAAGACTATCGAAGAGATGGTTAATATCGGATGCCAATATTCCTCGATCCTTGGCACTGTTCTGCAGGCTTATGAGAAGGTTGGAAAGATTGATGTAGTGCCTTATGTCCTCAAAGGTTCTTTTTATAACCATATTTGTGTAAACCAGACTTCTTTCTCTAATTACTCTGCAATGAAGCCTGGTCTGAGTTTAGAGCAGTACAATGCTATATTGAAACGTCTTGAAAGTTGCAGTGACACTAATGCAGTCAAGTTCTTTGATTGGATGAGATGTAAAGGAAAATTGGAAGGTAACTTTGGTGCTTACAGTTTAATTCTTAGAGTTTTAGCTAGGAGGGAAGAATGGGATCGAGCCGAGGATCTGATCAAAGAGTTATGTGGATTTCAGGATTTTCAGCAGAGTTTTCAGGTGTTCAACACTGTTATATACGCGTGTGCTAAGAAGGGGGATGTGAATTTAGGTTCAAAATGGTTTCAGATGATGTTGGAGCTCGGTGTTAGACCAAATGTGGCTACAATAGGTATGGTAATGGGTCTTTATCAGAAAAATTGGAATGTTGATGAAGCGGAATTCGCATATTCTCATATGAGAAAACTCGGGATTATGTGTGAATCTGCTTACTCCGCAATGATAACTATTTACACGCGTTTGAGATTATATGATAAAGCAGAGAAAGTTATACACTCGATGAAACAAGATAGAGTTAAGCTGAATTTAGAGAATTGGTTAGTGATGCTTAATGCTTATAGTCAGCAAGGCAAGATGGAGCAAGCTGAATCTGCATTAATCTCTATGGAAGCAGCGGGTTTTGCTCCTAATATCATTGCATACAATACACTGATCACTGGTTATGGCAAGGTTTCGAAAATGGATTCTGCACGAAGTTTGTTCCATCGCCTCTGTGAAATTGGGCTGGAACCAGATGAAACAACTTACAGATCAATGGTTGAAGGTTGGGGCCGCACTGACAGTTATGAGGAGGCAAAATACTACTATCAAGAGCTGAAGAGATTGGGATATAAACCCAATTCATCCAATCTTTTTACTTTAATCAATTTGCAGGCTAAATATGGAGACAGAGATGGTGCTATTAAGACTATCGAAGAGATGGTTAATATCGGATGCCAATATTCCTCGATCCTTGGCACTGTTCTGCAGGCTTATGAGAAGGTTGGAAAGATTGATGTAGTGCCTTATGTCCTCAAAGGTTCTTTTTATAACCATATTTGTGTAAACCAGACTTCTTTCTCGATTCTAGTGATGGCTTATATCAAACATGGTATGGTTGATGATTTTCTTTAGAGATAAGCAAGAGGAGGGCTTTGGAAGAAGCATTTGCAAGCATTTGGGTTTGATTCCTCATAAGATTTTGATTTTATCCTTTAAGACAGTGACAAGGAGATTAGAGTGTTCATTGTTGTCTGAGTTCTTGTGTTACTTTGTTTGTATAGTTGAGAAGACAATTTTTTTTTTTTTTTTATTAAAAAAAATGGAAAAATCCACAGAGGTAAAGCAATCCCAGGGTGTTTGAGACAAAGGCAAAATAGAGAAGGGTAAATTGGATTTTTTCCCCAAGAAAGAAGCTATTTTGCTGCAGTGAGTAAAGCTCTTCTTCTATCCTCTCCTTATCTCTCCCATGAAACATAATCGTTACCTTTTGATTTTGATTTCATCCTGTGTATGTGATGGGTTCGTTAAGATTTTCAATTCCTCTGTTTCCATTAGACTCAAAAAGGTTTCATTTTTCTGCGAACCCATTTCAGTTTTATGATCAAATTCCAATTTTTTCAGTTACCGATAGTATTCTCCCCACTAGAACTTTCACAATTGGTTGTCTGATTAGGGTTAAGAAAATTCGAGTATCTCGTCTCGATGTTGAAGCAAACGAGACCGAGAATGGTATTGATTCAGTAAGTGAAGCTAATGTGGAGAGAAGCTCGAGTTCTAAACTGAAAGGTAGAGATAAGAGAAGGAAAAAGAAAGATGTAGCTCGAAGATTTAGTTCGCGAAGAGAAAGCAACGAACTTGAACTTGAAGGTTTGTTTTTGAATAATGGGGAAATAGATGTTAATTACTCTGCAATGAAGCCTGGTTTAAGTTTAGAGCAGTACAATGCTATATTGAAACGTCTTGAAAGTTGTAGTGACACTAATGCCGTCAAGTTCTTTGATTGGATGAGATGTAAAGGAAAATTGGAAGGTAATTTTGGTGCTTACAGTTTAATTCTTAGAGTTTTAGCTAGGAGGGAAGAATGGGACCGAGCCGAGGATCTGATCAAAGAGTTGTGTGGATTTCAGGATTTTGAGCAGAGTTTTCAGGTATTTAACACTGTTATATACGCGTGTGCTAAGAAGGGGGATGTGAAGTTAGGTTCAAAATGGTTTCAGATGATGTTGGAGCTCGGTGTTAGACCAAATGTGGCTACAATAGGTATGCTAATGGGTCTTTATCAGAAAAATTGGAATGTTGATGACGCGGAATTCGCATATTCTCATATGAGAAAACTCGGGATTGTGTGTGAATCTGCTTACTCCGCAATGATAACTATTTACACGCGTTTGAGATTATATGGTAAAGCAGAAGAAGTTATACACTCGATGAAACAAGATAGAGTGAGGCTGAATTTAGAGAATTGGTTAGTGATGCTTAATGCTTATAGCCAGCAAGGCAAGATGGAGCAAGCTGAATCTGTTTTGATCTCTATGGAAGCAGCGGGTTTTGCTCCGAATATCATTGCATACAATACTTTGATCACTGGTTATGGTAAGGTTTCTGAAATGGAATCTGCGCGGAGTTTATTCCATCGCCTCTCTGAAATTGGGCTGGAACCTGATGAGACAACTTACAGGTCAATGATTGAAGGTTGGGGCCATGCTGACAGTTATGAGGAGGCAAAATATTACTATCAAGAGCTGAAGAGGTTGGGATATAAACCCAATTCATCCAATCTTTTTACTTTAATCAATTTGCAGGCTAAATATGGAGACACGGACGGTGCTTTAAAGACGATCGAAGACATGGTTAATATCGGATGCCAATATTCCTCGATCCTTGGCACTGTTCTGCAGGCTTATGAGAAGGTTGGGAAGATTGATGTAGTGCCTTATGTTCTCAAAGGTTCTTTTCATAACCATATCTGTGTAAACCAGACTTCTTTCTCGATTCTAGTGATGGCTTATATCAAACATGGTATGGTTGATGATTATTTGTGTAAACCAGACTTCTTTCTCGATTCTAGTGATGGCTTATATCAAACATGGTATGGTTGATGATTGCTTAGTGTTGTTGCGAGAAAAAAAGTGGAGAGACTCAGCATTTGAGTCCCACTTGTATCATCTGTTGATTTGCTCTTGCAAAGAATAGTGGAGAGACTCAGCATTTGAGTCCCACTTGTATCATCTGTTGATTTGCTCTTGCAAAGAATCTGGTCAACTTACTGATGCTGTGAAAATATATAGTCATACAATGGAATCTGAGGAAGAGATAAATCTGCACATTACATCCACAATGATTGACATTTACACTGTGATGGGCGAATTTGGTGAAGCGGAGAAGCTTTATTTAAAGTTGAAATCTTCTGGAGTTGTGTTGGACAGGATTGGATTCAGCATCAAAGTTGAAATCTTCTGGAGTTGTGTTGGACAGGATTGGATTCAGCATCGTGGTGCGGATGTACGTGAAAGCTGGATCCTTAGAAAAAGCATGTTCTGTCCTAGACATCATGGCTGAGCAGAAAGACATTGTTCCAGATGTGTACTTGTTTCGCGATATGCTTCGGATATATCAGAAATGTGGTCTTCAGGAGAAACTCCAGGATTTGTACTACAGGATTCGAAATAGTGGGATCCATTGGGATCAGGAG
>CM071716.1:10424431-10438128 GCA_036630335.1 Physaria fendleri | reverse complement strand
TACGGATTGAAATCTTGTTGAGCATCGACGGCACTATGTCTAGGGCACTTGGTCTCATCCTCCACAGTGGCTTGAAAGTTGGATGAAATACTTTGACATAATCACTAAGGCCCTGATTGGAAGCTCTTTTATTAGAGCATAAAGCTTTAATAGCCAATCAACTTTTTTTTTTTTTGGAACATATATTGGAGCATTTTTAAGAGAATATCTGCTCCTTATTTGCTGCTCCAGAGAGAAGCTTTTTTAGGGCAGAAACGGTTACAGCACCATAATGCTGTATTTAGTAATTTAATACTTTAGTAATTTTATTAATTTATGTTAAAATTCTGCCAATCAACATTTTAACTCTTGTTTATAATCAAAGATAGATCACAAACAAGTTTTAAGAAATGTCTCTTCTTATTAATACTCAAGGAAATATAACTTAAAAACCTTAAGTACAATGAACTGTCTCTTAATATAGTCATAGCTCAACTATGTCTNCCTACAAATTCCTACCATATCTCTTATGAGATTTCTTAGGAGATTTAGTTAGGACTTTAAGCTTATTTAACACCTAATCTCTACCAAATTTTTAGCTTAGTCAACATTCTCCTCCTTAAGCTCAAAGTCCTTGACACCAATTAATGTCTTCATCTCGCATAATGCTATATTTAGTAATTTAATACTTTAGTAATTTTATTAATTTATGTTAAAATTTTGTCAATCAACATTTTAACTAGAGGTGACAGATACAGCATAATGTTATATTAGCATTATGCTAATGCTTTAATGAAAGCCCTCCCAATCAAAGCCTAATTAAAATTATCCATAAGTTTTAAAAATATATTTTTAAAAATAAGTAAACCCGCACTATGTGCGGAGAATTATCTAGTTGTATGTATAATGTTATGTTTATATAATGTTAAAAAAACATAATAAAACATACTAAAAATAGAAAAAGTTACTTCAGTGTATCCCATTTCTTAAGAAAATTTTAAAAATTTCAATAAAACCTTAAATATTTTCACTTCAAATTCAGAATATCAAAATAGCAATCGTTAAACTTTTAAAATGATTTTCAAAAAGTGGCTAATTTTTTTTATTAAATTGAATTAATAATTTAAATTTTTATTTATTATTATTGAAATTTTATTTATTATTATTGAAAATTGGAACATTAAATAGAAACGAAACGTTACATAAGAAGAAAAAGTATTTAAGAACCTATTAAATTCATAGTCAAATAACATACATCATAAATGACCTGTTACACATTTATTTTCATCATCAAATAATCTATATATTCATCATCAAATAATCTATACATCATAAATGACCTGTTACACATTTATTTTCATCATCAAATAATCTATATATACGACTACAAAATAATCAAATGACTACAAATACAAATGAAATGTTTCATTTTTCTCTCCCATTTGCTCTCATCTAACTCTACCCATAACCCATTTCCATTTCCCACTACACTCTTATTAACTGAGTCATCATCATGGGCAAGGTATTAAGGTAACTGATATTATACAAATATTGTTTCATATTTATAAGTTTATACAAATTATAAGAGTATGTTGTCCTCATTAGGGTTCTTCTTCTCTGTAGAGTTCAGTTCAATGTTTTTTTGAAGTATCAAATTTTGTTGTTGTTATTGATGGTTTTGAAAACATAGTTCCCTTGTTTCTATGCTACAACTCGTTCAAAACTTGGTGTAATATCAACAACACAAAGACCATGAATAGTGATTCTACTAAGTCAATAAATTTCTGTTTTCATTTTATTTTGCTTCTCTGTTGTTGCTTTCTTTTCACTTGTTACTAATGGGTTTGGTTAGCTTTTGTGCTTCTCTGTTGTTGCTTTCTTTTCACTTGTTACTAATGGGTTTGGTTAGCTTTTGATAAATCTATTGTCTTGTACTTTTTTTCAGGGTTATAAAAACTACAAAAATTGTTTTGTATCAGTGTCTTCTTGAGGTTTGTAAAGAAATAGATTCTAAAACACAACCACCTTCAGATATAAATTCAACGACAAGTTATATTAAAAGAGACAAACCTCACTACATGGTATGCATCACAAGAAAGTATCAAACTATAACAACAACGGTTCTGTCGAAAAGGTGGGAATCTCTGTAGAAAAAGCTACCCAAACTAAAGTTTGAAGATAAGTACCACCAGAACATGTTTTCATCACATCTCATTAGCGTTTTGCTTGCATACAAGGATACAAATTTTGAGAGTTTGACTATAGGAGTCTCAAAGAAATGTGATTCGATGGATTTGGCTACTTGGCTTACAATTGCATTTGCACAAAATGTCTCAACATTAGTACTGAGGTTAAACGACGTTACTGACTCAGTTACATTGCCTGATGGTGTGTTGAAACGTAGGAACACATAAAGGATTTTGAAAATGATGGGAAGTATCAATCTCAACATTCGTCCCTACAGTGTTTCACTCAATTATCTCAAAGAACTGCATCTTTATCATGTCAGATTTCAGAACGAAAATTCTCTACCTCTTATACTACAGGGATGTCCTGTACTTCAAGATTTGTTTGTGGTTATAAATATTACATCTGGTGTGATTATTGTCACCATCAATTCTACATCACTACTGCGGCTAACCCTGGGAAGCTATGATTGTGAAGAAGAAAATATTGCAATGCAAACACCTAGTTGGAATATCTCAATATAAAGAAGTTTGATGGAGTTGACTCTTGTCAGATAGAAGATGCATCAGCAATGGTGGAAGCAAAAATTTCTCGACATCACTACAATATGGATGAGAATATATTGGCATCACTAACCTCAGTGCAACCCCAAGCTTTGTCTGCCCCGTTAAAGGAAACTTCATTACGTTACATGGTAGTATCTTTAACTTGAATGAAATTGCCCTGTGATCTTTTAATATTCTTTTCCAAAATATCAGTATCCAATGGACAAAGTCTACCATGAACTCACAACACTGGAGATTGACACAAAGCCAGACGAATGGTGCAACCTACTGACCTTAACTCACAACACTGGAGATTGACACAAAGCCAGACGAATGGTGCAACCTACTGACCTTCATATTCATTTGTTCCCCAAGACTACTAAATCTAAGACTTATTGGAGAATACAACAGACGTTGAACATGGGTTCAACCACATTATTCACCAAACTATCTACTGACCCATCTCCATACAATCGGATGGGAGCAATTCATCTGGGATGCAGTAGATGATCTAAATGTGGCCATATACCTCTTGAGAAATTGAGCACCAATTAAGGAAAGCAACTTTCACTACAGTGAGGCCTAGCACTACCACTCGATTTCAGGAGAGATATCACATGATAGATCAATTAGCTATTGTGTCAAAAGCTTCACCTATATGTCACCTCGTGTTTGAAGACTTTTCATACAGGACAAAATTCGCATTACTGACGATGATCCAAATGAGATGAATTGCTCCCATTTGATTGTATGGAGATGGGTCAGTACACAGTTTGGTGAATAATGTGGTTGAACCCATGTTCAACATATGTTGCATCCTCCAATAAGTCTTAGATTTAGTAGTCTTCGGCAACATATGAATATGAAGGTCAGTAGGTTGCACCATTCGTCTGGCTTTGTGTCAATCTCCAGTGTTGTGAGTTAAGGTCAGTAGGTTGCACCATTCGTCTGGCTTTGTGTCAATCTCCAGTGTTGTGAGTTCATGGTAGAATTTGCCCGTCGGATACTGATGTTTTGGAAAAGAATATTAAAAGATCACATGGCAATTTCATCCAAGTTAAAGATACTACCATGTAACATAATGAAGTTACCTTTAAGGGGGTAGACAAGGCTAGGGATTGCACTAAGGTCAGTGATGCCAATATATTCTCATCCATATTGTAGTGATATCGAGAAATCTACTGTCTTGTGCTTCTTCTTTTTCAGGGTTAGAAAAACCACAAAAATTGTTTTATAACACTGTTTTCTTGAGGTTTGTAAAGAAATGGATTCTAAAACACAACGAGAAATTCAACGAGAAATTATATAAAAAGAGCCGAAGCTACACAGTATGAATCACCAGAAAGTAGTAAAACTTTTGATGATAAATTAAGTGATGATGAGAAGAAATGGTTTACAGAGCGTTCATTGTCCAAGCATCTGCCACACAAGGGTGTGGAGAAAAACCACATGTTCACCCATTTGTGGTTGTTGTTGCTGCGGACTGTTGTTATCGAAAAAGAAATCATATAGTTTTAATTAATGTTGTTCCTATCAGCTAGTCAGCAAGGGAACATAAGCTCTTGTGTGAATTGAAGTGTTCGAGTTATCCGCCAAACTATATGAACGAGGTGGGAGTTACATTTCTATTAATGAAATTTTGGACTTGTTATGAAGAAGAATATTTTGGTCAAGAAATATTCAACCAAGACATACGAAGTGAAAGTGAAGACATCTTCTTAAGAAATGACCACAAATATGTTAAAGATAGCAGTGCTCCTGTATTTGGCCATGGATGTTGCAACCGGAAAGAAAGGCGGGAACATAGATGGCTTTTTGTTTCGTATTGTTGATAATTTAGATGAATGTGAGAAGTTTCCATTGGGGAGATACACATATTTGAAGAATATTGAAGGCATCTCCATGTTATTTAATCATTTTAATGGTGAATTGAAATTTGCACTGCACTTTGTCGGGTTTTCTACATCCCATGGAGATAATGGCATGCGGCTGCATCCCCAAGTTAAAGAATTGGTGGCGAGAGGATGTATGTACGGATACTTATTGTCCAAGGAAGCTGAAATAAACAAATGCAAACCTTCGTATCTCCCTGTGCTTCATTTACGAGAGTATATAATTCACTTCTTTTTTAATTCCATTTGGTTTTTGTGCTTCATTTACGAGAGTATATAATTCACTTCTTTTTTAATTCCATTTGGTTTTACATATCCTTGGACGATAAGTATCCGTACATACATCCTCTTTGAACCAATTCTTTAAATTGCAGATGTACTCGCATTGCATAATCTCCATGGGATGTAGAAAATATGACAAAGTGTATTGCGATTCACTTCACTATTAAAATGATAAAATAACATGAATATACCTTCAATATTCTTCAAGAATGCGTATCTCCGATGGAAACTTCTCATATTCATCTAAATTATCAACAATATGAATAAGAAATCATCTATGTTCCTATCTTTCATTCCAGGTACAACGTCTATTGCCAAATAAAGGGTCATTGCCATCTTTAACCTATGTATGGCGATTTCATAAGATTAGACATTATATCCACTTTCGCATCATATATCTCGGCTGAAAGTACCTTATCCTTGATCTCAACTGACAAGTCTGGTTCTCCTAGCATTTCAACTGCTTTTTAGGAGCTTCTACCTGAATTTCTTGTTCCCCAACAAGTGATGGTTCCTCTTTTGCTTGAGTAGTAACATTAACTACAATATATACACCCTTCCTTGGGTTCTGCTCTCCCTTTCCTGGAAGTGTACCTGGCTGGCTCCCTATCATGAGCTCAAGGTTTCCATTGTTCATTAAAGTTCTAACCTCATACATAGTAGAAATATGATATACCCTATATTTAACCTATTTTATCTTTAATAAATAAGAGGACTAGTGTGTCTTGTAGTCTCTATCGAGTCATTTTAGGTGTGGCTGAATCATGGAAAAGAATGTAGAATAATGGAAAAGGTGAATTATACCAGAGTATTTTCACACACTTTTTATGATTTCGACAACATCACAAAGATCCAAAACAAGCAAACTAAAGGCTTTTAGAGTCAAGAAAAAAGAAAACCCAAGAAAAGTCCAAAGAAAAAGGCTCAATATACGTGATCAAGAAAAAAGAAAACCCAAGAAAAGTCCAAAGAAAAAGGCTCAATATACGTGATCGGCCGATACTATCACTTTCAGACCGATCGATCCACGTTTGAAGCAAAGAACATTTGAGAGAAGAAAAGATCAAATATTTAAACAATGTTAATATAATATGTATTTAAAGTTTACTTTAGACATTTAATGATTTTCAAAATGTTATCTTATTATATATAGAAGTTTACTTTAGACATTTAAATTCAAAAATTAACATTTTATGTTAGATTATTAAATAAATAAAAAATATCGATGACAATAACGTTTTCAAGAATGTAAAGTTTCTTAATTGATATTACTATAGTTGATTATAATTAAATAGAGTAATTTTTATTTTTTTCAATCCATTTTCTCCTAAATATTTTTATAAAAAAATTATAAAATTAAATTTATAATTGACTTCTATCCCGAAAATCAATTAACGTCTTTTTCAAATTAAATATAACATTATGCAATAGTATCTTTTTCAAATTAAAATTAAAAAATTATTTTCAAATTAGAAATCTAAAATTTCAGA
This sequence comes from Physaria fendleri, assembly GCA_036630335.1. Taxonomy (NCBI): domain Eukaryota; kingdom Viridiplantae; phylum Streptophyta; class Magnoliopsida; order Brassicales; family Brassicaceae; genus Physaria; species Physaria fendleri. Next base: position 10,431,753 of record CM071716.1, on the reverse strand, counting down.
AAAAAACAATTATATCTTAAATAATAATTTTCTAACTTAATAATCTAAAATAGAATTTTAATTTTCTAAAGACAAAATAAACATTTTTTAAAAAAAAAATTTATGATCTTAAATGATAATTTCCTACTTGGTAAAAAGAATCTTTTAAAATTAAGAGAATTAACATTTGTATAAATTTTAAAATCATCTAAAATATATATCTCTTAATTATTTATCCAAACCAAAATATTAACTTTTTAGTTAAAAAATCTATATATATATTAAAATTTGAAAAATATTAATCTTAGATAAAGCTCAATAATATTAATATATTACTGTTAATATAAAATTAACTTTTAAAACCAAAAATATTATCACTTTAGGTCTTGTGTCTATGTGTCCCTATAAAATCAAAAAACAAAAGTGTGACAAAAAGCAAATACTCAAACTAAACCAGGGTAACAAAGATCACAATGACAACCATCAAATATAGCGTCCCTCTAGATCTGATATTTGAAATCTTGATAAAGTTGCCTGCCAGATCTGTATTGAGATTTAGATTTGTATCGAAGTCATGGCGCTCCATCATCAGTAGCAAACAATTCATTGATGCTTTCATGTCTCTATCTCTTTCTCGACCTCGACTTCTCCTTGGTTTTGTTAACTATGATGACTATCAAATGTTTTTCTTCTCTTCGTCTTCAATATCACTCGCTACAAAGTACACCTTGAAGATGCCGAGAATGAATTGCCGTATTAGTTACGTATGCAATTCAGTTCGTGGTTTCATCTGTTGTTATCTTCGGGATCAGTTCGCGGTATGTAATCTAACCACTGGACAAATCATACAGTTAGGCGGAAAGGATAATTATTGTCGAATGTACTTGGGATACGATCCAAACAACGATCAATACAAAGTCTTGCGCCTTAGGCCTGAATGTAATGAACATAGTGTATGCACGTTGGGTGGTAAAAGATTATCTCACTCATGGAGGCGCATCAAAACCAAAAGCCTTATTTCCCTTTGTTACCAAAATGGTTTATGTATAGACGGTGTTGTATATTACCAATGCCAACATAACCATAAGACAGTACTGAATAGTTTTGATGTTGGGTCCGAACTAGTATGTTCTATCAAAACACCTCAAGATTTGTCGGGTTACTTAACAGACTACCTTGGAAAGTTAGCTGTGTATTGCTCTACTAATACTGGTTTTATTTTATGTGTTCTTAATGATATCAAGAATCAAGCTTGGTCTAAGAAGTAATACTGGTTTTATTTTATGTGTTCTTAATGATATCAAGAATCAAGCTTGGTCTAAGAAGACTTATGTCTTTCCTTCTTTTACCCATTCAATGTTGTTGAAACCTCGCATGCGCTTTGCGAGGTTCAGTGATTCTGGAGATTTTGTCTATTTTCAAAATTGGTATAATGATCCTTTCGAAATTTTTTCTTATGACTTGGAGGAGAAGACGGTAACAAGAATTGAGCTTCAAGGACTCTCGGGTCTTAATCGTTCTTTTTCCTGTAATTTTTGTTCTTCTCTATTATGTTCCGATGTTGAGAGTATACTATATATGTAATTTAGTTAAAGGTTTCTTCCATTCTAATCTTTTTCTATTTTAAGATTAGTTTGATACTCATTCTACAGTTTTCGCTTTTTTGAAGTCAATGTTTGAAGTATTCTCGCTCGTAAATTATATATAGACACCAAGATTTCGATTTTAGCAATAGATCCTTTTTACTTGTATCAACAAACTCAAAAGATTCAAGAACAGCATACTAAAGTCTCACAGCTTCGGCTTAAAAAAATGCATAGAGAATACCAGGTTAAACACACAGATTCATGATTCCACGAGTCCTCCGAACAGGCTATTCTTGTTCAGCATCTCCGAGTTCTTCATCTTCTGGCACACCTCGGATATACAGAACGTTGTTGCATCTGTATCCACAAAATTGACAAATTAATTAAATGGTTCCAATCAATTATAATGATTCTGTAACTATCAAATATACAGATGATGAAGGTGTGTCGAGCTTCAATGTCTAAGTCCAATTCTTAAGTTTTATCAACTAATGACAGTTCATAGTGAAATGTGAATCATATTACTGAATTTCGAGGAGACAATAATGTAAAGTTAAAACTTTGAGAATGTGTTATAATCCAAACTTGTAAACTATCTCTGTGGAACTCAATTATCTCTATATCAATGGAGTTAAATCTCTTTATTGATGCAAAATGTAGCAAGACAATGAGGTAATAGTACCTGATCAAGATCTCTCCAAGGTTTCCTGTCAATTGACCATCAATGTATTCCTCAGTGTTTCCCAGCTGCAAAAACAATATGGAAAAATGTCAAATGGCTATAATAAAAGACAATCTCTGTATAGATAATAGATTTCAGCATTGCCTCCATAACTTTTTAAGCAGAAGGAACATGTAGCAGGTGACTGTAACAGCTGTCTAAAACGTTCAATGATAATATACTATGTAACTTTATTGTTCTAGAATTGAACATAGAAGCTAGGACCTAACCTGCAAGTTCATGTAGGAATCAACAGAGGCAAGGAAACCTGTGAAAAAGTGACAAAAGATTATTAGTTATAAGATCTGGTTAACAAACTGTAATATTTCATCACTCAAAACAATATAGAAAAAAATAGAACATACCTTTGTATTCCATTCCCCATTTGAGTTTAACGATAACTGTCTTGCCTGTCAAGTTGTTCAAGAATGGTTTCGGGTTCACTGGTATGGTCTTCAAAACAAATACAAAGATGGATCATCAAATATTACTTGAATGAATCACTATAAGATGAATTTTCTTATTCTACCTCAACTCAATAATTGAAGTACATTATACACTTAATTGCACCTAACACAATGGAAAACCTCAAGTATAGTATTGCATCAATCACAAACAAGCTACATGAAAAAGTTAGCTATTTCGCAACTGTATCAGCTAAAACACAAACCCATCAATATTTTACTATAATCATATAAATCAACAAGGGAAGTGAAGGAAATCTCCGACAATAGCTATGGAAGAGCTCAGAACAGCGAATCTCGCAGATTAAGCAAACCCTAATACTACATAACAAGTACAATTCTCGCCTTGTGCAGCCACAAATAAAAGAATAATGAATCAATATAGCTACGAAAGATTAAAGTAAATCAAACTTACAGCCATGAGTTAGCAAACGAAGACACGAAACGAAGATTTGGAGGAAGAAAAAAAATCGCAGCTTTCTGCTTCGATCTCGTTTCAAGGTTTTTGGAGGGGTTTTTTTTCAGATTCGTGCTGTTATTGAACTGAACAAAAGAGAAATGTTTCTCAAAAGGCCCATTATAACACTATTGCGGCCCACTAGTAACCAAAATTCGTAATTATAATAATGATAAAGCTCAATAATATTACTATATTACTATTAATATAAAGTGTACTTTTAAAACCCAAAATATATTCTCACTTTAGGTCTTGTGTCTATGTCTCCTTATAAAATCAGAAAACAAAAGTGTGACAAAAAGCAAATACTCAAACTAAACCAGGGTAACAAAGATCACAATGACAACCATCAAATATAGCGTCCCTCTAGATCTGATATTTGAAATCTTGATAAAGTTGCCTGCCAAATCTGTATTGAGATTTAGATTTGTGTCGAAATCATGGCGCTCCGTCATCAGTAGCAAACAATTCATCGATGCTTTCATGTCTCTATCTCTTTCTCGACCTCGACTTCTCCTTGGTTTTGTTAACTATGATGACTATCAAATGTTTTTCTTCTCTTCGTCTTCATTATCAGTCCCTACAAAGTACACCTTGAAGATGCCAAGAATGAATTGTCGTATTAGTTACATATGCAATTCAGTTCGTGGTTTCATATGTTGTTATCTTCGGGATCAGTTCGCAGTATGTAATCTAACCACTGGACAAATCACACAGTTAGGCGGAAAGGATAATTATTGTCGAATGTACTTGGGATACGATCCAAACAGCGACCAGTACAAAGTATTGCGCCTTAGGCCTGAACGTAATGAACATAGTGTATGCACGTTGGGAGGTCAAAGATCATCTCATTCATGGAGGCGCGTCAAAACCAGAATCCTTATTTCCCTTTGTTACCAAAATGGTTTATGTATCGATGGTGTTGTGTATTACCAATGCCAACATAACCTTAAGACACTACTGAATAGTTTTGATGTTGGGTCAGAACTAGTATGTTCTATCAAAACACCTGAAGATTTGTCAGGTTACCTAACAGATTACCTTGGAAAGTTAGCTGTGTATTGCTCTACTGATACTGGTTTTATTTTATGGGTTCTTAATGATATCAAGAATCAATTTTGGTCTAAGAAGACTTATGTCTTTCCTTCTTTTACCCATTCAATGTTGTTGAAACCCCGCATGCGCTTTGCGAGGTTCACTGCTTCAGGAGATTTTGTCTATTTTCAAAATTGGTATAACGATCCTTTTGAAATTATTTCTTATGACTTGGAGAATAAGACGGCAAGAAGAATTGAGACTGAAGGACTCTCGGGTCTTAATCGTTCTTTTTCCTGTAATTTTTGTTCTTCCTTATTATGTTCTGATGTTGAGAGTATACTCTATTTGTAGTTTCATTAAAGGTTTCTTCCATTCCAATCTTTTCTGTTTTTAGATTAGTTTGATACTCATTCTACAACTTTCGCTCTTCTGAAGTCAATGTTTGACGTATTCTCGCTCATAAATTATATTAATAGACACCAAGATTTCAATTTTAGCAATAGATCCTTTTTACTTGTATCAACAAACTCAAAAGATTCAAGAACAGCATACTAAAGTCTCACAGCTTGGGCTTAAAAAATGCTCAGAGAATACCAGGTTAAAACACAGATTCATGATTCCAGGAGTTCTTCATCTTCTGGCACACCTCGGATATACAGAACGTTGTTGCATCTGTATCCGCAAAATCAACAGATTAACTAAATGGTTCCAACTAATTTTAATGATTCCTTAACTAACAAATATACAGATGATGAAGGTGTGTCGAGCTTCAATGTCTAAGTCCAATTCTTAAGTTTTATCAACTAATGACATTCATAGTGAAATGTGAATCATATTACTGAATTTTGAGGAGACAATAATTAAGTTTTATCAACTAATGACATTCATAGTGAAATGTGAATCATATTACTGAATTTTGAGGAGACAATAATGTAAAGTCAAGCTTTGAGTATGTGTTATGATCCAAACTTGTAAACTATCTCTGTTGAACTCAATTATCTCTATATCAATGGAGTTAATCTCTTTATTAATGCAAAATGTAGTAAGACAATGAGGTAATGGTACCTGATCAAGATCTCTCCAAGGTTTCCTGTCAATTGACCATCGATGTATTCCTCAGTGTTTCCCAGCTGCAAAAACAATACAGAAAAATGTCAATGGCTATAATAAAAGACAATCTCTGTATAGATAATAGATTTCAGCATTGCCTCCACAAATATTTAAGCAGAAGGAACATATAGCAGGTGAATGTAACAGCTGTTTAAAACGTTCAATGATAATATACTATGTAACTTTATTGTTCTCGAATTTAACCTAGAAGCTAGAGACCTAACCTGCAAGTTCATGTAGGAATCAACAGAGGCAAGGAAACCTGTGAAAAGTGACAAAAGATTATTAGCTACAAGCTTTGATTAACAAACTGTAATATTTCATCACTCAAAACAAAATAGAAAAAATAGAACATACCTTTGTATTCCATTCCCCATTTAAGCTTAACGATAACTGTCTTGCCTGTCAAGTTGTTCAAGAATGGTTTCGGATTCACTGGTATGGTCTTCAAAACACATACAAAAATGGATCATCAAATATTACTTAAATGAATCACTATAAGATGAATTTTCTTATTCTACCTCAACAAGAATGTAAATAATTGAAGTACATTATACACTTAATTGAACCTAACACAATGGAAACCTCAAGAAAGAATAGTATTGCATCAATCACAAATAGGCTACATGAAAAAGCTAGTTCTTTCGCAACAGTATCAGCCTAAACACAAACCCATCGATATTTTAGTTCTAATCATAAAAAATCGAGGAGGGAAGTGAAGGAAATCTCCGAGAATAGCTCTGGGAGAGATCAGAACAGCGAATCTCGCAGATTAAGCAAGCCCTAATACTACATAACAAGTACAATTCTAGCCTTGTGCAGCCACAAATAAAAGAATAAGGAATCAATATAACTACGAAAGATTGAAGTAAAATCAAAACTTACAGCCATGAGTTAGCGAACGAAGACACTAGACGATAATTTGGAGGAAGAGAAAAAATCGCAGCTTTCTGCTTCGATCTCGTTTCAAGGTTTTTGGAGGGGTTTTTTTTTTTCAGATTCGTGCTGTTATTGAACTGAACAATAAGAGAAATATTTCTCAAAAGGCCCATTATAACACTATTGCGCGGCCCATTAGTAACCGAAATTCGAAATTATAAATTAAATCGGGTTCTTGACAAAAAAAAATAAAAATAAAAATTAAAAAAAAAATCGGGTTATATAAATTATATGTGGGTCAACCCGATCAATATTTTCCCACGAACTATTGCGATATCGTAATATTTTTCCACGAAACGAAAGTTCCAGACTTATTTGTCAACGAAATTGAAAGTTCAATACCTCATTGTCCATGATAAAATTCCAGTAGGAACCACGAGAAACACGGTAGACGATTAGAGCCACTGAAGGGAAAGATTAAGATAGATAAAAAGAAGCGAATGAAACCAAAAGACTAATTCGAAAACCAGAGTTTTAATATAACTAACATGAGAAACATCTGTGTGTTTGATTCCTTACTTTTTCACTCATAATCTTCCCAATTGACAATGCGTTCCACAATATCAGTCATAGAACAATGGAACCTCAATCCTGGATAATCTTTATAATCAAAATCCATTTCGCCTAGGACCTCTAGAAGCTTTGATATATCGATTAGCTTTCCAACACCTAAAAGTTCCCTATGTTCCAAAACTTCGAGGACAGAACGAAACATGTAATCACCACTTGGCGGGTGTAGTAAGACAATCTGCACACTTCTCTCTTTCAAACATTTAAGAGTCATGTCTAACCAAAAGTCTGGTTTTGCAATTACACCATAAGTTGGAGGTTCTTGTTGTTTGTCAAAAAACACCATTGGTCGTTCATCTTCATAGTCAAGAGGTTCAATTCCAAGGAAACTAACAAGCGAACCAATCATTGTTTCAAACTTCATAGTCAAGAGGTTTAATTCCGAGGAAACTAACAAGCGAACCAATCATTGTTTCAAACATATTTCTTTCACCCTGCTTATATCTTACATAGATATA
>CM071716.1:10339238-10351528 GCA_036630335.1 Physaria fendleri | reverse complement strand
TTCTTAAAAACTTATTAAATAGGTAATGCTTAAATAAAAAAATTGATTTACAAAGTATTTGTTTAAACCATCAAATATTTTTATTTTAAATTGAGATTTTTCTTTTTTTTTACAACACTTAAATTGAGATTATTATATCTAAATGTTAGAATAATTGTTGTAAGTAAAGATAAAAAAAAAATATTTGTTATATGATAGTGGATCCAGACTCATTTCATAAAAATCAAACTCAAACTCAATAAATTTATATAAGTACATTAAAATATTTTTTTCAGTACCAAATCTAATACTTGTAGAAACTGAAAAATCACCGATGAAAAATTCCAATCAATTTGATCACATAATCTTATGTTTATGCTTTATATAATTTATAGAAAATCGAAACCCGAACGAATTACATTTTTCTGTAATTGGACCCGATATCCATATATACTGGTAAATTTTACATTTTTATCATTCGAGTTATCAAAATCAAACCAAACCAAGACATAATTCTTGAACACTTAATAAAAGTTACACCTCGACAAAAAATTTGTAAATATAAAAATTTAATTTTCTTCTATATTTGAATAATTGAACTCGATACCTCTATATCCGAAAGTATTCACATTTTTCCACATTTTTCCATTCGAGTTATCAAAATCAAACCAAACCAAGACATAATTCTTGAACACTTAATAAAAGTTACACCTCGACAAAAAATTTGTAAATATAAAAATTTAATTTTCTTCTATATTTGAATAATTGAACTCGATACCTCTATATCCGAAAGTATTCACATTTTTCCCTATTCTCGAGTTTTTTTAACCAAACCAATAATGATTCTTAAAAACTTATGAAATAGGTAATTTATATATCAAAACCAAACCAAACCAAGACATGATTCTTGAACACTTAATAAAAGTTACACCTCGACAAAAAAATTTATAAATATAAAAATTAAATTTTCTTCTATATTTGAATAATTGAACTCGATACTCGTATATATCCAAAAGTATTCACATTTTTTTCTATTCTCGAGTTTTTTTAACCAAACCAATAATGATTCTTAAAAACTTATGAAATAGGTAATTTATATGAGTCTTATAATATTTAAATTATACTTTCAAAATATTATGTAAAATATAATATTTTTTGGAATCTGAAACTTTAGATAATATAAAAAATAATAACTTAAAAATTTGATAAAAAAACACTAATGTAATTTTTTTCGAATTTTCTAAATGTTAACTAAATGAGTTTAATATTTGTTGTTGATATTTTTTTTTTGCACCACTTATATTCTATTTTAAGTAAACATCTTTCATAAACAAAATATTTTTTAAAAAATGCACATATCAACGTTTTTTTATTTTTAAATATGAATTAATTCAAATACAATATCCTATTTTTAGAAAACAAAAATAAATCATAATGGCATCACATTGTAAATATCTTCAAAACTAAGTCTTCTTTCGATTTTGTACTTCTTAAAAACTTATTAAATAGGTAATGCTTAAATAAAAAAATTGATTTACAAAGTATTTGTTTAAACCATCAAATATTTTTATTTTAAATTGAGATTTTTCTTTTTTTTTACAACACTTAAATTGAGATTATTATATCTAAATGTTAGAATAATTGTTGTAAGTAAAGATAAAAAAAAAATATTTGTTATATGATAGTGGATCCAGACTCATTTCATAAAAATCAAACTCAAACTCAATAAATTTATATAAGTACATTAAAATATTTTTTTCAGTACCAAATCTAATACTTGTAGAAACTGAAAAATCACCGATGAAAAATTCCAATCAATTTGATCACATAATCTTATGTTTATGCTTTATATAATTTATAGAAAATCGAAACCCGAACGAATTACATTTTTCTGTAATTGGACCCGATATCCATATATACTGGTAAATTTTACATTTTTATCATTCGAGTTATCAAAATCAAACCAAACCAAGACATAATTCTTGAACACTTAATAAAAGTTACACCTCGACAAAAAATTTGTAAATATAAAAATTTAATTTTCTTCTATATTTGAATAATTGAACTCGATACCTCTATATCCGAAAGTATTCACATTTTTCCATTCGAGTTATCAAAATCAAACCAAACCAAGACATAATTCTTGAACACTTAATAAAAGTTACACCTCGACAAAAAATTTGTAAATATAAAAATTTAATTTTCTTCTATATTTGAATAATTGAACTCGATACCTCTATATCCGAAAGTATTCACATTTTTCCCTATTCTCGAGTTTTTTTAACCAAACCAATAATGATTCTTAAAAACTTATGAAATAGGTAATTTATATATCAAAACCAAACCAAACCAAGACATGATTCTTGAACACTTAATAAAAGTTACACCTCGACAAAAAAATTTATAAATATAAAAATTAAATTTTCTTCTATATTTGAATAATTGAACTCGATACTCGTATATATCCAAAAGTATTCACATTTTTTTCTATTCTCGAGTTTTTTTAACCAAACCAATAATGATTCTTAAAAACTTATGAAATAGGTAATTTATATGAGTCTTATAATATTTAAATTATACTTTCAAAATATTATGTAAAATATAATATTTTTTGGAATCTGAAACTTTAGATAATATAAAAAATAATAACTTAAAAATTTGATAAAAAAACACTAATGTAATTTTTTTCGAATTTTCTAAATGTTAACTAAATGAGTTTAATATTTGTTGTTGATATTTTTTTTTTGCACCACTTATATTCTATTTTAAGTAAACATCTTTCATAAACAAAATATTTTTTAAAAAATGCACATATCAACGTTTTTTTATTTTTAAATATGAATTAATTCAAATACAATATCCTATTTTTAGAAAACAAAAATAAATCATAATGGCATCACATTGTAAATATCTTCAAAACTAAGTCTTCTTTCGATTTTGTACTTCCCAAATATTATATAGATATATATTTTAAAATATCAACACAAACAAATCACCTAATGAGAGTATTTTTTGTATCGAAGTCTATAAAATCCAGAAAATTTTGTTCTGATTTTATTTCAAAAAGTTGGATTTAAAATACTGTATATTCTCTTTGTAAGGAATAAATTTAATATGTTCTAAGCCTAGTATAAGAGATGTAGGGTTCAGGGATTTGAATTTGTTGGATATTTAAAAAAACAAAACAAAATTATGGTTGTTTTTCAAGTTATTTTTGCATTTTTCACATCCAAAAGACAAATGATATAGATCCCCATTATTCTGACAACATAGATCTATAGGTTGAAATATGTTAGGTTCTCGGAACTAAACCACAAGAGATCCCGATAAAATTTTCAGCAAATATGTTTGCTCTTAGATGTTGTCTGAACCTTCTAAAGCATCAGCTTAAGTTGTAAATATCTTGGGTATTTGATGGGTCCGTGAGATGGAAAAATGAGTGGCTAGGCGGTATGAATAAAAATATTTTCAATTATAACTAGCTTTTAAATTTTGCAAAAGCTTCATATAAATGAATTATGAGTTGATAGAATAGTGATGAATGAATATTTAAAATTAGATTCGTAGTTCGTACACTGAACCTTACAATATAATTGGATTATTGATCATGGGCATTACGTTTAGAAAAAGTCTTCCGAGAGCTTTCTTTAATATATAACCAAATTCAGTTATTTCAATCATAGCGATTCCAAATATGAGATAGTTTTATCGAAGTGCTACGGTTTATAATTTATTTTGTTAGAAGAATAAATATTAAAATAAACATAGTTTTATCGAAGTGCTACGGTTTATAATTTATTTTGTTAGAAGAATAAATATTAAAATAAACAATGATTGATAATTTCAAATAATCTTAGTACCATAATATCTATGTTTATCAAGTTTCATCAAAGATTAAAGGGTATTCAACCTATATACACACGAACTTTTGGTATATAACTATCGTTACACACGAATTTTTGAAGTTAAATACATAGAACCACACATATCATATCTTGAAAACATAAACCTACACAGATCCGAAGTTATTAAAACTTTAATCAGTCAACGGTCAAAAAACAACGTGAGTAAAAATATTTTCAAGATACGATCTGTTTGTGTGAGTTTAGACTGGGGCCAAAATTCGTGTGGAATTATAGTTATATGCCAAAATTCGTGTGTTTTTAGGTCGACGACCCAAAATTTAATAATTGTGTAATATTCAATAGTTTTGTATCTGATTTTCTTTTTTCGGTGAAAATATAAAATCGCGACTTTTGCTAACGAACCCACAACAACATTACGAGATCTAGGCGAAAAAAAGGAGAGGCGCATCAAAAAAAAAGGCGAGAGAACTACGAGTTTCAAGACACTCTTGAAATTCCAGACTTCCCTAGCATTATAATGATGATGGGCTGCTTGTCTGTATCTGATTTAGAGTTATGTGATATTCAATCATTTTAGTTTATTATAATCGTCGACAAAAACAAAATGTCTGTTTTAATCGTGACCATCTTCGGTAGTTATTCCCTGTCAGGAAACCCAACGTTTCCATGTGCACTCTCGTTACAATTAATCAAACAGTATTGATGATTTTCAATAATTTTTTTTCTTCAATTTATGAATATCTGATTTTTAATATTGATGATACATATATTCCGTTGACAAAAAAAAAAAAATTTGATAACACTCTTGATTTCACTTACCTCTTTGGTGTTTTACTGGAAGAGTTTTGCCATGTTCTTTGATGATTACGACCTCGTACGTTTCAATTTGCCTCTCAATGGTATACCCCTTTTTTGAAGATCTAACATTGAAATATTATGGAACGATCCAAGGCAATATTTATACGGCTAGAAGTGAAGAATTTGGATTCAACAGGCACAATCAAGTGCATTCAAGCAATGCCAGATATTGTGCCGCTGACATCTCTTATTTATTTTCTTGTTGTTTATGGTGATGGCATTTGCCACAAATCAACCAAGTAACCAAAGCAAATTCACAAAGAGAATACTTAATTGTCTGGTTAGCAAAAAAAAAACCACATCTCATGCCTTATGTAGCATTTTCCAAAAACGCAGGATTACAAATAACATTTACAGTAATTTTCTCTTGTTTCTTCCTCTTTTAGAATCGATACAATTAGTATACGCATGTACGTATATATATGTTCTTATAGCTTGTATATTTGATATGGGTTCCCTTTTCTGTATCTCAACATTCTGAATCCATATGAAGCAGCTGTTTTACGATATTGTTTTCATGAGCTTTCTTTCCCCGTGTTATAGATTGTTAATAGGATCCAGAAACTACGGAAAAAGGCAGGTCTGGAACCAACAGACGTTGTGGAAGTGTATTTTGAATGAATCTGTTGCGAAACAAGTTATTAACTCTCAGGTAACTAGTTTTGGTTTGTTATTCAATACATATCAACTTAAGTTCAAAAATCATGTTGGGTTAATTATGTCTCTGTTATTATTATTTGTTGGATAGGAACAATACATTAGGGATTCAATTGGCTCCCCTTTGCTCCTGTCCTCTTTAATGCCATCGCATGCAGTGAGTCATCAACAACACTCCTTACCTCTGATTTGTTTTTTCATGGCAGAAACTTAAAGATATTATTATCCTTCTCCTGTCTTTTATTTGACAGCTCATAATATCCGATGAGGTATTTACACCAAAAGAAACATCCGATGAGAGTGTCAAAAAGGTTCCAAAGTTGTCATATAAGATAAGTTTGGCTAGACCAGCTTTAAAGTTCAATGAAGAAGCTGTTCTTGCTTTATACTCAGGTGAGTCACCTTCTCAACACAATTGATGCCACTGTCAATTCTCTCTCTCTCTCCCTCTCTTTTAAGTAACGCATCCTTCTATATGATTCCAGGAGATGTGAAATCTGCAAATGCGCTCCAAGTATACTTGTTATCGAGGGATAAGTTGAATTTAAAATCTGAATTCCAAACCGGAAATGGGAAGGTTTGTTTGTGTCGTCGTCACACTCAAATGCTGATCGTTAAATTAAGCTTTTTTTTTTTTTTTTTTTTTTTTTTTTTTTTTTTGATAACCCAACTTTATATATTGTATGGCAGATAACTGTAAGCTGCATTGAAAATCTACCAGCTGTGACTGTGGTACTAGGAGAACATGTGCACTTGAGTGTTGGCGATTATTTGCTGAGCAAGAGAAACACATGAGAGCCTTCCCTAAGGTTTTGTTTGAGTTACTGATAGAGAGCTCTTTTGACAAGATTTTAAAAGACTTAAAATATTTTTTTTCACATATATTTAAATTACGATTATAAAACCTTTTTTAAAATTAGTGGGTGCAGTTATAAAGAAAACAAAGTAACAAAGTATTTGGATATAAACAAAGTACAGATCATTGACAAAAAAAAAAAAAAAAAAAACAAAGTACAGATATTGAGATACATATTAGAAAGAGGAGGGATAAAGGACCCAAGCTTGGCCAGATTTAGCAGAGAACTGCTTAAATCTACCATAAAACATAACTAAAATAAGTATGATTTTCCCTTTAGGACCCCACCTTCCCACAAACCCATAACTCGCATCTTTGCATTCACCGGTCATGTCCAGCCGCCGTTTGCAGCTGTATCCGGTCGTAAACCCCACATTTCCATATGCACTAACGTTTTACAATCATAAAATCAGTACTAATTATAGTTCTTATTTTATGATAATGCTCTTAGATTTTTGATAACAAACCTTACAACTTCGAAAGTAATGTTAAGGACGTTGAAGTTGAGTGGATCTTTTAGTAGTTTTTGCTTTTCGGTGATGGAAATGAGAAAGATGCATATTGTTACAAATGAAAGTTGTGACACTAAGAGCCATCTCTTCTTTTTCTTCTCCTTCTCCTTTGTTTCGGTGGATGGCATAAACAATGTGTACGGAGGAAGATACCTTAACAAATCAATTATATTTACTTATCAACTAGATGATACCCCGCGCTATGCGCGAATTTATTTGTATAATAGATGTTATTTCGTTAAATATATATTTTACGGAAACCTTATTTAAAAAATAAAAATATATAATATATCAAAAAATTTTACCTGTTAAGTAAAATATCCACCAAGTTTTGGATATTTAGTGGAAATCGATTGGAATGACTATGTTAGTTTTTATACACGGTAACCGAATATAAATTGGAAACAAAATTAATACCTTTAAAATACCTAAAACATAGTTATAGATATATTAATATATTAGATATTTAATTCATTGCAATCATACAAATTTTTAAAACGAATAGACAAAATATTTGACATCTGATATTAATCCCGACCAAACCCAAAATATCAAACTCAAAACATAACCAATATATATTAAACTCAAAATATATATTTTCCATACCTCATACCTATGGATACCCGATTTTTTCAATCAATTTTATCACCATAATTTTGTATCTTTTATAATATATATATATTTATATAACTTAATTATAGAAAACCCAAACTTAAAACAGTTTAAATAATTTCATGAATATTATTTTTCTTATACCTAATTTGACCCAATTCTCATATAACCAAAAATGTCCATTTTTCTCAAATATTCAAATTATCAAACCCAAGTTTAATATCCGACTACTAAATACTTATACAAAAGGTAATTTTTATATCAAGTATCTAAATATTGTAGATGAAACTCTACAAATTTATTAAAAATGTCTTACAAATATTCTTAATATATTTTTGGATAGATGAGTTACTTTTTCTAATGCTAAACATTCATTAAATAAAGAGATCATTACCACATGCTAAATATGGGTTGATAATCATTTTAATATTTAAAATTATTCAAATTTGAAAATAAATTTTATTAGTATGAATGAACAAAATATATAATATTCAACACAAAATCATATCACAAAATTCATACTCAAACTAACTTATATAAATATAAAATACTTTAACAATATTTTTTTTTATACACGGTAACCGAATATAAATTTGAAACGGATGTAATACCTGTAAAATACCTAAAATATAGTTATAGATATATTAATATATGATATATTTAATTTAATGCAATAATATAGAATTTAAAAAATTTATTAAATTTTAGAAACGAATAGACAAAATATTTTACATCCGATATTAATTTCAGACCCAACCTAAAATATCAAACTCAAAACAGAACTTTATACAAATGGTACTTTTTATATCGAGTATCTAAATATTATAGATGAACCTCCAATAATTGATAAAAGCTTTTCTTATACTATTAAAAGTTATATTAGGTATTTAACTAAAATATCTGTATACTATTAAAAATTTGTTTTGAGATATTAAAATACATTTTCAAAAATTTTACGTTAACAAAAAATATTTTTTTCGATAACAAAACTTTTTTAAAACGTTTTTCTACAATTTTTATTATACTTTTAAACCATTTATTTATCTTTTGCTATTATTAATTAAAAAAATATTAACAATATTTTAAATTTAGCTTTTAAAATTATTTTTATATATATTTTAAATTGGACATTTTTTTGTAAGGTATTACAAATATTGAAAATATTGACGTAAATATCTTTTTGGCTAAAATTAATTCATTTAAAATTAACTATTAAATGTGGTAACAATATTCTAAATATAGATATGAGAATTAATCTACTAAATATCTAAAATTAATTTATTTTAAAATGAATTATTAATTGTGGTAACAATATTCTAAATATAGATATGAAATTTAATCTATTAAATATTTAAATTAATTCATCTTAAAATATGACGTAACTACCCGTAAACATAAGGACAAATTCGGCAAATCCAAAATATTACTTCACAAATAGTATAAAAAGATTATCCCCAATAATTAATCTATAATTAACCCAATAATTAAGTGAAAGTATCTCAAAAAAAAAAAAAAAAAAAACCCCTATAGACAACCTTTTCTTGAACTTAAAACAATTGTTATATTTCTGAATATTAAAAAACAGACTAAATCTATCAATTGTTATGTTAAATATTTGGATTAATTATTCATTCCTAGGATAATGACCCACACATCTACGGAATCATACGTCCGACAAGTCAACAGAATCGTAAAAGTAATATTCCTTTTTTTTTTTTTTTTTTTTTTTTTTTTTTTTTTTTTTTTGAATTGACAGAATTTTTGTGTATATAATATGTATTCAAAATATATTTGAGTCCGAAATAAATGATAAATTTACAAATCTTGAATACTAAACGGATTTTGAAGAAAACTCTAAAAAAACAACAAGAAATGTTAGATTTTTTGTTTATGCTTTAGGTAAATGACTCAAATATTTTTCACCTATTTCAATTAATTTATGTTAAAACAATCTCCTGCACAGTTTTAACTTTCATTTTTTTTTTTTTTTCTAAATTTTGAGAGAGAGAGAACTCACATCATGAAGATGAAGAGCACCAAGATAGCCGGTGAAAGAGTAGAAAGATCAACAATGTTTTCACCAATGTGTCTCGAGTTCACCACTTGAAACAACGATCCAACAAACTTCTCATACCCATTCATTCCTCCAAGAGCCTCAGAACTCCACTCAAATGTACAAAACATAACAAGTTGTATCATCAGAAACCCTAACACCGTCAATCCAAGAAGAACACAAAGCCGAACCGAAAGTAAATGATAGTAACCCATCTTCTTATGGTTCCTCAATATATAATCAAACTCTTCACGTTTTGTGATCTTATAAAGTCCCCAAATGAGTAACACCAAGAAAACAGGGAACAAAGTGTTTCCCATTAGTGCTTGAGGGAGAAGAAGCCAGAGAAGACCTGTGTTCTTGCGGAATACGATCATGCTCTCATTCGTTGGGAGAAATCCACAATTTGCAAAGGTGGAGACAGTTGTGAAGACCGAGAAGATGAGAGGTGAGATCTTCTTGGAGCTAAGAACATCTTTAGCTGTTTCAACAAAGTTAACATACACAAGAACCAAAGCTGAGCCAACTATATTTATTACAATCAGGTAGCTAAGAACCACTGAGTATAAGCTCTTAGATGCCTTCTGGCTAACACCTTCTTGATGATCAGTAACATTTTCTACATCATCACTATGACATTCTTCAATCTTGTTACGAGGGAAGAAGAAATTTGTGAGATGGGAGATATATAAAACCAGGAAAGATGTGAAGATCTCAGCGCCAAGGAAGATGATGATAGTGATGATGATAAGTTGGGTTTTGGAGAAGACTTCCATTTCTATAGTGGACAAGCCAGAGGCGGTAATGGCGGAGACACTAGTGAAGAAAAGATCTAAGTCATGAGGACGTGGACTGGTTCTTGGATCTGAGATCTTGAGTGCTATAAACCCTAAAAAGGAAACGAACAAGAAGTATATGAAGCAGAGGACGAAGCGGGAACGGTGTTTACCAAGTTTTGATCGGATTTTTGCTAATTTTGACCCTACTGATCCCTCCATTTTTTTTTTTTTTTTTTTTTTTTTTTTTTTTTTTTTTTTTTTTTTTTTCCTTTTTTTTTTTTTTTTTTTTTGTTTTTTTTTGTTTTTGTTTTTTTTTTTTGAGTGAATATTACTAGGCCCTAGCTTGTCTATATATATTACTCCCAAATAGAATATTCTCTACCTCTTGACAAAAAGAAAAAGAATATTCTCTACCATCTTGATTAAAATAATTTCAGAAGGCTAATAATTATAGAATTCTTATTCTTTTTTTTTTTGTCTAGTGACTTTCATAATTCGTAAAATACAATATAAGAATTATTAACATGTAATTTAGTGCTATGAGTTTTCTGATTATTATTATGCTATAATAAATGTTATTTTCAATAAAGAAAACAAATTAAATTTGGTTTTTATAGTTTGTCATTCTTTCTGGCCTTCGATTTACAGAATGCAGTTTGATTGTAATATAATACTCTTGTTGAAAGTTTTATCATACTTTTTTATAAGACAAACAAATTTTCTTTTATAACCATATTTATTTCAATATTTTACTTTGAAAATTGAAACTTTTGACCAAATTTAATTACACCAAGGATAAATTTGTCTTGAAAACAGAAAACACACTTATTTTGAAAAGAAAAAAACTTAAGCAACACTTAAAATGAAACCGAGGGTATTCGGTATCATTCATAATAATATAAAGGTTAAAAAGCTCATCTTTAAAAAATATTTTACAATTTTTATTTCTTGAAAAATAGTACTAATAGTAATTTCAGTTTTTTTATACATCATTTCTATTCGATAATATTTTTTTACTATATGACAAACAATTACTAAAATCTTATTATATAAATAGATTGGATTAATGTGATCAACATGATAATTAAAGAGATCATAACATGTTTCAAATCAAGTTAATCCAACTGTTTATTTCTAATTTTTTATTTGGTAAGTTAATATATTAAGATTGTATTGAGTTTACCAAAAAAATATTTATAATATATATATATTAAAAATTACAGTACAAAATTTATTCCAAATTTAACACTTTAAAAAATATATTTTTTTAAATGAGAAATAAATCTTATTATAATTATTATGAATAGTAATTTATATGTTTTATAAAAAAGTCAACTACCAATTTTAGAAATAAATTACCAAAAAATTCGATAAACCTGATATATTTTTTTACCAAAAAAACAAACTTTTCAAGATGTTAATTTTCTGAAATCTATATTAGGTAAACTATTTAACAGAGAATTTTCATTTTGAAATATTAAATCTGAAAACTTTAGGTAAACTAACTCTAATAATTTATATAGGCTACTGATATACCATGATTTTAACCACTTATGAGCTTTGTTTTGCAGGTATATTGATATCCTTTTTAGCATCTTTGTGTCTTATTAGTGTCTTATTAGGTCAAGAAGTGCTCAAGGTCACATACATGGATGGAACACTTGAATTGGAGCAAAAGGAAGCATTCTGGCCTAATCTGGACTTCCAGTTCGACCGAACTGCCTTCTGGTTCGACCGAATCGAAGACACGGAACCTGCAATTCCGTCACAGACGAACAGTTCCAAAGATTGATCGATTTGACACACTTCCTGAACTCCAAATTTGGCTTATAATATATCATTGGAAACCTAGAAGACTCAGCTTTCACCTCGAAGTGAAATCACATCAATCGGAGTTACTGTGTAGAAGTTATAAGCGATTTACTGAAGACATATCAAATCTGCAACAAGTGAAGATTAATGAAGGGCAATTTGGTCATTTACCAGGACCACGAAAATACCTAATTTTATCTAGCTCCTCAGTTCGACCGAACAAATAGCTAGTTCGGTCGAACTATGCTCTGAATCTGCACAGTTCACTTCCTTTCCTCACTTCAGCTCCATCCAGCAATGTCTTTG
>CM071716.1:10273936-10283988 GCA_036630335.1 Physaria fendleri | reverse complement strand
ATATAAGATTCTTTATGAAATTTGAAATGAAATAAAGTAATAAAACACGCATCTTTTTGTTGTCTTCTGGTACTAAACATGCTTACTCGATTATGCTTTTCACAAAACATTAAAAGACTCAATACCACAAAAGCCAAAGCTCCTGAAAAGACAAAAAAAATATATTATCAATTACACATTTACATAATGAAACAAAAAATATTAATCTATAGTTTTACATCAATTAATGACAAATCACGAGTACTAATGGCCTTAAAATCATATGA
The DNA here is from genome assembly GCA_036630335.1 of Physaria fendleri. Lineage (NCBI taxonomy): Eukaryota > Viridiplantae > Streptophyta > Magnoliopsida > Brassicales > Brassicaceae > Physaria > Physaria fendleri. The sequence goes on along the minus strand of CM071716.1, from coordinate 10,283,722 downwards.
TTCATTATATCAAATTTACTATTTCTAGAAGAAGAATAGTTTTGTGGGCCAAAATAAAAGAGGAAGACTATTTTCGTGGGGGAAGGATGATCTAAGAGAATTTGACTTTTAAGAACTGAAATCCGAATTCACTTCATCAAATCCGGTAACAATCTGCAAAATAATATCATATTTAACAACTCTGAGAGAAGAGCGTGATGTTTTAATCAAAACCCAAAATCTTTTACTTATAATAGAAAATTGCGTTTTCCATAATCACAAGGATATGCTACAGAACGGGTCAAGCAAGATTTTGTTTCACTTGTTATAAATCTAATCACTTGTTTCTCAACACAAAAATCCAGTCTTGTTCAAGATGTTAGATCATTCAGCTAAATCCTTCACTCCCCATTTGTCTTTTCCAAGTATTTCCAATGATCATCACTCAGATTCCGGCGTTTGTTCTCCTACTCTATGGAGAAGCAGTCCGTCGGAGAGTCCTTTACACCGGCGGGGTGATTACTGGAGCCTTTCTCCTGATTCTAAAGCACGGGCTATAGCTCGTGGTCAACAAAGAAGAAGAATAAAAAAAAGGAGGAGGGTTTTAAGGTTTCACCAAGACCTTCGATCTCTGATGAGTCTATGCAAGTAAAGGATACAGAATGGTGGAATAGAATGTCTGAATCAAGCACTAAGAGGAGCGGTAGTACCAGTAGCAACAGCAGTACTAGGAGCCGAAACAGCTTAAGGTATGTTTCAAATTGAGAAATGAAAGGTTTCATCGTTGCTTGCTAATCTCCTAGTTCTATGAATATGTTTTATGATGCCTTTAAGTCTCTTCATCACTTGAATCTTTTAACGATCATGTTAGTTGTATGAATAAGTTGTTAAGTTGAATGCTGATTGAAGCTCCTTATCTTCCCTGTTACTGATGAATCTCTGTAGATTATATAATTTCTAAGATAGTTGAGATTCAAGACTATCTGTCTGAATGATTCCTAGTCGCATACTAAAAGTCTTATTGAAACTTCTGATGTAAAAGTGTTTTGAATTTGATGCAGGGATGAAAAACAAAGTTGCCTCTCTTTTTCTCTGGAAGGTACATTGAAGAAACTGAGGAAAAGCTTTTTTGGCTTAAGAAGCAGAGCTTGATTACAACACCACACTCGAGTGTGTGTTTGCAGTCTATAAATCTTCGGAGGGAATGGTTAAGAGAAACAGACACGAATATTGATCACTTTTTCTGATAAATAAGTCCTAAATTCTTGCTTCTCTGTAAGCCAATGTATCCTTTTTTGGATACGGTTTTAGTTATGTAATTAGAGATTAATGTGCAATGATTAGTTTTTCAACTATGGGATTTTGAATTCTCACGAGTGTGTGTGTGTGGCTTCGTGTTTAGGAATTATTTTATTATTTTACCTTTAATTAATTATTATAAGCCTAAACACTAATAAAGCTACATAATGTTTGTGTTAAAAGCAGCGTTATTTTTTTTGTTCCAAGAGAAATTGGTACCAGGATGGTCCCAAAGTTTCTGAATGTTGAATTTACATGGATCTATCGCAAAACGCGTTTTATAGCGGTTTGGATTATAAGCGTCAAAACAATGAAATCATTTAGTGTTTTAATATTAGAAAATTATTGGTATTCAGTTGCTATTGCTAATGATCATTACTTACGACCTAAACTTTTTTTAGTCTATTAATAATTATAAAAATAATAATTAAGATTCGTTTTTATTTTCCGTCACCGAGCGTTACTTTAGCATATAGTGAGACAAAAGCCAAAACGCAAATATTTTGGACCTGATTGGTTGGGGGCGTAGTTTTGGAGTTTTGGCTGTAAATTTTTCGCTGTAGACTTTTGGGCTGTAGCTTTAAAATAGCTGTAGACTTTTGGGCTGTAACTTTAGGAGTATGACTGTAAACTTTTACCTGTAGATTTTTGGGCTGTAGATTTTTTGGGCCGTAGATTTTTTGGACTGTAGCTTTAGGATTATGGCCGTAGGATTTTAGCTGTAGGTTTATCTGCAAAGATTTAGCATTAAATGAAAGATGATTGGTATATACGGGTGTGACTTTTAAATATCAAAATATTTGAAAAAAAAAACACTAATAAAGCTACATAATTTTTGTGTTAAAAGCAGCGTCATTATGGTAATGACACATGAAAAATTGTTATTCTCAATAACATCCCGATCACTAAAAAATGTCTCTCTCTAATCATCTCGTTCTCTCGTCTCTTTCTACTTCCTCTTCTTCTTTCTTCCCTATCCTATACCCTAACTCCTATAATCTCACCCAAAATTTTCACGCAAACTCTTCATCTCCCCTTCAAATTCTTCAATCTCCAAGAACAAATTCATCTCAACGATCCAGATCGCGCACCACCTTTTCACCCACTCAGCTGCTTACACACCTGGCCTCATCTCCACACATCCCCAAACTCCTCCGACGATATGATCTTTCACTCGCCAATCACACCATTTTGCTTGCCTCGTTTCTGCGATCAAGCTCCACGCCTACAAAGGAGAATGATTACACCTACGATTCGAACTCTCGCGACACCCTCATCCCCTTCTATAAAATCCATCGTTTCTGTAGCTCTAATCCACCATCACACCACAATTCCAGAAGGAGAAACCCTAGCCATAAGAAAATCCCAAATCGTAAATAGATCCCTGGGTGAATAGATTGGAGCCCAACTTCCTGGAGGAAGTCCTTTTGTGGGTCAAAGTATTAAACATACCACCGGATTACAAACACGAAGCCACGCTAATGAACCTGGGCAACTATGTGGGAATTTCTGTCAAGGCGAAGCTCCGCCACAACCCTTGGACTGTTGGAACGGACTGTATGGTTCAAATTCGCTTCAGTATCTACAACAAGCTGAAACTTGCTAGAAGAATCACCTTCCCTCCACAGCAGGAACCTGTAATCATCCAGTACGTTTATGAAAAGGTCAGAAACTTTTGTGTTATTTGCGGATCAATCCTTCATCTTGGAGAAGAATGCCCTGAAAACTTTCCTGCTGGAGACAATGACAATCCACAAGATCCCCATGATCCACAAGGTGACCAATCAAGCCTTCCTCTCTTCCCGGACCAACTGCAACAAAGATCTGAGGGGGTCCAACCACTCAGGGAACTGCACCCGCATCGCAGCCACCTGTCTGCTCTCTTACCAACGCCACCTTCTTCATCCTTTGTGACCCCCATCAGATCCCCAGCTCTCTCAAGACCAGCCACGCCAAACCGAAATGCTGCAGATAATCTCCAAGCACCACAGACAGAAGCAGCAGCTGCTTTGAACCTCCTAGCAGCAGTGATGCCAGCAGGTAATGAAGGGACTAACCTGCAGGAGAAACCCAATCAAACAGAACACGAGTCAAGTGATAGTTCTGAGTCTGTTGATGCGGATGTGGAAGTGGAGAAACCACCTCAGATCATGAGTAAGAGTGAAGGGAAGAAACCCATGGAGGATAACACAGCTGCTAGTGGAAAAAAGAAAAGAGCTCCAGTTAAGATCTTCAGAAGAAGAGGACCAGGTATCACCATCAATGAACCACAGCCAGGCCCAATGACAAGGAAACGCAAGGAAGCTGAGGATGCAACAAGCAACACAGCGAGACACGTGAAGAACAAACCAGAGAAAGGACAAGAGACAGACAATGGCAAGAAGGTCCCGATGGCACCTCTTAAGCCACCTGAGGCGCCATGATTCTCCTCCACTGGAACTGCCAGGGTCTCCGGAACCCTGAGACAGTCCAGCACCTCAAGGCCTTATGCTGAAGAATAATCCGGAAATCCTGTGTCTCGTCGAAACAAAAAATAAGGAAGATTATGTCTCACGTTTAGTTATGTCTCTAGGTTTTGATAAATGTGTTGTAATTCCCCCCTTAGGTCTCAGCGGTGGTGTCTGTTTCAGTTGGAAATCTTTATGTGTCTATCGAGTTTGTAGTCCAGTCTTTAAATTTTAGCTTAATGAAAGTGTCAGTGTCGGAGTATTTCTTCTATCTAGCCTACATTTATGGCCCTCCGGAGCAGCAGGAACGAAGACGATTCTGGCAGCATTTATTGTCAATACCTTCAAGTAATACATTATTTCAGGAGCCTTTACTTTTCTTGGGGGACTTCAATGACATTGAATGTCCCTCCCACAAGATTGGAGGACCACAAAGAACCATACGCAGCTGCCAACCATTTAAGGAAGTTCTAAAACATTACTCCCTCAAGCAAGTACCTTTTAAAGGTCACAAGTTCACTTGGTTCGGTAAAAGGTATAAGCATCAAGTTCAAATCCTGTTAGATAAGGCCTATGGGAATATTAGCTGGAGGAATAAGCACCCAAATGCTTTAGTTACCCATTTAGACAAGTTAGGCTCCGACCATCGACCCATATTAGTCAATACGGAGCAACTCCCACCAGGAAAAGCCAAAAAATTCCACTTCCACAACTCATGGACCAAAATTAATACATGTCCCGCTTTGAACGATCCCTTGCCCCACCTTCCTAAATTCGTCTCTGAAGCCGATAATGAACAACTTACCAAACCAGTCACTGCTCAGGAAGTCAAGGCTGCAGTCTTTCAAATGCACCCTGAAAAGGCTCCTGGAAAAGACGGCTTTACACCTGGATTTTTTCAAAAGCTCTGGCCTCATCTTGAAGGTAAAGTGACAGAATATGTACAAAACTTCCTCACCTCAGGACAGCTAAGCCAGGATCTCAACCATACACAAATCTGCCTTATTCCCAAAACATCCATGCCAACTACCCCAGCCCAGTTTAGGCCAATAAGCTTATGCAACATTCTATACCGCATCATATCCAAAGTTTTGGCAAATAGGCTCAAAAGAATACTTCCCTCCATAGTATCTCCAAACCAGACGGCATTCCTAGAAGGCAGATCTATTACTGACAACGTTCTCATTGCACACGAGCTCCTGCATTCACTTAAAACCAGAAGAAGAAAGGAACCCTCCATGGCTGTTAAGCTGGATATCTCCAAAGCTTTTGATAAGGTAAACTGGCAATATCTCAAATACCTTCTAGCTAAGCTAGGTTTCTCTCCTGTATGGTGTGAATGGATAAATCAATGCGTAACAACAGTAACATATTCACTCCTCATCAATGGAAAACAAAGCACCACCATATACCCTACATGTGGCCTAAGACAAGGTGACCCTTTGTCACCATACCTATACATCATTTGCTCCGAGGGTCTCACATATCTGATTAGAAAAGGAACAGAGGCTCAACTCCTCTCTGGATACAAGGCAGCACCTACTGCACCTCCCATTACACATCTCTTGTTCGCTGATGACTCGCTCATGTTCTGCAAAGCAACAGAGAGTGAAACCAAATCTTTAGTGGAGGTCCTCCGCACATATGCTACCATTTCCGGTCAAGGAGTAAACTACTCCAAATCCTCGATAGCTTTCAGCTCTCCCATTAACCAGCAGGATAAGGAGCACCTTCTTAGCCTTATGGGCATTCAGCATAACACAAGAATAGGCTTTTACTTGGGCTTACCTGAATTCAAGGGCAGGAACTTTGCTAGTGGCTTTCAGTATCTTCTGGACAGAATAGCTACAAGACTTAACAGCTGGAGCAACAGATTACTAAACCAGGCAGGAAAAGAGACACTGATCAAATCTGTCATCCAATCTATACCGACCTACGCCATGCAGTGTTTCCATATGCCCCAACAATTGATTAACAAGATGGAACAGGTCATCCGCAAATTCTGGTGGCAAAACAAAAAAGATGGGGGGGCAATACCGTGGATTAAATGGACTCAAGTTGCAGCACCCAAGAGGGAAGGAGGAATTGGTTTTAGAAATCTCAGAAACTTCAACAAAGCTTTACTTGCAAAGCAAGTGTGGAGAATTATAAACCATCCTCAACTACTATTAGCGAAAGTACTGAAGGCAAAGTACTATAAAACCGCACACTGTTTGAGGCTCAGCCTGCAAAAACTTCTAGCTTTGGATGGAGGAGCATCTGCAGCGCTATACCCCTAATCCAATATCATATGGCTAAACAGATAGGCCCAGGCAGCACAACATCCATCTGGAATGATAATTGGATAACCACTAAACCGCCAAAACCACCAAGACCAAAAGACTGGCACGCGCAACAAAATATATCCACAGTCTCACCACCAAGACCAAAAGACTGGCACGCGCAACAAAATATATCCACAGTCTCACAATTAATGCACCCTCACACCAGAACATGGGACAATGACAAGGTCACCCAACATATACATCATCTTGATGTCCCCAAGATTCTCCAAATCCAACCCTTAAGGTTTGCCACAGACGATAGATTTGTCTGGCCATACAACAATCATGGCCAATATACGGTCAAGTCAGGCTATAACCTACTCCATCAGCACGGCTTGCTAAGGTCTCAACCATCTCTTCCGAGTATAACCGAGCACACACTCAAGGCTATCTGGAATTTCTCTATACCCCCAAAGATTAAAATTTTTTGGTGGAAAGCACTGAAAAATGGCCTCCCCACAAGAGACAATCTGAGGAAGCGTTGTATACTGACTGATCCTATGTGTATTCTCTGCCAAAACCACTTGGAGTCCGTTGAGCATCTTCTTACATTCTGTGCAACCTCAAAAGCTGTTTGGACCACGGTAATACCTAATGTTTTTCCCACAAGGCATCTCACAACTGTGGATCTCTTAAATCATGTACTGAAAAACGAAGCAAAGAAAGGCGCCCCACTAGCAATTTTCGTGGGATGGCACATCTGGAAAGCAAGAAACAGAGCCATATTCAACAATTTTCGTGGGATGGCACATCTGGAAAGCAAGAAACAGAGCCATATTCAATGGTGAAACCATCTCAACACAGGCCATTGTGCAGGAGGCAACAATAGAGCATCATGCGTGGAAAGAAACTTGCCTAGATGAGCCACAACAGTTGCCACCAAGCTCCACAAAAAACCACCATGAGGATCCACTACAATTAGCGAGCAGATGTCATACAGATGCCTCATGGACGAGAACAGGTACACACACGGGTATAAGTTGGCTTTTGTACAAAAATGCGAAGATCTTTATGCAAGGAGCTGGATCTTTCCCCCAAACAACAAACGCTCAGGAAGCAGAAGCGATCGCTGTAAAGGAAGCATGCCAAAATATTCTACGATTTGGAGCAGGAGGTACTACAGTAATGTCAGATGCTAAGGAAGTTGTGGATGCTATCAACCGCTGCATAAGAATCATTACACAAAACCCAACCAACACACAACCTCTGCAACAGGCTATTACCAACAACCCAATAATAGAGGATATTGCTCGAATAGCCATTACAATCACCCCACCAATCAAGTTCAAACATATCCCTAGGAAAATGAATGCTGAAGCCGACGAGCAAGCGAAGACGGCGCGCATACAAAGTTTACCATACAAAATAAAGTGTTTCTATGTATGAAATGAGTCTAATGTACAAACATCTCCCCTTAAGGAATAAATATCTCTTATCGCAAAAAAAAAAAAAAAAGCAGCGTCATTTTTGTTACATGGACTCTTATCGCAAAAAAAAAAAAAAAAGCAGCGTCATTTTTGTTACATGGATCTGTCGCAAAACGCGTTTTATAGCGGTTTGGATTATAAGTATTCAATGAAATGAATTAGTGTTTTGATACATTAGAAAATTATTGGTATTCAGTTGCTATTGCTAATGATCATTACTTACGACCTAAACTTTTTTTTATTCTACTAATAATTATAAAAATAATAATTAAGATTCTTTTTTATTTTCCGTCACCGAGCGTTACTTTAGCATATAGTGAGACAAAAGCCAAAACGCAAATATTTTGTTATCTTACAAAAACAAAGAAGGATCAAAGAAGTCGCAGTTGATTACCTGACACAAAACTCCGATCGTATTTCAAATACAAGCTTAGATTTTCCCGATCACCCTTATAATTGTTTAACGTTATCGATCTTGCTTAGATTTTCCCGATCACCCTTATAATTGTTTAACGTTATCGATCTTGATACCCACAATTCTTCGCTTCGTATCAAGTTGAGAGTCTATAGACAGGTAAAGGTCTTTTCTTTTGATTTTATTCCATTTTGATTTCCGTTATGTTGGTTTTCTCTTCTTCCTTTTTCTCCAGATGTATATACATTATGAATTTTATTCCAAAAATCTTGCTTAGACTTTGATTCATACTTTCTTAGTTGCTGTATCTTTGATTCCCAGTTTATTGAATTTTGTAGTTTTCTGGCTTAATCCGTCATAGGTATCCGTAAAAAAGGCATTTCTTTAAAGATTCGAATTGGGTTGTTTGAAAACTGAATGCTTTTTGATTCGTGATCTGGTCTAATTACAAGCTGATTTTGTGAATTGTGATATCCATTATTTGATTTCAAAGTCTGATTCCAAAGTTGATAAAGGGTATGATCTTTGATGTTTGTTCTGTCTGTAATTAAGAGTATTAATTGTGTTTATACTTGTAGAAAACTTAGAACTTTCGGATTTGATTGAGAAGTAATCTTTGCAATGGCGAATGACGGGGCTGCTTGTGCTGAGAGGGCTACAAATGATATGCTGATTGGACCAGATTGGGCTATCAACATACGGGGCTGCTTGTGCTGAGAGGGCTACAAATGATATGCTGATTGGACCAGATTGGGCTATCAACATTGAACTATGTGACATTATCAACATGGATCCTAGGTGAAGTTGTTTGAACAACTATAGAGTTCCTCAGCACTGTATTTGAATTACTGGTACCTGATTGAGTATAGAGGATGCTTAAAGTTTTTGTTTTTGTAGTCAAGCAAAGGAAGCAATGAAGGTGCTCAAAAAACGGTTAGGACATAAAAATTCTAAAGTGCAGATTCTTGCTCTTTATGTGAGTGCTTATGTAGTTATGTTTTACTTATTGTTGGATACAATGCTTTAGTTTGGTTCTGATTATTGTACTGATCTTCCCATATGTGAATACTTGGGGATTGGTTCAGGCTTTAGAAACTCTGAGTAAGAATTGTGGCGAGAATGTGTATCAGCTCATTGTTGAACGTGAGATTTTGCCTGATATGGTCAAAATAGTGAAGAAAAAGGTTTTCACTTAGCATCTTTTACCTGTTCGTTATATATCAACTTCTATTAACAAATCTGCTAAACCTGGAAGTTTATCAACTTATGCAGCCGGACCTGGCTGTGAGGGAAAAGATACTCAGCTTATTAGATACATGGCAAGAAGCTTTTGGTGGAAGCGGCGGAAGATTCCCTCAGTACTACAATGCTTATAATGAACTCAGGGTATAGTACTTGAAACTATGATATATATGTTAATATTATAAATCAGATTTTTGAATAATGTTTTTCCTTTTAAAAACTTCAGTCTGCTGGAATTGAATTCCCACCTCGAACTGAGAGCAGTGTACCGTTCTTTACTCCACCGATGACTCAGCCAGTAGTTGCTCAGGCTGCTGCATCAGATGAAGATGCTGCTATTCAAGCCTCTTTGCAAAGTGATAGTGCTTCTGCACTCAGGTACACTCTTCTTGTTCAATTTCCGTTCGAAAGTATTTTTGTGTCTCAAGCTTGTTATAGAATTTTATGTATCTTGTCTTTTTCAGCATGGAAGAGATTCAAAGCGCTCAGGGATCAGTTGATGTTTTGACGGACATGCTTGGGGCACTTGATCCAAGTCATCCTGAGGTAGAACAATATTAAAAGATTAGATTAAATGGCTCTGTTTATCTGATTTGTAACACTAACTGTTCTCAATGCTGTGACAGGGTTTAAAGGAAGAACTTATAGTTGAT
>CM071716.1:10254663-10264666 GCA_036630335.1 Physaria fendleri | reverse complement strand
ATCTAAAGAATGGTGGGATTTGATAGAGAGAGGCTATGTTGAGCCTGCTCGTGGGGAAATTCTTAACGGAGCACAAAGACAAGAACTAGCAGACAAGAAGCTGAAAGATTTAAAGGTAAAGAATTACCTATTTCAAGCGATTGACAAATCGATTTTGAAGACCATAATCCAGAAAGATACAGCAAAACAATTATGGGATTCGCTGAAGACAAAATATCAAGGAAATGATCGTGTTAGAAGGGCACAACTTCAGCGTTTAAGGAGAGAGTTTGAGATCTTAGAGATGAAGGAAACAGAGAACATCTCAGAATATTTTTCTAGAGTACTATTGGTTGCAACAGACATGAGGAACTTGGGTGAAGATATGCAAGACACAAAGATCGTTGAGAAGATTCTAAGGACTTTATCAGAAAAATTCACATACATAGTATGTTCCATTGAAGAGTCCAAGGATATAGAGAGTCTCACTGTTGATGGTCTCCAAAGCTCTCTTCTTTGTCATGAACAGAAGTTAACAAAGCACTCTAGAGGGTCGATGTTAGAAGGGCACTACTTCAGCGTCTAAGGAGAGAGTTTGAGGTCTTAAAAGATGAAGGACACAGAGAACATCTCAGATTATTTTTCTAGAGTATTGTTGGTTGCAAGAGACATGAGGAACTTGGGTGAAGATATGCTAGACACAAAGATCGTTGAGAAGATTTGAAGAACTTTATCAGAAAAATTCACATACACAGTATGTTTCATCAAAGAATCCAAGGATATAGAGAGTCTTACTGTTGATAGTCTCCAAAGCTCTCTTCTTTGTCATGAACATAAGTTAACAAAACATTCTAGAGGGTCGAACAGTGATGAACAAGCACTAAAACTAGTGACATCATATTCTAATGATCGTAGTAGCTCTAAAGGAAGAAGAGCTGTAATGACCCGACCTTCCGGTCAATGCGCGGGAAGCTTATGATCGAGAAAACCTTACCGCGGGATAGTTATGACCGAGGAAATGTTCGGACCGGGAAGATCGACAAAACTCCGAACACAATGTACCGCGGTACGTGAATGATCGGCATTTGGACTGGATGCGGTACGGACCTATCGGACCGAGACTTGACCACGATGAGTTCTAACCTTTTGGACTGATGGCTCACATGGTTGAGCCATGACTTGAATACATAAGACCATTGGCTAGCTCAAGGTGTGGTGGTTGTAGCAATGGGTTTGAACCAAGGGTTGAAAGTGATTCGGACCGGTGTATTAGCCACATAGTGATGGCTAGGTGCTTCTTTGATCACATTTTTGACCATGACTCGAGTCTTGACTCACCTCAAGGGACATTGACTGACCATTCTCGAACCACCGAGAGATATAATGCGGGAATGCAACCTAACACCGAGTAAATACCGAGGAACCTCATCTCGACTCTTTGAACTCGATCTTTGAATGAAAGGGGACATAGAAAGCAAAGATTATTGTAGTTGTAGGATTGTGATATCATGTTGTTCTAGTGCATGAATGGAGGCATGAGAAGCTTTACACATACACCACTCCACTCTTTCTCATTTGGCGGGTCAATGGAGCATCTAGGCTTCATCATTTCGGGTCAGAAGTAGACCGAATGGAGGCATGAGAAGCTTTACACATACACCACTCCACTCTTTCTCATTTGGCGGGTCAATGGAGCATCTAGGCTTCATCATTTCGGGTCAGAAGTAGACCCTGAAGTTGTCTTCACGCATGATACTTGCCCTAGCCATCTGCCCTCACCTCATTTCCCCTCCCATGCGAAAACTAGGTGTGTAGTGTGAGAACCGTTGGATCTTTGCATTTGATCCTAACCATTGGATCATCTCCAACCATTTTCGCATTCTCCTCTATAAATAGGATCCTTCCCTTGCCATTTAGATGTTAGCAACCTTAGATAAAAACCTAAAACAAAGAGAGAAAAGAGGGTTAGTTCGAAAAGAAGCTTACCGGAACCGCTCTTGGTTTGCAGTGAGCTTTCTTCTTCTTCAGTGAGAGTCGAGTGAAAGAAAAAGAAACAAAAACAAAGCAGAAAAACACCGAAAAACTGGGTAAATTATTGGTATATCAGTGATCCTAACCATTGGATCATCTCCACCCATTTTCGCATTCTCCTCTATAAATAGGACCCTTCCCTTGCCAATTAGATGTTAGCCACCTTAGAGAAAAACCTAAAAAAAAGAGAGAAAAGAGGGTTAGTTCGAAAAGGGGCTTACCGGAACCACTCTTGGTTTGCGGTGAGCTTTCTTCTTCTTCCGTGAGAGTCGAGTGATCTTGAAGCTTAGGAGAGCTAGAAGAGAAGCTGAGGAAGGAGTCTAGAAGCCTAAACCAGTCCGTGAGCTTGTAATCTAGGTGAGTGGGGACTTTTCTCTAGCTAGTTCACTATATCGCTTAAGTTAGTACATTAGAGCTTAGATAGTGCAAGATATTGTTGAAACTCGAGCTGGGGAGGGTAGATTCATATCTTAAGAATGTTATGATTATGATAGAATGCATTCATGAATTTATATTGCACAATGGATGAATTATAGAAGATTGTTCTTGAGAGTCATAGTTTATGCTATAATATGGGGTATTCATATGGGATTTTAAAATACTTTGATCGTGATTCTCGAGCTGATTTTCTAACCATGTTAGGTTATCTTAATAACCTATTTTGGTAAATTAGTCTCGAGGTCTAGATCTTTTACTTAGAGTTTATACTAAGTTTTATTCATATTTTGACAGTTTTCAGTATAAAATCCAAATAAATTATCTATCTTGAGAATGAGACTTCTAAATAATTTTACAGAATACTAGACCCATTTGTGAATCTATTTCAAAAAGAATCAGAATTTTTGGACGAGTAGTTGAGTTTATATGATTTTAGGAAGCCGATTGACCTGTTCTGTTTTTCAAGATAAATCAGTTTGAGAAATTATTCTCCAAAAATTATTCAATGCTTAAGATGTTTTATGAGTATAAATTTTTTATCAAATACTAGAGTCTTTAAGGAAGTTAAAATGAAAGGATTTGAGGTTTTTGGAATAAGTTATGAGATTATTATGAATTTTTGAATATTCTGTTTTATAAAGGTTCGGTTTTAAGAAATAATTCTTTAAAACTATGAAACGTTTGTATTGTTATGTGGTAATGCTTTTGTTAAACAGTAGAGAATTTGAGGAATCAAGAATAAAAGGATTTATGATTTTTGAACAAGTATTGAATTTATTAAAGTTATTATAAGTATATGTTTTACACAGATTTTGGGATCATGACTTTGGGAGCCCAAGCGGGGTAGCTTAAGCATAAAGTTAAACTAGTAATGGGGATTGAGTAGTTGTCTTATAAGGGGTTGATTGTATCATGTTTCATATATCATATGATAATGGTTAAGTCATTTGGATAGTTGCATAAGCGATTAGATGTTGTTGGATTGTATTAAGTTAATCATGATACTGACATATAGACCAGAAACATATTGTTGAAGTGATAAGTATGTTCATTACTTAGAAAGAAGCCTTGATTGAAAATGATTTAGCTTGATTAGAAACATACATTGAATTTATGTAAGCTTGTTAGCTAAGGTTGTATTCTTGGATGATATTGATATTGACATGGAACTTGAATGATTGATTGTTATAAATGTGCTTTAATGAATAGTCTTGCATTGAGTAATGAGAATGCTTGTGTGATTTATTGATTGCTGAGTTATTATTGTTGACCTTGGATTGATTGTGTTATGTGTCGATGTTTAGTAACATGGTGGTTTGTCGTGCTACGTTATCGTAGTGTAATGATTGATATTGGTAAGTGTAAGATTAGTCCTAGAGGGAAGTCTTAGGACTTGGGATTAGTACACTATTTTGTCAGGGATTGAAGTGTGGGTTAGACCCGGTTTGGGATCTGGAGCTCTCGTGCATGCGAGGAGGCACTGATCACCCTCCGGTAGCCAGAAAGAGGGCTTGACTTGCTGCGTAGGTAAGTCGTCCGTGGGTAAGCGGCTAGCCACCCTTTCCCCAGGTGACGCAGGGCTACTACGTTTTTGAGAGAGAAAATAAATGGATATGTACTGTTGTACTTTAGGGAATGAGTTTCCCAAAGGCAATGTGAGACATGATTCATGGGATAAAGCCTAGAGATGGTTCGACTCTAGACGATAGTTGAGGGAACTACCATGTTGACTTTGTGTTGGATGGTAGTCCCGAACCTATTGGGAGAACATAGAATGAGACTTTCTAAATAATTTTACAGAATACTAGACTCATTTTTGAATCTATTTCAAAAAAAAACTCAGAATTTTTGGACGAGTAGTTGAGTTTATATGCTTTTAGGAAGCCGATTGACCTGTTCTGTTTTTCAAGATAAACCAGTTTGAGAAATGATTCTCCAAAAATTATTCAATGCTTGAGATGTTTCATGAGTATAATTTTATCAAATACTAGAGTCTTTAAGGAAGTTAAAATGAAGGGATTTGAGGTTTTTGGAATAAGTTATGAGATTATTATGAATTTACGAATACTCTGTTTTATAAAGGTTTGGTTTTAAGAAATAATTCTTTAAAACTATGAAACATCTGTATTGTTATGTGGTAATGCTTTTGTTAAATAGTAGAGACTTTGAGGAGTCTAGAATAAAAGGATTTATGGTTTTTGGACAAGTATTGAATTTATTAAAGTTATTATAAGTATATGTTTTGCACAGATTTTGGGATCATGACTTTGGGAGCCTAGCGGGGTAGCTTAAGCAAAGAATTAAACTAGTAATGGGGATTGAGTAGCTGTCTTATAAGGGATTGGTTGTAGCATAAGCATACTGGTATTATGAATTGTAAGGACTTGTATCATGTTGCATATATAGCATACTGGTATTATGAATTGTAAGGACTTGTATCATGTTGCATATATCTTATGATAATGGTTAAGTCATTTGGATAGTTGCACAAACGATTAGATGTTGTTGGATTGTATTAAGTTAATCATGATACAGACATATAAACCAGAAACAAACGATTAGATGTTGTTGGATTGTATTAAGTTAATCATGATACAGACATATAAACCAGAAACATATTGTTGAAGTGATAAGCATGTTGATTACTTAGAAAGAAGCCTTGATTAAAAATGGTTTAGCTTGATTAGAAACATACATTGAATTTATGTAAGCTTGCTAAGGTTGTATTCTTGGATGGTATTGATATTGACATGGAACTTGAATGATTGATTGTTATAAATGTTATGATTGCTTGAGTGATTTGAAACGTTGATATTCATGAGTAGTATCTTTATTATTGGATGGTAGTACGTTGTTTTAGTATGCTCGAGAATTGCTATTAATTCGATAATGTGCTTTGATGAATAGTCTTGCATTGAGTAATGAGAATGCTTGTGTGATTTATTGATTGCTGAGTTATTATTGTTGACCATGGATTGATTGTGTTATGTGTCGATGTTTAGTAATATGGTGGTTAGTCGTGCTACGTTATTTTAGTGTACTGATTGATATTGGTACGTGTAAGATTAGTCCTAGAGGGAAGTCTTAGGACTTGGGATTAGTACACTGTTGTGTCGGGGATTGATGTGTGGGTTAGACCCGGTTTGGGATCTGGAACTCTCGTGCATGCGAGGAGCCACTGATCACCCTCCGATAGCCAGGATGAGGGCTTGACTTGCTGCGTAGGTAAGTCGTCCGTGGGAAAGCGGCTAGCCACCCTTTCCCCAGGTGACGCAGGGCTACTACGTCTTTGAGAGAGAAAAGAAATGGATATGTATTGTTGTACTTTAGGGAATGAGTTTCCCAAAGGCAATGTGAGACATGATTCATGGGATAAAGCCTAGAGATGGTTCGACTCTAGAAGATAGTTGAGGGAACTACCATGTTGACTTTGTGTTGGATGGTAGTCCCGAACCTATTGGGAGAACATTTGAGGGAACTACCATGTTGACTTTGTGTTGGATGGTAGTCCCGAACCTATTGGGAGAACATGAGTATGGGTTGTAGGTACCGGCAGTAGTGATGAGTCTAAGATCAAGAATAGTATCGTTATATAAGGGAAAGGCTTAAGTTGTTAGCGTTAATACTATTGGTTGTGTGACATTGGACTCTTGCTTGAACGTTGTTGAATAGGTCTTCTTGTTGATGTGTTTGTATGTTTTGCATTTGGGAAATGGGTAGATACTCCACTCACTCAGTATCCTATATACTGACCCCCGAGCTCAATTCTTGCAGGTTCGATTGCAATATAAAGGAAGAAGAAGGAAGTTGCCCATAGCTTTGACTTTGTGTTGGATGGTAGTCCCGAACCTATTGGGAGAACATGAGTATGGGTTGTAGGTACCGGCAGTAGTGATGAGTCTAAGATCAAGAATAGTATCGTTATATAAGGGAAAGGCTTAAGTTGTTAGTGAGTCTAAGATCAAGAATAGTATCGTTATATAAGGGAAAGGCTTAAGTTGTTAGCGTTAATACTATTGGTTGTGTGACATTGGACTCTTGCTTGAACGTTGTTGAATAGGTCTTCTTGTTGATGTGTTTGTATGTTTTGCATTTGGGAAATGGGTAGATACTCCACTCACTCAGTATCCTATATACTGACCCCCGAGCTCAATTCTTGCAGGTTCGATTGCAATATAAAGGAAGAAGAAGGAAGTTGCCCATAGCTAGCCCTTAGGTGTATTACTGTTTTTGCGTAAGGTGCTTAGTAAGGATCTTTACAAAATGTTTTCGATTTGCCTGTGTTATGTATGCTGCAGTCTAAAGGTCTTGGGGATGCTTAGCATCGAATTTACCTTCCGCTTAAATATTTTGTAAGACTACGACTGTGATAATGTTTGAATAAAATTCAGATTTAAATAAAACGACTTGTGCAATGAAATGATATCAGCCTTGCTAGCGGGCGAAATAAAAATAAAACGACTTGTGCAATGAAATGATATCAGCCTTGCTAGCGGGCGAACTAACTGAGTAATTGGACTTGAGAGTTAAAGAATCTCTAGTTTGATTACTTAGGAGAAAGACAAGGGAAGGTTTAAAATTGAGTGGACTTTTGTGTTAACTCGGTTGAAAATTTTTCCGAGTCATTCCAAATGTAGCACCTGCCGGCCCAGTTAGGGACGGGGGTGTTACACCGACCGAATTGTGAGCTTCTCTTAGAATCTTTTCGAAATCTTCAGAAATCAACTTGATTGCTTTCAGCGCACCTAAGCCTCCGAATGCATCCATAGTCCTTAAAGTGTTTGATTTCTGCTCTGTCTTTCCTTTCGGTATATCAGCTCTCAAAACTCGTATTTGATCTGAAAATTTAGTAAAGGAAAATAAAAGGATTTGATCTGAAAATTTAGTAAAGGAAAATAAAAGGAAACAAAACTATTCTAAAAAACACCGAAAATGAAATAAAAAGTGGTCAAATAACCGGTATATCATGGGGTATGTGGTGAAGCTGGTCACAAAACCTGGTCCCATAAAAAAGATGGGACTCAGGTAATTGCTTATCGTTTGGTGCATGTCTCTATAAAACCTAATTTTGTGACTGTTTTCTAATTTTTATGATTGCTTTTTAGTTGTTTTTATTGCTGTTTTTAATGTTTTGTGTCTATTTTTTAAATGTTATGACTGTTTTTAATGTTTGTGTGACTGTTTTCTAATGTTTTTGTGTGTGTTTTTAATGGTTTCAGGTTGGAGCATCTCAAGGTGTCACTCAAGGGGAGCCATCTCAAGGTGTGGTCAATCAAGTGCATCAATCTCAAGTTTAATAGATTCAGTTTTTAGAGTCAATGTTAAGATCCAGATGTTTTAAAGTCGGATTTTTTTTTTTTTTTGAATTCAGCAACATTCGTTTTGATCGAATCAGTATTTTGGGGGGTTTAGGGTTTCAAATGGTATTTTATGCCTGTTTTTGTGCCATTTAGAACTCAATCCGTATGTGTCTATTTTTTGAATGCTTAGCTACTTGATAAAATCGGCTTAATATTTCAGAAAAATGTGTTACAATGTGTTTTTTTATTAAATCGACTAAATAATTCAATAAAAAAATGTCATACACAATGCGAGATAATGTACACTAATCCGATTAAACACACACTAAGCCGAGCAAATACATAGGCCGAGTAATGTCATTCAAAATGCTAACATAATCCGAGTAATCATAGTCGAGTAATGACATCCAAAATGGTACATAATCTGACTAACACTAACCAATAGAACCTCATAGCTACAACAATCACACATCTAAGAACAAACATATCCAAGAGAAAACACTACCGAAGCAATCTTCATCTTCCTATTGAGTTCATCAAGTTTGTCTACAACTATCTTATATATCCAAGAGAAAACACTACCGAAGCAATCTTCATCTTCCTATTGAGTTCATCAAGTTTGTCTACAACTATCTTATGCACATGTGTGGTCTCTGCTCTAATCTCACACATATCTTTCTCAATTCTTTCAACCAAAGGAACCATTTTTTCCACTTCATCAGTGACATCATCATTCACCCACTTGAAAATATGACCATCATGTGCTAACTACAAAGCATAGCCATAATAATCACAATGCATCGCAAATCAACATAATTCAACTATTCAAACATCATAATTCAATATACTTTCTCTCTTACTGCTTTAGAACATCGGTAATACTTATGCTTTTAGTTCGCTTGAGATTTCGAAATCAATGTCACAATCCCTCATCGCACCAACACTTTAGGGGAATTCCATCATAATTGCCTCCCCTACAACAGAATTTTGAAGATCTAGAGCTCTGCTTGATTCCATTCTCATTCTTCTTCACCTCGAATCTGAACATACATCACAAACCAAACACGAAACATATCAAATTAATGACACAGAGAGATACACGAAATCACATCTATAACGGAACTCTAGCTTCAATTTTACCTGAAATGATGAAATTTGCAAAACCCCTAAATCCCAAATCGATTTTCGTTATTTTACTGAATTTTACCTGAAATGATGAAATTTGCAAAACCCCTAAATCCCAAATCGATTTTCGTTATTTTACTGCTGAGGCACGATTTTTATTTTGTATCTGGTATTTGATGAGTGTAAAGGTGTCGACGGGTTGAGTTAGGTTAACTGGTTGAGTCAAAATTGGTTTTTTCATGGTTTCGATTTTCGGTTCTCACATTCAAATCAATCGAATTGAACATTATGTGTAAAACATATTCGAATTTTCAATATGTATGGTTCTGCGTGTTTAGCTTAAGTTATGTGTGAATCGTTAAAAAGACTAAATTTCGTGTGTATTCATCGTGATATAAATTTCGTGTGAATTATATTTGTTATATATATATATACTAGTGTTAATGGCCCCGTGCCATGCACGGGTTTTTGTTAATTAACTAAATCAATAAAAATAATTTTTTATATTTAATTAAAAAGATTAATATTTCAAAAATTTATTAAAAAAATTATGACATATTTCAAGATTTGTAATTTTTCTTTTTTTGTCAAGAAACTTCATTACTTCATTTCATAATTAACCGATTACAAAGACAACAATTTGCTTTATGGTGTCTTCAAGCCACAAGCTAAAACAGTCGAAATACAATCGAGATACAAAAGCGAATACAAAGTAAAAGGATAGTGCTCCGAAACGCATAGATAAGCGATGGTGAACACCGCGGATATTCAATCCTACTATGGGGGCCGAATGCTTGAAACTAGAAGTCGCACATTCTTCGGAGATGGACCAAGATAATACAACTTTACGAAGACCAATCAAGGCTCTTCTAGATGTTGTTTGAAATTTCTCAAAAAGAGAATAGTGCCGTTGATCGGATAAAAATCCGACCCGGATAAATTGTGTAATACCCGTGATCGTCAGTAAGCTTATGATCGAGAGAAATCATTTCCGGGAAGATTATGATCGGCATTTTCCCTCGATAGCGGTACGCGTTTAATCGACAAATGAATTCCATGCGAATTATGGTTAGTCAACTTAATGCTTATGGTTTAGTAAATGATGGGTTGATTTTGGTTTAAGAATGGTT
>CM071716.1:10241418-10251713 GCA_036630335.1 Physaria fendleri | reverse complement strand
GGCTTTGAAAATTATTTATAAAGCTTGATTGCTTTGAACTCGAAGATTTACAAAGCTCGATTGCTTTAGGTTACGGATTTCAGATAGAATAGTGGCCTTAGAAAAACCTGAAGCCCCAACCAATCACGCCCAGAATTACGACCGTATTTTTTTGTTATTAATTTTCCGATGAAATCAGGTGTGTATTTGGAAACTTTTTTGGGAAAAGGGTTGATTGCGAGTGTTAAATCCGGACCTTGATTTTGTTATTGGATGTTACCAGTTCAATGAATACAATTCGTTCGTTGAAAATTCCATACAATATATATATATATATTATTATATAAATGCAAAGTCATTTATTATTATAACATACGAAAAACTGTTACTCGGAAACCCCAAATTAATTTTCATAACAACGAAATATAATAACCGAAAAAGTAATAGACTAATAGGTTTCATAAAAACAGGAAATTTAAAACAATTATACACATCCTTATCATTAATCAACTGAAAAATGGAACCAAGATAGTATCAAAGTAAATAATTTATTCTGATTCGTATTCTGAATTTGATGGTAATGAATCTGTTTCCATTTCCAATTATTAACCTTCATCTCATAAAATGTGGAAACGTCATCTTCTCTTTCTAAGGTTAAATCAACTTACATATCCTATGCCACAGTTAAATAGCCCTCAACATTTTCTTGTAAAGGGTTCGCATCTTGATTGCCTATTATAGTGCGTCAAAGGTGAAATACTTGTAACATTAATCCAATGATTCTGTAATGCGTAATGCTTGGTTTTAAAAAGTGCGCCCAAAAGAGGCCTGGGCACCATGCAGGTCTATATATAGAATGTGTCGCCCGTCATGAAGAAGTCCAGCTATATACCTAAAGTCGCCGCTTTTATGAAAGAATTTTTTTATTGTTTTATATTTTGTTGATTTTATTTTAAAAGATATAGAGAATATACTTTTATTTTTAAAGTGTATCGTACATTTACTTTTCTTTTTTTTTAACATGTAAAATACTCTTTTTGATATAAAAAAAAAGGAGGTTGTCTTTTTGATATATAATAACGTGAGTTTGTTCGAATCAAATCAAATGTGATTTCTATCAAATTTTTTTGTTCGAGAACTTTTTGTTTATTTATTTTTCTTCTTTCCTCATCACAATTATGTCTAGTTCAGTTTTGCACATTGTAAACCACTGTTATTAAATAGGATTATAATTTTTTATATAAAAAATTTTTTGTTAAATTAAATAACAACTTTTATTATTTTTAAGTCTAATACGTGATAATATTTTTTTCATAAAGAATTCTGGAAAAAAAAAATGGAAATATTTTTTAAGTCTAATACGTGATAATATTTTTTTCATAAAGAATTCTGGAAAAAAAAAATGGAAATATGCTATAAATCTTTTTCTAAAAAAGTTGTTAAGCTTTCCATAAAGAGTTTCCGTATAAAGATTTCCATAAAAGTTTTCCTAAGCCAAAGTAAATTTTTCAAAGCCACGTAAAATGAACTGTTACAGCAAAATGAACGTATCACCATGTCACTGGGAGTGCCACGTAATACCAAAGTTTCAGAAGTTTGTAATAACTACCAATGGACTATACGCAGGCCCCGCAACAGTGAACTACGGCAACTTTTTGTCTCCATCCTAGCTCACCCTGTCCCTAATTTACAAGCTGGTGATGACGTTTTCCTACGGCGGGTTGAGGATCAAGTTTTTAAACCCAGATTCTCCTCTAGCCAAACGTGGAATCAGATCAGATCTTCAACTGCCAAGGTATCATGGTGGAGAATTGTATGGTTTCCCTTGGCCATACCTCGCCAATCCTTTATACTCTGGCTTACCTTCCGGAATCGTTTGTCTACGGGTTCAAGAATGCGAGCATGGGTGTAATACAACCTTGAACCTTCTGTGCAGAGAGAATAGATTCAAGGGAACACTTATTTTTTGGATGTCCTTATACATTCCAATTATGGGTACTGCTTGCACGTAATCTATTGCCACGGTCTATAAACCCAGATTGGTTGATCACGATCACATCAATTCAAAGTCCTCGACGTTCGAAGCTGGATTCCCTACTTCTTCGCTTGGCACTACAAACAGCTGTTTATGCAATTTGGCGTGAACGTAACAGCCGTATCCACAACGAGAGGCCATAACCGTTCCCTTGCTTGGCCCGCGCAGCATCACGTCTCATCCGCGACAAGATCATATCCTATTCCAGCCGTGATCCAGACCTATCAGACAAATTGCGAAGCAGGTGGGACATAGTTTGGGACCAGGGACGAACATCTTTACATTTCTATTTTAAGCTTATCTTTAGTTTTACTTGATGCTCTGTTTTCAAACGTTAGGCTCTGTTTTCTTATTTTTTAAAGTTCCACTTACTGTACATATACACTCATTCTTTTAATACAATATCACCTTATACCAAAAAAAAAAAAAATTTCCAAAGCCCAAAATTTATGTACTGTACATATACACTCATTCTTTTAATACAATATCACCTTATACCAAAAAAAAAAAAAATTTCCAAAGCCCAAAATTTATGGCTTTGAACTTTTATTCCATAAAAGGAAAAAACTCATCAAATTGGCTATAGGTTTTTAAAAGTGGCTTTGGCTTTGAAAATTATTTATAAAGCTTGATTGCTTTAGGTTTAAAGCTTTGGACAAAAAAGAAAAGGCAAAACCCCAAACAAGCATCTCCTAAATCTTCTCCATTTCCTCTGCTCGTTTTTAGTATTTATCTTCTTCATATTTTCTGGGCCATCGGTGAGTACCAACCGTTTTCCATATAAATGAGATTAGTACTTAACGCAAGTGGATCTTTAAATGTATCTTGTATTGATGATGTGCTTCTAATTTTTAGTCCAAATAATTTAATGCAAGTGCACGATCATCCACAGTACTATTTAGGGATCGATCCCACAGAGATTAAAGTACGTTTTATTTCTGAATCCTTGTAAGACAAACTAAAACTAAGACAAAATATGATTTTGAAATTTTGGTTGTTTTTTTTTGTCATAAAAATTTTGGTTGTTTAAAACTAAAATACAAATGCAAATTATGGAAATACAAAAATTATTCGGTTTTACTGGTTAATTAAATCTAACGTGTTTGATAAACGCGTGTTTAGAAGATAGATAATAAAATGAGATGAATTATGCGATTTTACGAATGATAGTTAACATGGTAGATGGAAAATTTAAGCAGTTTGAGTAGTTTGGGTATCAATTTCAGAGAATCCAACAGTTTGGGTGGAAATATTGAGAGACGAAAAGTTGAAGTAGAAAAACTGAAACTCAGGAATTTACAAAGTTTGATTGCTTTGAACTCAAAGATTTATAAAGCTTGATTGCTTTAGGTTTAAAGCTTTGGACAAAAAAGAAAAGCCAAAGCGCCAAACAAACATCCCCTAAATCTTCTCCATTTCCTCTGCTCGTTTTTAGTATTTATCTTCTTCATATTTTCTGGGCCATCGGTGAGTACCAACCGTTTTCCATATAAATGAGATTAGTACTTAACGCAAGTGGATCTTTAAATGTATCTTGTATTGATGATGTGCTTCTAATTTTTAGTCCAAATAATTTAGTGCAAGTGCACGATCATCCACAGTACTATTTAGGGATCGATCCCACAGAGATCAAAGTACGTTTTGTTTCTGAATTCTTGTAAGACAAACTAAAACTAAGACAAAATATGATTTTGAAATTTTGGTTGTTTTTTTTGTCATAAAAATTTTGGTTGTTTAAAACTAAAATACAAATGCAAATTGTGGAAATACAAAAATTATTCGGTTTTACTGGTTAATTAAATCTAACGTGTTTGATAAACGCGTGTTTAGAAGATAGATAATAAAATGAGATGAATTATGCGATTTTACGAATGATAGTTAACATGGTAGATGGAAAATTTAAGTAGTTTGAGTAGTTTGGGTATTAATTTCAGAGAATCCAACAGTTTGGGTGGAAATATTGAGAGACGAAAAGTTGAAGTAGAAAAACTGAGATTATGAAGTGCTTGAGTTTTAGAAATGGTAGTCATATGAATCTTGAATAGTTGTTTGATCTTGGTGGCGAGAATCCCTAGAATTCCCTATCACGTAATGGTTTTTTTATCAATTAGTATTTCAAAAACGTGCATCAATTATTTTTATTTTAACAACCAAAAACCCAAAAACATATTTTGTCTTAGCTTTAAATTGTCTTTTAGAACTCAGAAAAACGAAGTACCTTGATCGATATTAGATTGATCCCTAAGTACTATTGCGGAGCACCGTACTTGCGGTCTTTATTTGGGCCAAAACTAGACACACATCAGTTTTCGGTGATTGTGGAGCTAGATCTTTCCAGATCTCAAAGCGAATCTATGACCATCAGCTTCCTCGGTGAGGTCTTCTTTTCACTACTAAAAAAATGAGTTATTGCTACGAAATTTGTTACGTATATTTTCCGTAACAAATTGTGATATTTTAGATACAAAAACGTGACTAATTTTTTATGTCACAAATTTGTACCTTTCACTACTAAAAAAATGAGTTATTGCTACGAAATTTGTTACGTATATTTTCCGTAACAAATTGTGATATTTTAGATACAAAAACGTGACTAATTTTTTATGTCACAAATTTGTACCTATTTCGTCACAACCTTATGACGAAAAACATGCGTAACAAAATTTGTAACAATCTATGACATAATAGTGACAAAATTTGCATATGTAACAAATTATGATAATTTTGTGACTAAATATATTGTCACAAATTTGTGACGTATTCAGTTGTCACTATTTCTGACTTTTTGTGACAAAATATTAGTCACTAACTTTGTGACGTATTCAGTTGTCACTATTTCTGACTTTTTGTGACAAAATATTAGTCACTAACTAAATTTTGTCCGAATTTTGGTGGGAATTAATAGTGCTGGAAATTTATTCAAAATTTTTTTATTGGAATTGAGATTGTTTTCCTTTTTTTTTTGTCAAGAAACTTCATAACTTCATTTCATAATTAACCGATTACAAAGACAACAATTTGCTTTATGGTGTCTTCAAGCCACAAGCTAAAATAGTCGAAATACAATCGAGATACAAAAGCGAATACAAAGTAAAAGGATAGTGCTCCGAAACACATAGATAAACGATGGTGAACACCGCGGATATTCAATCCTACTATGGGGGCCGAATGCTTGAAACTAGAAGTCGCACATTCTCCGGAGATGGACCAAGATAATACAGCTTTACGAAGACCAATCAAGGATCTTCTAGATGCTGTTTGAAATTTCTCAAAAAGAGAATAGTGCCGTTGATCAGATAAAACTCCGACCCGGATAAATTGTCTCTGCTTAAATCGCAGGACTGGTCGACTCTCTTTAAAAGAGGTCAAAAATACTGTCATAACTAACACCAAGGCATTAAGGTGAATAATAAAATCCAAGAACACTTGGACTAGATCAACAAAAGCCCAGTCACCTAAATATCCATCTAAAACCCTTATCCAATAACTTAAAGTAGCTAATGGGCCGAACTTATCAATAAAACCCTTATCCAATAACTTAAAGTAGCTAATGGGCCGAACTTATCAAAAGCCCACCAGAGAAATGTAGGTTTAGAGGGTGTACCCTTGTTGCCGCCGCTACTTGATCGGAAGTGGAAAAAATTAATCGCCGGCAATAACAGAGAGAGCAACCTTGGATGCAAGACAAGTGATTCAGCCTTCTGATAGGAAGATTTAAAATCAGCTGAGATGTGTTTCTCCGAGACATACATAGAAAGCTTCAGGTACCAGACCCAAGCAACAATTAGGCTCGTGTGATTCACTCATGGAGTTCACCAATCTGCCACCGGTGAGAAAAGAAGATGTTCGAAGATGATGTTTGCTCACGGTGAGTGAAGGTGGCCGGTAAAGATGGGTCTCGGTGTCTAACTCAGATAAGAATGAAGACCAAAAGCACTCCAGAGACACACGTTGGTAACTCCAACTCTGGTTTATCGATTTCACGCGTTTGAGTCTCGTGACTAACAATAAAATCTCCAGAGATGACAATGACTCCGGGAAACCAGGAAAGAGAAGCTGCAACTTAACCATTAAAGGATGGAGACAGTGAAATTCAGCGATTATAGCAAAACAAGTCTCAAAGTTCATAGACGACGAGATGAGAATAACAGATCTCTGCTTCAGGTATAAACAAGTCTTGAACAGCTCCATCAGAGAGTGAACTTGTGCAGAAATCAAAAGAAAACGGAATAAATATATTAATTGACTGAGATATTAGGCAGTATCTACTAATATTTATTGTGATATTGATTGCCTATTTGATTGAAATTTTGAGATACAGAAAATATTTGATTGTGATATTGATTTTACAATTTCTATTATGATATATTTAAATATTTGCATTTATTATGTATATGTAAATATATTATAACACATTACATTTATTAGAACATTAACAATTTTCACATCTATTTCAATTAGTCATGGACAGTTGGAATTGCACAAATCAAATAACAAAGAACAACTCTTCTTTATGTGGGTTTAGAAAATTCGGGTCGACGATCATATTACACCCCAAAACTTTTGTATCACAATTTTTACACACAGAGTTTAAGCCTCGTCTAAAATCCACACAGATCGTAACTTAAAACCGAATACCCACATATAACGTATCTTAAAATCGAATTTCCACACGGACGATAAATCAAATATTTAAATAAAAAAAAATCAGGTTAATTGAATACACAAACCGATCTAATACCTAATTAAACCAATTCAATTAGTTAACCCAAAAAAAAATCAAAGTGAACAAAAAAAATTAAAACATGACATTTTAATACCTAATTAAACCAATTCAATTAGTTAACCCAAAAAAAAATCAAAGTGAACAAAAAAAATTAAAACATGACATTTCGTTCTTCTTCTTCTTCATTCATCATTTTTTTTTCCTCTCTTTCTTCTGCCTCGTTCTTTTTTTTTTTTTTAAAATATTTAAAAAAAAAAAAATCAGGTTAATTGAATACACAAACCAAGCTAATACCTAATTAAACCAATTCAATTAGTTAACCAAAAAAATCAAAGTGAACAAAAAAAAATTAAAACATGACATTTAGTTCTTCTTCTTCTTCATTCATCATTTTTTTTTGCTCTTCTTTCTTCCCTCGTTCTTTTTTTTTATGAAATGTAAATTTATAAATATAAAAGTTTGCTTCAATAAATATAAAAGTTTGCTTCATTCTTCTTCTTCATTGTTCTTTTTTTTATCTTCTCGCCACCGCTTCCGTCCCCACATCTCCGAACTGATTTTGATAGGTGTATCCATCGCTATTTTCTTCATTGTTCTTTTTTTTATCTTCTCGCCACCGCTTCCGTCCCCACATCTCCGAACTGATTTTGATAGGTGTATCCATCGCTATTCTGGTGGCTCCTTCGTCCCCATCTCCGTTCATAATCGGAGAAATAATTCGTCTGATCCAACACCAATTTCAATGCACGAGTTGACTCTAACTGCATAGTTTAGAACTGTTTGCGGCATGACTCATCGAGCGCTTGATGTTTGCCGAGATCTACTCGAAGAAGCGATTCATTAATTAACAAGATTGTTTCTGCCATGGATGTTGAAGACAGAAAAAGTATGAAGAAGAATGAAGATGAAGATGAAGAGAAGATGAAGAATGAAGAATGAAGAATGAAGAAGAAGAACGGAAACCAAGAATCAGAATGAAGAATCGTGTTTAAATATATTTTTGGTTCAAATTTATTATTTGGTTAATTAATTTAATTGGTATAATTGAATATAAACTCGGTTTATGTATTTAATTAATCTGATTTTTTTGGTTTGTGTTTAATTTACAATTTTTGTAGAAATTGGTTTTTAAAATATGATCTATGTAGGTTTTAGATGTTGCTTAAATTTTGGGTGTAAAAATTGTGATATGAAAGTTCTCTGGTGTAATATGGTTGTCGACCACTGACTCGACAATCACATGGGTATTGTTTCCTCCAACTTTTATGCAGTTATTATAAATTTTAAGTCACCAATAATTGCTGTTTGCTGTATGTAATTTGTATTAACCGTATTTTATTTGTTTACCACTTATTCAGAAAGCTTTTACATGATTGATGTGCATGGTCGGTACTAAGATCAGGAAGTCTACAAGCGGATATATATAAAAAAATACTTGTGGAGTAGATTTCAGTATTTTTTAATGCTGCATTATAACATCACAATTAAGAATCAGAATGAAGAATCGTGTTTAAATATATTTTTGGTTCAAATTTATTATTTGGTTAATTAATTTAATTGGTATAATTGAATATAAACTCGGTTTATGTATTTAATTAATCTGATTTTTTTGGTTTGTGTTTAATTTACAATTTTTGTAGAAATTGGTTTTTAAAATATGATCTATGTAGGTTTTAGATGTTGCTTAAATTTTGGGTGTAAAAATTGTGATATGAAAGTTCTCTGGTGTAATATGGTTGTCGACCACTGACTCGACAATCACATGGGTATTGTTTCCTCCAACTTTTATGCAGTTATTATAAATTTTAAGTCACCAATAATTGCTGTTTGCTGTATGTAATTTGTATTAACCGTATTTTATTTGTTTACCACTTATTCAGAAAGCTTTTACATGATTGATGTGCATGGTCGGTACTAAGATCAGGAAGTCTACAAGCGGATATATATAAAAAAATACTTGTGGAGTAGATTTCAGTATTTTTTAATGCTGCATTATAACATCACAATTTTTATTTTTAATTTTATTTTCTATTTTAAGTATTTTCTTAGAAATATGTTTCTAAGCATTTTCATGTTTTTTCTAGAACATTTCTTCACTTATATTTTAATTTAGTTTTGGTTTTGATTTAAACAATAAGTTATTTATTTATTTATTTATTTTACATGCTAACAATAATTATTATGTTTCGATTGTATTTCAATTTAAAGAATTTAAATTAATT
Organism: Physaria fendleri; assembly: GCA_036630335.1. Classification (NCBI taxonomy): domain Eukaryota; kingdom Viridiplantae; phylum Streptophyta; class Magnoliopsida; order Brassicales; family Brassicaceae; genus Physaria; species Physaria fendleri. The sequence continues at coordinate 10,242,751 of CM071716.1, read as the reverse complement.
ATTATCCAAATATATTACTTGCTATTGTTTAAGAAAAAAAACCAAATATCTATTACTTAACATAACAAAAAAAACCTAGCAAATTTAATTTATATTACCAACTTAGTCCTGATTATTGTTATTATTAATATATATATAACCAATTTTTCCTACTGCTCTCTCTAATGCTCTCTGTTACAGTTATAGTTGTGTTGAGCTACCACTTGTTCACCACACCTCCAATCATCCACTATGTCTATTCAAAATTATTTTGTCAGTTTATAATAGAAACAATTATGTACATATTTTGCTTAGAACACAATTTCTGTGGGGAAAACAATTTATTCTTTTTGTTTACAATGCATGGTCATTGTAATTTATATGAACCTCTTAAATTTTGGATACAAAATGCCAACCTCCCATTGATATTTCTCAACTATTAAGTAAATCTTATATAATGCTTGAAAAATACCCAGGAGTGATCCTCTTTTAATTCAAAAAAAACATTCGTATCGGGCCCCGAAATATAGGGGCTTCACAAAAAAAAAAAAAGTTAATATTATGTATATTACAAATATTTATGGCTTAAATTTGAAGCTTCTCAAAAGTAAAGTTGATAAAATCTTACTTACGATCAAAGATATCACAGGATAGGTTGAACGGTTTAGTCATGTTATCAATTGAAAGAGACATGGTTAAACACCTTGATAATGGTTTATACAATTCTATATTATTTTCTTTTCGAAGGGCCCCAATTTTTTTTTCGTATTAGACCTTGGATCAGGCCGGACCGACTCTGAAAATACCCATTCAAAATGAATCTTATTTAATAATATATTATTAGATTTGTTATTATTTTTTAAAAATTCGAATAAGGGTAACTATACGGGCAAAATGCAACTTCTATAGACGAGACGGTGCGGGTCAGTTGGTACAGCGCCGCACCATCCGACCAAAAGGTCATGAGTTCGAGTCACCAAAGTGGAAACACTTAAAATGCGTTAAAAAAAAAATGCAACTTCTATAGTTCACATTAGCCGTCTTAGTTTTCTCTCCATTTCTAGCAATTCTTCTTTCCACCGGACCTTCTTCACTCGATCAGCGTGTGCTTCGTTGAGTTGTCACCAGAGGCTTCCATAGCTCCGGTGGTGGACTCCTAAGTGTAAATGTTACTTCTTCACGTAGTATTCGTATATCGGGGAAGATTGGCGGTGGTGATAACTGGCTGAGAAATCATTTTTTCCAGACCACGCGAGGCGGTGTCACTTCGCTACAACAGGAAGTCGACGTTTCTCTTAGTTCTCACCACATTCGCTACAACAGGAAGTCGACGTTTCTCTTAGTTCTCACCACA
>CM071716.1:10127955-10138076 GCA_036630335.1 Physaria fendleri | reverse complement strand
AGGGATACGAAACTTCACCATACGATCATTAACTTCATAAGCTTCAATAGCCAAGTCATTGTATCCAACAGTCCAAATTTGTTTAACCACCATGTGAATCTTTCCAATATAAGGGGCCTTGTCCGGAAATCGGCCAATAAGTAGATCATTCCATAGAGGTTTTGCATCTTNTCTTTTTTATATTAGTGAAAGAATATAATATTGTGGTGTGAAAGTTTTTCAACTACCTAATTCTACTTCATTTTTTCACTACCTCATTGTAAGTGGTTTTATATCAAAAGGTAAGAAGGTTGACCGGTCTCATTGACGAAGCTGAATGGAGAAACCTCGTTCCACCACCTCGATATACACAACCATCATTGAAAAATATTCTGTTTAGCATATTTAGCTTAACAAAAGCTGTCTTCATATGAATGTTCAAGATGCGGGTGTGGTGGCGCCCCATAAGCCACCAAAGGAGCCATGAAGATTTTGCATTGGAATTGTCAGGGTCTCCGGAACCCCCTGACAATTCCATACCTTCGGAGCCTATGCTCTTCAATCAAACCGGAGTTGCTTTTCTTAGTGGAGACCAAGAATAATAACGCTTATGTCGTGAACGTAGTCAAGTCTTTAGGTTTTGAGTCTAGTATTATTGTTCCAGCTATTGGAACTAGTGGTGGTCTATGTATTGCATGGTTGAATGTTGTGTCTGTAAGGCTTATGTCCCAAGCCAGTCTTCATATGAATCTAATAAAGGTGTCTGTTGAGTCCTACTCTTTCAGCCTCATGTACATTTATGGACCTCCTATCCACAAGGAACGTAAGGCATTCTGGTCTTACCTCCAAACCATTGCAAACTCAACATCATATTCACAGGAGCCATTGCTTGTTCTTGGGGACTTTAACGATATAAGCGATCCGTCTCATAAAGTGGGAGGACCTCGAAGATCCTTGGCTAGCTGCAAACATTTCAACGAAGTACTTCAGACTTATTCCCTGAAACAGATTCAGTACAGAGGAGGCAAATATACTTGGAGAGGAACGAGATTCCTGCATAGAATCAAAATAATGCTTGATAAAGCATATGCAAATCCCCTGTGGCATCAAAAGCATCCAAATGCCATGGTAACGCATATGAAATGGGTTGGTTCAGATCATAAACCAATATTGGTGAACACAGAGATGGTGGAAGCACGAGCACACAAACGGTTCTACTTCAATAATTCTTGGCACAAGATGCACAGGTACAACGATTTCTTTGCAAAAACTTGGGATGAATTAAATGTCCAAAACCCTTCCTCAAGCATCCAAGACAACCTTCAACAACTACAAGCAAAAATTAACGAATGGAAACCATCAATCATTCCAAACGCTGCAAGGTGGATCGAATCTCTGAGGAAAAATCTTGACCGGCTGTACTCTGCTCAAGTATGGGATGAAAAAGCGATCTATTCAACTAAACAAGCATTGCTCTACTTCACAAAAATTGAAGAAGAATACTGGAGAAATAGAAGTAGGGCCATATGGATGAGACAAGGTGATAAGAACACAAAGTTCTTTCAAGCAAAAACAAACCAAAGGCGATTTACAAATCGTATCCTTGTCATAAAAGACAACTCTGGCAACCACAACACTGATCCAGAAACCATCCGAGGAGTAATTGCAGAGCATTTTCAAGGGATCTTCACAAGTCAATGTTCGCAAGTAAATGACCCCCTACCGAATATCATACCCTCAGTTTCAGAAGAAATGAATAAAGACCTAACAAAACCAGTTACACCTCAGGAGGTTAAACAAGCTTTATTCCAAATGAATCCTGACAAAAGCCCAGGACCCGACGGATTCACACCGGGATTTTTCCAGAAATCGTGGGAGAAGACAGGACAAAAAGTGGTTGAATATGTCCAAAACTTCCTAGATACTGGGAAACTTAATGTGGACATAAACCATACTTTTATCTGCCTTATCCCAAAGATTCACCCACCCACCCTTCCATCCCATTTCAGACCCATAAGCCTTTGCAATGTGCTCTACAGAGTGATCTCGAAGGTTCTAGCAAATCGCCTCAAGGATATACTGTGCAAGATAATATCACCAAATCAGTCAGCTTTCTTGAAGAACAGAGCAATCACCGACAATGTCATTGTAGCTCATGAGCTACTACACTCTTTAAAAACAAGAAGACGATCAATCCCTTTCTTAGCACTCAAGCTAGACATTGCAAAAGCTTTTGACAAGGTAAATTGGTCCTTTCTTGAATACCTACTAGTTAAGATGGGTTTTGCACAACAATGGACAGCTTGGATTATGGAATGCGTAAAAACGGTGTCTTACTCGGTACTTGTGAATGGGAAACCTACTAATAGAATAATCCCGAGTTGTGGCATAAGACAGGGTGACCCACTGTCTCCATATCTCTATATCCTTTGCTCAGAGGGCCTGTCACAATTGATAAAAAATGCAGAAGCTGACCGGAAATAGGCTGCAGAACTGGAGTAATAGATGGCTGAATCAAGCAGGAAAGGCAGTTTTAATAAAATCAATAATGCAAGCGATTCCTTGTTACGCAATGCAATGCTTCCTTATTCCCCAAAATGTGATAACCAAAATGGAGCAGAAAATTAGAAGTTTCTGGTGGAGCTCCCAGAAGGATAAGAGATCGATCTCATGGGTGCGATGGAACGCTATAACAAACCCAAAGTGTCTCGGCGGTCTTGGTTTTCGAAATTTGAGGTTATTCAATAAAGCTTTACTTGCGAAGCAAACTTGGAGGATCCTAAGTCAACCAAATCTTCTACTATCCAAAGTCTTGAAAGCCAAATATTTCAGGAAAGCTACCATCCTTACGGCCCCGGATAAAAAGACCTCAAGTTTTGCCTGGAGAAGTATTAAAAGCACCTTTCCCCTTATACAGAGCCATTCGGGGATCCAACTAGGTCCAGGCACCACCGCAGATGTTTGGAATGACAAATGGATCCCAACAGCCCCACCCAAAGCACCAAAGCCAAAATCCCTACAAGCACAAAACTCAATTCACAGCCCTGCTCAATTAATGGACGTACATAGCAGAACTTGGAACTTGGAGAAGGTGCATGATAGTATCCATGAGAGTGATGTACAAGACGTTCTTCATATAAGACCTCTCAAGTATGCCACCATTGATAAACCACTGTGGCCATACTCTATCACAGGGCAATACACGGTAAAATCAGGGTATCGTCTACTCTACAACCAACTAACCTCTATCCAGAACATGTCTTCATCTAGTCCGCCCCTGTTTCATCAACTATGTAGGAAACTATGGAGCTTCTCTTTACCAAATAAACTAAAGATTTTCTGGTGGAGAATCCTTCATAAAGGAATCTCAACACTAACCAACCTTAGAATGAGAAGGATTGATGTCGACCCTGTGTGTGTTCTATGTACTGAACATGAGGAGACTTGAGGAGACTTTGGACCATCTTTTTGTACATTGCAGGGTTTCAAAAGAAATATGGACTCTTCTTATCCCGACTGCTTATGCAACCCGACACCTCTCCACCATGGACTACTTAGCTCACTTATGGAAGGAAGAATCCAAGCATTCATCCCCACTATCTGCTTTTATTGGATGGAACATATGGAAAGCCAGGAACGACGTCGTCTTCAAAACCAAAGCTATAACCATACCTCTCATCCTACAAAATGCATCAAACGATCATAGATTGTGGTGTACATCTGAATCTTCCAATCATCAGCCAAAGTCCCAAAACCTACCAATACAGCAAGTCGGAAACGAGAACATGGGCATGAACACTACACTGCCATGCTCTCGCTGTCATGTTAGTGCTCATTGGATCTCGCCAACAGGAAACTTTGCAGTAGCCTGGATCTACTATCACCAAAATCAACAACAGATAAGAGGCGTCGCTACTCAACCACCAGTACCCACAAAGAAAAAAGCTACAGGCGTCGCTACTCAACCACCAGTACCCACAAAGAAAAAAGCTACAGCCTTAGCTATCTTGGAAGCTTGTAAGCAAACAGTACGATTCGGCTGTCCAGGTACAACGATCCTATCAAATGACAAAGCTCTGATCTCTACCATTAACTCTTGTTTAAGCATTCTCACACAACCGAATAAGGAGAATAATGGAGGTCTGCCTACTACTCTGGCGTCTGACCCTACTATTGAAGACATCTGTAATACGGCAATAAAAGTTTCTCCTCATCTCTGCTTCCAAAGTATCCCCAAAAACTTAAATAATAACACTTTCTTGTATGCCAAGCAAGCTGATACTGCAAACAGCTACTATAACATTTCTTGGCTTTAGTTGTAATCCATTATAAATAAAAATTATATTGTTAAAAAAAAAAAAAAAAGCTGTCTACATGGTTACAACCTAAAAATTATTCGTTGTCTCCCTTAATTCACACACCGTTTCATCCTATATATAGTCCTTATTTCTCTAGTTGTTTAAGCAATAAACAATAGAACAACCTTTTTTTTTTTTTTATAAATCTCATTCAAACTTCTTATCTCCTCATTGTTCAGAAAAATGGTCGAGGGTGAGTCCAAGCGGTTTTGGATTATTGCGGCCACCGTGTTTGCTGTCGCGGCGGTTGCAGCAGCGGCGCATGGACAAGAACCACCGTGTTTTAATCTCATTCAAACTTCTTATCTCCTCATTGTTCAGAAAAATGGTGGAGGGTGAGTCCAAGCGGTTTTGGATTATTGTGGCCACCGTGTTTGCTGTGGCGGCGGTTGCAGACTCAGCGGCGCATGGACAAGAAGCACCTTGTTACTTTGTGTTTGGAGACTCTGTCTTCGATAACGGTAACAACAATGCCTTGAACACTAAGGCCAAGGTCAACTATTCACCTTATGGTATTGATTTTCCCCATGGTCCAACCGGTCGGTTTAGCAACGGTCGGAATATTCCTGACGTTATTGGTTAGTTTTCTTGATTTACTTTGGATGATTCGATTATTGATTAACTACTATATGTCAATATAGCCGATCATGATAGAAAAATAATATCCATATATTACAAAGATCTTTTATTTTTGGTAAATTTTATTAATTCTGCCGATTTGGTTCTCTAACTATTTTGATTTATGATATTTTCTGTCGATAAACAAAATTAAAAACATATTTTCTCATAGTCTTGAATCTTATATGCATAAAACTAGTTTTTCTCAACAAAAAAAAAAAAAAAAAAACTATTTTAATTGGTTGATTCGAGATAGTCTTTCTTGCTAAAAAAAAAAAAAAAAAAAACTATTTTAATTGGTTGATTCGAGATAGTCTTTCTTGCTAACACATGATTATAAGAATTATTAAACATTGAAATTAAAAATATACAGCATCTTATGTTTTCTTTTCTTAAATTACCAACAGGCCAAAATCCTAAAATTCCAAACATACCAAATAATTATGAAGGATTCCTAAAATTTCTGCCAAACTTAATTAATCCTAATCATATATATTTGCATTAATGTAGTAACTAAAATATCTTGTTGTGTTGTTCAAAAATATTATTTAAAACAAAATCTTTATTTGAAAAAATGCCAGATTAGTATTTAAGCATTTTGGCTAATTAGTTAAAAAATAATAATCAAATAGTATATCTAACAAAGTTGAACTATTTTAACTTCAGCTGAACTAGTGGGTTTCAAGGACTCAATCCCACCGTTCGCCGGAGCATCATCGGCACACGCTAACATTGGAATCAACTATGCTTCCGGTGCCGGAGGTATCCGAGAAGAAACCAGCCAAAATATGGTAACAAACTCCGACCCAAAAATGATAAATATTTGTTTTTATTTGGTCTTATCTAAAACTAAAATATTAATAATATGAATAGGGTGATAGAATCTGTTTGAGAAAGCAAATCAACAACCACAAGTCGGCTATTAATAATATGAATAGGGTGATAGAATCTGTTTGAGAAAGCAAATCAACAACCACAAGTCGGCTATTACAAAGGCTGGTGTGCCACTGAGTCAGTTAACACGATGTCTATACACAATCAACATAGGAAGCAATGATTATCTCAACAACTACTTCTTGTCCCCTCCTACACAAACTCGTCTTCACTATAATCCTGATCAGTACGCTCAATCCCTCATAAATCTCTACCGTTCAGTGGAACCATAGCTACTCCGTATAGTATATCCCAGCTAGTGAATTAAATTAGGGCTTTATATCTGTTGTAAAAATGGGACAAGCCTTTACTTTATAACTGCTTTGGTCTTGATGGAGACTTTACACAAACTTTAACCCAGACTGAATGATGAATAAAAGACTCAAGCTTTCGACTCTATTTTAGTTAACTCTCTCTCTCTCTCTCTTGTGTACTTTCATGGTTTAATCTTCCTAACTCCTCTGTTACATTACTTTCAAAATGTTACATTACTTACATAACTGTGAAAGCCACTGTTCTTGATGAGGATTGCGCCGTTGCGAATATGGCAAAGCTTTATAAAAGAAGCTCTAAACAGCAAAACTGAAACTCAGAGATGTATAGACAAATGTTCCTAATGGTATACTCAGGGTCGGTCCCGAGAAATATAAAGTCACAAGCAGAAAAAATATTAAAACATACTAAAAAAGTGTGGGTGCGGTAGTGGTTTGGTAAGAGCATCAACTATTTGGTCATGTCTGGAGACGTGAGAGACCCGAAGCTTGCTTGGTGCTCACATTCTGATGGATAAGTTATAATCGATCGTGTTCAGTGGAACCATAGCTACTCCGTATAGTATATCCCAGCTAGTGAATTAAATTAGGGCTTTATATATGTTGTAAAAATGGGACAAGCCTTTACTTTATAACTGCTTTGGTCTTGATGGAGACTTTACACAAACTTTAACCCAGACTGAATGATGAATAAAAGACTCAAGCTTTCGACTCTATTTTAGTTAACTCTCTCTCTCTCTCTCGTGTACTTTCATGGTTTAATCTTTCTAACTCCTGTTTTCAAAATGTTACATTACTGACATAACTGTGAAAGCCACTGTTCTTGATGAGGATTGCGCGATTACGGATATGGCAAAGCTTTAAAAAAGAAGCTCTAAACCGCAAAACTGAAACTCAGAGATGTATAGACAAATGTTCCTAATGGTATACTCAGGGTCGGTCCCGAGAAATATAAAGTCACAAGCAGAAAAAATATTAAAACATACTAAAAAAGTGTGGGTGCGGTAGTGGTTTGGTAAGAGCATCAACTATTTGGTCATGTATGGAGACGTGAGAGACCCGAAGCTTGCTTGGTGCTCACATTCTGATGGATAAGTTATAATCGATCGTGAAGCTTGCTTGGTGCTCACATTCTGATGGATAAGTTATAATCGATCGTGATATGCTTCATCTGAGAATGAAAAACCGGTTTGACGGATAGAGATCTGGCACCAATATATGAATGGTTGGACTAGAAGAGTGATATGTAGCTCAGTCAATAGGGAACATATCCAATGAATTTCATGGGCGGTGTTGGCGACAACATGATACTCAGCTTTGATGGAGGAACAAGCGACGCTTCAGTGTTTCTTAGACGAACAAGAAATGGGATTGTGCCTAAGATAGATTATCTAGGCATTAGTAGAGATAAAATCATCTGTATCTCCAGCACAATCGACATCCAAGAAGGCATGTAAAGTGGTCGCCAAGGATTTTCGTAGTAAGATACCATGAGAAGGAGTGCCGACGAGGTATCGTAGTATGCATTTCACTTACTGCCAATGAATATCAGTGGGGGGTACATGAACTGAGAGATGTGATTAACTGCAAAGGCAATATACGGTTCTGTCAGATACAAATATTGGAGACTGCAAAGCACCGTCCGATACTCAGGCACCGTCCGATACTCAGTAGGACTATGAAGAGCAGTGCCAGGACAAATAGAGAGTTTCAGTTGAGGCGCCATCGGAGTGCTAAGGGGTTTCGGAACGGACATCTTGGTTTTATGAAGAAGGTCGATGATTTACTTTTAGAGACCGCAGAGTGTCCGTGTTGCTTTGACGCCCAAGAAGTAAATTAAACCACCAAGATCTTCATAAACAGGTGCCCAACCGAGCCAAGTCCTCGGCATTTCTCCTGTCATATCATCATGTTTTGGGTCTTCATCAATCTTTTAAGTGTAGGCTTCAACTAGTACAATAAAGTCCCCAGATTCTCTTTGGTCTTTGAAGTACTGATTTCTTGACTTTTTGTTTCTTATGGAATCTAGGCGTTTTTTTTTTTCTCTATTTCATGTAATAAAACATGTTTATTACATAAGAAATTAAAGAAAATGTTCTGAAAACACCTGAAAACAGGCTCATAAAAAGTAAATAATCAACAAATCAATTAACTCTCACACATTCTCAAATTTGTGGATTTTGGAGTTTGGGTTCTGTAAAATTCTTCTCTCACACATTCTCAAATTTGTGGATTTTGGAGTTTGGGTTCTGTAAAATTCTTCCTCAACAAAATACCAAAATGTTATGAGCTATAATGGCTTGGTTGATAGTATTGGGTATATCGTCTCGGATCTTGGTGAAAATAAGAGAGTTTCTATTTTCCAAGATATGCCAAACTAAGAAGTACGAGAAAGTAGAATTGTGAGATTTGAATTGAGCCCATAAAGATAGCAAAAAGTTGTCCATGATGAGGGAGGCGGAATCAAACAGACATGACATTGATGGAATCGCTAATGAACTTATGTCACTCACCATTCGACAATCTAAGAAAAGATGTGTAGTAATTTAGAGCAAGTTTCATTAACCGCTGTACCTCTACTATTGAGCGATGATGTTGTGGATAATACCTTATAGATCAGTTTTTAGTAAAAATATTTTAGCTTGGAAGGAATATAGCAAGACCAAAGATCTTTAGATAAGCATTGAATATGTCGTGAGACGAAAATGGGTCAGAAGAGAAACAGGATGGAGAAAAAAGTTTGTAACGTCCCAACCACTTGTAATCTATTTTGGCCCGAACCTTTATCAAGGCCTATGGTTCCACCCTAATCCGACGATCAGCGCTTACTCTTTTTTGTTTTTTGAAAAAATGTTAAATTTTATTCTTCAAAAAAAATCATTTCTTACAAATGTTCAAACAACTCAGAACATATTCTGAGATTTAAAAAAAAAAAAACAAAACTCCAAGAACAAAGAAAGGAGAAGACAGACTAAGAAGCAGAGAACAAACCTGCAGCTTCACGTACCTGCAAGGCAAAAGACTAAATCACCAGACAAACTTCTAATGACTTTAAATACTTGTTTACTTACCTTACAAATCATCACATGATGTTTTCATGTGTTTTGTCCTTATTCACATTTGAAAAGTGTACTTTGGTGATAGACATGATCAAATCAACTCTATTGAAACCCTCCTCATGTGCCACTATTATTATAACTATATAGCCACCCGAGTTGGAAGGAGGCTAAATCAAACGATCTTCTATGTTTTAAGTATAGAGCAAGTTTCATTAACCGCTGTACCTCTACTATTGAGCGATGATGTTGTGGATAATACCTTATAAATCAGTTTTTAGTAAAAATATTTTAGCTTGGAAGGAATATAGCAAGACCAAAGATCTTTAGATAAGCATTGAATATGTCGTGAGACGAAAATGGGTCAGAAGAGAAACAGGATGGAGAAAAAAGTTTGTAACGTCCCAACCACTTGTAATCTATTTTGGCCCGAACCTTTATCAAGGCCTATGGTTCCACCCTAATCCAACGATCAGCGCTTACTCTTTTTTTTTTGGAAAAAATGTTAAATTTTATTCCTCAAAAAAAAATCATTTCTTACAAATGTTCAAACAACTCAGAACATATTCTGAGATTTAAAAGAAAAAACAAAACTCCAAGAACAAAGAAAGGAGAAGAGAGACTAAGAAGAAGAGAACAAACCTGCAGCTTCACGTACCTGCAAGGCAAAAGACTAATCCACCAGACAAACTTCTAATGACTTTAAATACTTGTTTACTTACCTTACAAATCATCACATGATGTTTTCATGTGTTTTGTCCTTATTCACATTTGAAAAGTGTACTTTGGTGATAGACATGATCAAATCAACTCTATTGAAACCCTCCTCATGTGCCACTATTATAACTATATAGCCACCCGAGTTGGAAGGAGGCTAAATCAAACGATCTTCTATGTTTTAAGTA
>CM071716.1:10098404-10110253 GCA_036630335.1 Physaria fendleri | reverse complement strand
GATCTTTAGTTTTCGTGTTATGCAAAATATAATTATAGATTGAGATTCCCATCTCTACCTGTTATTCAAACTGGGAGTAACACAAGACCCATCTACTTGCCAAAGGAACATGAACTCTTTTACCTCCATTACATTCTTGGGTTTATACATGTAATTTGTAACATTAAAGATCTTATTACTCTTGGTTCTTGCAGCTCTGTAAAATTGCTTAAGGAAAAAGATACACCATAAGCTCAATGAGAAGCAAGTGATTGCGCTGTTAACAGCTACATGCCATCGAGCTGAAGATATAGAGCATTCGATAATAAACGTGGGTTTCGTAGCTTCACATTGATTCGATAAAAAACTAGTCTCAATTGAGGCACGTGTACTTCCTCCTACTATGGTGAATTTCCCAACTTCTATAAATGGTTCCACTTTATATTCACTATTTTATTTTGAATGGTCTGTTGATTTTTGCAAAAGAAACGAAACACGAAGACTTGCAAATTTTTATCTTCATATTGTATAGTAGACACATTTTACTATTCTATTTTGTTCCACTAATACAAATATTGTGTTACATAATACATAAACTTACCAAGAAATCTAGAGTATTTTTAAATGTTTTTTCTTTTTTTACCAATAATCATTTGATATGTATAATTTTTATTTGTCATGTTATCACATATTATACTGGATGATTTATTTCCTAATGAAAATGGAGAAAATAACAAACTTCAAAATTATTATCATAGTGAGTTTCAATAATTTTTAGTATCACAGATTCTAGTGAGTTTCAATAATTTTTAGTATCACAGATTCGTATCAATGTGTTTCAATCAAATTAGGAATTGCCTAAAACTAGAACCCGTCACAATTTTTGTTGTGATCTTTCCAATAACCAAAAAAACTTTTAAATGTCTACCGCTTTTATATTATTTCATATCTACAATAGTTATAGAAAATCATATTGTATTATAAATAAAAAAACTAAATTTTATACGATGTAATTATTATTACAAATGCAATCTGATTGTACATTTAATTGTAGATTTAATATATATAAATATTACATTAAGAATTAATATTCTTTTTATTTTACGAATTTAAATTATTAGCTTAAAATATATGTGAATTTGATAATCAATATTTGCTACGGTATCTATAATCATTTTATATGTGATATTAAAATATCGAAAATAAAATTTTAATCGTTAGTATATTTTCCATAGTATAAATAACCAGATAAATGTTAAACAAATGTTATAAAACTTATTTTCAATTTAGAAAAATTAAATAAATTAAAAATGTAAAATTTATTTCCAATTTTTTGTATTTTTCCCGCGCGTAGCGTGGGACATGTCCCTCAGAGTAACTTAATTTACCACGATTACCATGACCTATGTGCCAAAGTCTACTACCACGATTAGCTTCTCTAATTCCACCAACCTAATTTCAGCTTCATCAAAGTCTACTACCACGATTAGGTTCTCTAATTTTAGCAACCTATTTACCCCAAATCCTTTCCACGATTAGGTTCTCTAATTTTAGCAACCTATTTACCCCAAATCCTTTATCTTCTAAAATATGAATGAAAAAATGAATTGCGAACCACTCTATAATCACATCTATTAAGAAAATTAATATTTTGAAAAATGTTAATTCCTAATATAGTAAATTTTAATTTTTATGTTACAAAATTAACGTTTATAAATTCTTATAGATTAATTTCCTATTTTCAAAAAGATTAACTATACAATGTTAACTTTCTATTTATATTAGAAAATATTGATCTAAATTTTAGAGATAAAACTATATTCGATTTTTAGTTATAATTTTAAACATATTAAATTTATATTAAATGTGAAAAAATATTTTTTTACATTCATCCTTTTTCATTAGACTTTAAAGTTTAGAGATTTTCCAAATATTAGATTACAAAAATATTATTAATATATAAATTATTATTATTTTTCAAAAAAAATCATTTTCTAACTTTTAAATTCATTTTCTTAAAAATTCAAAATTTTAAAATTCATTTTCTTTCCTTTTTTTGATTGAAAAATTTTTAAAACGTAAAATTTATATTAAATGTGCAAGTTTACATTTTAAATTCATATCTTTTATTTGATTTTCTTAATTTTAGAAAAATTAGATTTCCCAAATATTAGAAAATGTAAATTTCCAAGATTTTCTTAATTTTAGAAAAATTAGATTTCCCAAATATTAGAAAATGTAAATTTCCAAAAAAAAAAATTTACTAAAGTTTTATAATTTTTTATTTTAAAAATCAACGGTTTAGATTAAATTTATATGACATGTGTCAAGATCCCGTAAAATATCACACGCTCTTCTTTACATAATAAGATTTAAAGTTGCAAACGTTTAACACATTGAAGAGAAATATAAATATCTTTCAAAGGTTTCTCCATTGCCACAACATTAGGACAAAAGAACAAAAAAATATATACGTTTAACAAACTAAAGTTTAACGTAATTATAATTTTTTGTGATTCTCCCGCGCGTAGCACGGAAACATCCCTAGTACTATAATAAGATTGTATTTAAGAAATACCAATCAGCTCTTCATCATATAGTCTCAAAAGGAGAAGCATGATAAATATTGGACAAGCTTTAGCGATTTTTATGCGAACCAAGATCGATTTCGATACGCCTAACTTCTTCTTTAAGCTCTGGTAAAGAAACTTCACTTGCCTTTGAGTTAAGCGTAGTCTCTTTGTTGCCTAATAAAGCTAAGAGATGCTTAAGACATGAAAGGTATTCAGACTTTACTTCATAAGAATCTTGTAGCTGAGTTCCACTACCAAACTGCAGACAACAAAAGAACAAAGATGAATAGCAAGAAACAGTATCCAACATATTCTTCGGGACAGCGAACGGAGAAGAAGTAGAGTTTTGTTGTGTATTCTCTTTGAATAATGTTTCAGTTTTGGAGAAGCAAACTATTGTGTTACCTCTTTGTAAGCTGAAACACAATGGAGAAGGCAATCTTCAGCTACATGTGGATTTGCTTCCTGTAGTGCCATGAATCAATAGGTTAGAACTACTAACCTTTGGCTCCTGGATCTCATTTTTATTTGTCTCTAAAGCTGCAAGACTCTGAAAAGATTGCAGCTGCAAAGAAATAGACAAGGTCCCAAACGCGTTATTATTAAGAAAATCAAACGTAAAGTTACATAATAAGTGTTGCTTCAAGGATAGCTACCAATATAACTAAAGCTGCATGTTCATAATTCCTAAGAGTTGCACTGGATTTTTCGTGCTTCTGCGCTTTGCTCTTTTGATTCTTCAGCTTAAGCAGAACATCTTTTGCTATCCTGGTTTACACCACCCAAAATTGTTTTGTTATATTCTTCAACATTAAGATTAGAAAAACAAATATCAACCATCAGTTGAAGCAAGAAAAGAGAGCTAGTACAGAAAGATATATAGATACCAACCTAGCTGAGCTTTCAAGATAATCCTTCGCTTTTTCTAGTTTGGATAGAACTTCACTGCTATTAGTTGTTGCCAACTGACCAGCCTGAAGCATAAGTGTCTTTGCAATGTGCAGCAAGTTTCCACCTATCTATCATTCCCAAAGAGGAGAAAAGATGAGTACTCACTCCATTTCCAATATAAATATGATTTTCTAAACATGAGAGTGAACCTGGATATGTCCTTCTGGAAGTAACTTCTTTTGGGCATTGAGACACCTAACAGAAAAATCATCATAGAGCTTTAGTTTGAGGATCCTAGTAATACTTGGAGCCAGTACTCTGATACCCAATCAAGAGGTAGTGTGCTCACTTTTCAAAAAGGTCTAGAGCTTCTCCTAGCTGCCCAGATAATCGTAAAGTGACTGCTAATGCTTCAGCTGCAGTTATTGCCTCCATTGAGTTCCATCCCTGTCATAGATTTTAACGATTAAGAATTATAAACTGAAACATAAAAAAACAGGTGAAAGAGGTACGAGATTTTAAACCATGTGCCATCTGGTTTATGTCAGTTACTGGTTTATGTCAGTTATTTTCTCAACTTAAGATTGATGCATAATCAGTAGTACAAAAGCATAACTAAGGTCTTTCAAACAAAATAAACTTTCCAGTTGTAGACCTCTCCAACTGCACCAATATCAGAAAGATTTAAAATTTGCCATTTCATCATGCAAATATCAGGAAGTTAGAACAGTTTCCTTCATTGATACATTAGAAAGTTGGAATCAGAAGGTCAAAAAAGGACGCAGCAAAACACAAGGATTGTAAGATTTTAAATTATTGAGAGAGTTTCTTAAAATGACAGCTAAAGGAAAGTTAAGTAAAAAAACACCACACCTTTGATAATTCCATCATGTGGGATAATTTCCTTTGAAGGTTTTCAGCCTCTGCCAGGTGATTTGATCGTATATATATCTGAAACAACAGAAGAGATTGTAAAGAAAAACAGAATTTCAAAATCACATAATGGAACGGACAGATGTTGAGAATTTTGAGTTATATGAGCCAAAATTTCAACGGTTTTCATCTGGAGTGGATCTAGTTAGTTCATGATGTGTTTAAATCATTAAATTGTAAAAGTAGAAGGCGAGATCAAAATTACAAAAGGGGTTTAAGGTAAGAAAACCTGAGAAAGATATCTCAATCTCCTAATATATGTCATGGACTCTCCTTGACCAACGTCCTAACATTAAGAAAAACAAAAATACAATAAAGAAACATCCAATTTACAAAATCAAAAGTCAAGATGGGACCTCTATGAGTCATCATTAAGATACCGACATGCCTCAAGTATTTTAAGAGAATCCAGAATAAGTGCTTCTGCATCGCCCATAAATGGCTAGTACTAACAACTGAAATCACTACAATACTCAATGAAAACTCAGCTCAGCAAATAGTGCTGATGGTCTAGAACGGTCTAATCCTTAAGAGGTATCTAGAACGGTCTTCAATTAGTGCTGATGTCTTTGATTTTTTTGGTTTTAAAAACACGTTTATCAATCAATAAATGAGTACAAATAACATTTGTTCTCAATTACAGAACTTATTATATTTAAGAAACATCAATCAGTTTTTCATCATATAGTCTCAAAAGGAGAGACATGATTAATACTGGACAAGCTTTTAGCGATTCTTATGCGAACCAAGATCGATTTCGATACGTCTAACTTCTTCTTTAAGCTCTGGTAAAGAAACAGAAACAGGACTTGTCTTTGAGTTAAGCGTCGTCTCTTTGTTGCCTAATAAAGCTAAGAGATGCTTAAGACATGAAAGGTATTCAGACTTTACTTCATAAGAATCTTGCAGCTGAGTTCCACTACCAAACTGCAGACAACAAAAGAACAAAGATGAATAGCAAGAAACAGTATCCAACTTATTCTTTGGGACAGCGAAAGGAGAAGAAGTAGAGTTTTGTTGTATATTCTCTTTGAATAATGGTTCAGTTTTGGAGAAGCATTCTATTGTGTTACCTCTTTGTAAGCCGAAACACAATGGAGAAGGGAATCTTCAGCTACACATGGATTTGCTTCCTGTAGTGCCATGAATGAATAGGTTAAAACAGGTTTATTCTATAGCCTAAGGAACTAATATGAAGTTGATTCAGTGTTCATCATGATCAAGTATATACTAACCTTTGGCTCCTGGATCTCATTTTTATTTGTCTCTAAAGCTGCAAGACTCTGAAAAGATTGAAGCTGCAAAGAAATAGGAAAGGTCCCAAATGCGTTATTATTAAGAAAATCAAACGTAAATATACATAATAAGTGTTGCTTCAAGGATAGCTACCAATATAACGAAAGCTGCATGTTCATAATTCCTAAGAGTCACACTGGATTTTTCATTTTTCTGCGCTTTGCTCTTTTGATTTTTCAGCTTAAGCAGAACATCTTTGGCTATCCTGGTTTACACCACCCAAAATTGTTTTGTTATATTCTTCAAAATTAAGATTAGAAAAACAAATATCAACCATCAATTTAAGCAAGAAAAGAGAGCTAGTATAGAAATATATATATATATACCAACCTAGCCGAGCTTTCAAGATAATCCTTCGCTTTTTCTAGTTTGGATAGAGCTTTACTGCTATTAGTTGTTCCCAACTGACTAGCCTGAAGCATAAGTGTCTTTGCAATGTGCAGTAAGTTTCCACCTATCTATCATTCCCAAAGAGGAGAAAAGATGAGTACTCACTCCATTTCCAATATAAAGATGATTTTTCTAAACATGAGAGTGAACCTGGATATGTCCTTCTGGAAGTAATTTTTTTTGGGCATTGAGACACCTAACAGAAAATCATCATAGAGCTTAGTTTGAGGATCCTAGTAATACTTGGAGCCAGTACTCTGATACCCGATCAAGAGGTAGTGTGCTCACTTTTCAAAAAGGTCTAGAGCTTCTCCTAGCTGCCCAGATAATCGTAAAGTGACTATCAAGAGGTAGTGTGCTCACTTTTCAAAAAGGTCTAGAGCTTCTCCTAGCTGCCCAGATAATCGTAAAGTGACTGCTAATGCTTCAGCTGCAGTTATTGCCTCCATTGAGTTCCATCCCTGTCATAGATTTTAACGATTAAGAATTATAAACTGAAACATAAAAAACAGGTAAAAGAGGTACGAGATTTTAAACCATGTGCCATCTGGTTTATGTCAGTTACTGGTTTATGTCAGTTATTTTCTCAACTTAAGATTGATGCATAATCAGTGGTTCAAAAGCGTAACTAAGGTCTTTCAAACAAAATAAACTTTCCAGTTGTAGACCTCTCCAACCGCACCAATATCAGAAAGATTTAAAATTTGCCATTTCATCATGCAAATATCATGAAGTTAGAACAGTTTCCTTCATTGATACATTAGAAAGTTGGAATCAGAAGGTCAAAAAAGGACGCAGCAAAACACAAGGATTGTAAGATTTTAAATTATTGAGAGAGTTTCTTAAAATGACAGCTAAAGGAAAGTTAAGTAAAAAAAAAAACACAAGGATTGTAAGATTTTAAATTATTGAGAGAGTTTCTTAAAATGACAGCTAAAGGAAAGTTAAGTAAAAAAAACAGCACACCTTTGATAATTCCATCATGTGGAATAATTTCCTTTGAAGGTTTTCAGCCTCTGCCAGGTTATTTGATCGTATATATATCTGAAACAACAGAAGAGAATGTAAAGAAAAACAGAATTTCAAAATCACATAATGAAACGGACAGATGTTGAGAATTTTGAGTTATAGGAGCCAAAATTTCAACGGTTTTCATCTGGAGTGGATCTAGTTTAGTTCATGATGTGTTTAAATCATTAAATTGTAAAAGTAGAAGGGGAGATCAAAATTACAAAAAGGGTTTAAGGTAAGAAAACCTGAGAAAGATATCTCAATCTCCTAATATATGTCATGGACTCTCCTTGACCAACGTCCTAACATTAAGAAAAAACAAAAATATAATAAAGAAGCATCCAATTTACAAAATCAAACGTCAAGATGGGACATCTATCAGTCATCATTAAGATACCGACATGCCTCAAGTATTTTAAGAGAATCCAGAATAAGTGCTTCTGCATCAGAATAAGTGCTTCTGCATCTGTATTTTTTCCTTGCATGTGTAATACCTGCCGAATATCAGATCATAAGTTAGAAGGATGTTTAAATGATAGGTTCAAATCAGACGTAATGACAGTATGGGTATTCATATTAGATGCATTTGATCACATGTCTGAATAGGCAAGGCAATTTTAAAGTTAAGGGTGATAATATACGGCTAATATGCAAGAATCTCAAGAAAAGAAGTGTACCACTCATTACAAGTTTGAAAAGCTCATGAAGATTAATATAAGCAAATAAATGAAGCATGAAAGTACCGTTCCAAGATGATACATTGTCTCTGCATAATCCGTATGATTATGTCCTAGGACTCGGCCTTTCATCTAGAAAGAAATCACAAAAGGATAAGAGAAAAAAATACATACTAACAATTGCGAAGTGTGATTTGGAAATAGTAAAGATTAATCATCACAGACTTACCTTCAAAGCACGCTGCATAGGGAACGATCAGCAAAATAAGTTAATAAAAAAGTTAGTATGGTAGAATGTAAATTTTATTGTTGACTAAGTTAATAAAAAAGTTAGTATGGTAGAATGTAAATTTTATTGTTGACCAAAAAAATCGTTAAATGTAAATTTTATCATCCGAATTTGGTGGCAGTATATTAATATATCAAGTATAATATAAAAACAGGCAAACAACTACATATACAATGGATGTTGTAATCATGGTCAATTTAGGACCGACTCTCTAGTCTCTAACAAAAAAAGAGGTCAAACACTTTAGTTTGGACCAATTATCTGATTTTAGCATATAGACTTCAAATATGTAACATGACCTATTATTATAACAACTTTATTTGCGTACAAATAGCCAGCAACATTCGTGATTCCCGTCCATAATATCTAATATACACTGCAGCCACCAAGATATCAAGAAAGGGCTAGTCCTGACCAATCCGTATTTGATACCTACTTTGGAAAACATTAATAGTGATTACCTTACCTCATAGCACGCCCGAGCTTCCTCAAGTTTTCGTTGGATAAGATAAAGTTGCCCAAGGTTGTGGAGAGTAGCTCCAACACTGCAATGTTAACAATATGGTTGAATGAATGAAAGGAACAAAAAAAAAAGGAGCCAAACCCGTCAACAAAATTTATGAACAGATATGACAGAAAAACACAATTCTTGACTTTCAATCTAGCCAGTGGGATTCAGAAAGATAACTAAGAAGAATCAGCTGAAAAGATGATTTCTCACCGCACATCTTCAGGACCATAAAAACCCTCCAAGATACTAACGGCTTCCAGGTATAAGGGCTCTGCTTTATCAAATTCTTTCTTGACTCTATATAACTCTGCCTTTACATAGAGGAAGGAAAAAATAGATCAATTAGTCTAAAAGCACGAAATAACAAGTGTCAAAAAGCAGATAACCGTAAGCATGATTTTATTTTTTGGACGAGATGACTGTCCCAAAAAAGAATGAAACTTCTGAGAAAGAAATTGATCATGAAACCATTGTGATAATATGCATAAGAGATTTTGTAGATTAGCAAGGATAAGTCAGAAAAAAGGTAAAACTATTTAACACTTATTCTTAGAGGACCATACTTGGGATGCTGATACAGTGATTATGCATATCATATGAAATGAACAAGCAACAAGCACTTTGATCTAAGGAACTAAACATAGCAAGTATAATAGCTGAATAAAGCCCACAGAGACCAACCAGATTGTTGCATGCAGATGCAACATGTGGATCCTTCTCTCCAAAACCTTCCCCACAGAGACCAACCAGATTGTTGCATGCAGATGCAACATGTGGATCCTTCTCTCCAAAACCTTCTTTAGCTTCCTGTATAGCCGAACTAAAAAGCCTCTCAGCTGGCTCCAGCTTCCCCTATAAAATAGAGCAAATTAGTTAGCAAAAAATAATAAATAAAGCTTCTCCAAGGAAATAGAAAAAATCACATATTGAGCTTCACTTTTGAAAAGATCAACCTGAAAAAAATAATCTCTTCCACTATCAGTAAACACCCTCCACTTAGATGTGTGTATATTTGATACAACCGAACCATCCTCAATTTTTTCTAACCCACTATTGCCACTTTCAACCACAATATCTCCAGATTCTGACTTGATAGGATCATCTTCTGCCAATACAATGTTCCCACAAAATCCAAGGATGGCTGAAAAAGGAAAGGACCCATATCAAGTAAAAAACAAGAGTAGGAAATAAGAATCATAACTCCAACAAATATCAACATTGAGCATACATACGCACCAGCTTGTCCAGAAAAGATAATCCAAAGCCGAGGATCCAAGAGATGTGAATTCCTCTTATAGCCTCCATAATCATTCTGATGCAAAATCCTCGGTTTCCCTGCAATTAACACACTGACATTCCTAAGTCCCCTTAGATCCAACTTGATAAACTCTATTGAACAAATAGAACGCCAACAAATTATAAGCTTTGTAGGTACTCTCTCTCACACATACACACCAAACTCAGAATATAAACACATTCCTACTCAGATTTAAACAACATTGTAGATTCGTCAAGATTCAAGTGCTTGTCTAATACACAAGAATCATCTAAGAGATAAAAAAATGGCTACCCAAATTTTGAGATCACAACTATAATAATATAATACCACACAAACATAGTTCCAATAGAAACAAAGCAGTGGCAGCCAAGTTGAATAACTGCAGGGAAGTTCCCAATAAAGTCCGACGAAATTTCACGAGCTAAAGAGAGGGAAAATTTCAGTGTTTGTGATAATTCGAGAAATGATCTAGAGAGTTACCGGATAGTGAGCTAGCAAAAGTGGTACGGATCGGATTCCGCAAAGAAGAGAAGGATCGTGAAGTCCTATGAGTTCCTCCACGAATAGCTGATAAAACTCGCAGCAGAGACATTTGATTTTCTTCCTCCTTGTTTTTTTGTCAGACGCCAAGAATCCTTAAAAGTCTAGTTATGAAGTTGCGCACCAAATGTTCGACTAAATTACATCGGTTTTTCTTCAGAACCTATGGTTAATTTTGGTTAATTGGTTATTTAGGATCTTGAAAATTGACAGCTGTACGTTTTATCCATTTATTTTTTAGAAAAATGAAAAAAAAAAAAAAATCTCCCGCTCATATTAAATTTTGAACAAGTGAAGAAAAGTGAAGAAATA
This sequence comes from Physaria fendleri, assembly GCA_036630335.1. Classification (NCBI taxonomy): domain Eukaryota; kingdom Viridiplantae; phylum Streptophyta; class Magnoliopsida; order Brassicales; family Brassicaceae; genus Physaria; species Physaria fendleri. Next base: position 10,099,572 of record CM071716.1, on the reverse strand, counting down.
CAACAGATCTATCTCTTTCTCACATTCACAAATCACAAGAGCGTCTAGAAATAACATTTTTGCTTCTCTCCCAGAAAAGAAAAATTCAAATCCCTCAGTGGTGAAGAATCCAAAATCGCCATGGCTTCTGTAGATGGAAACCTAAACCAGAAAATCGCCAAAATCCTAAACGAGTCTCGCACATCATACGCTACTCATAATCGGAAGCTAAAGGAGCTTGCTACAATCCGTTCAAAGCTATCTTCATCTGAATCCGATGATGATTCTTCTTCTCTCCGTAAATTTTCTTCGGTGTTTTTCAAAACCCTAACCCCTCTTTTCATTGCGGCTCAACGGAGAACCGCAGCAGCAGAACGTATTGTGAGATTCGTTGCGGAATTTGCTTGTCTGAATAGTGATTCTGATTGCAACGAATTTTTGGAGGAGTTTTTGAAGTTTTTGATGGCTGGGTCTGTGGCTGCTAATAGAAACGCTAGGTTCAGAGCGTGTCAGATCATTTCTGAGGTATAAGAGGATTAGGGTTCTTTCTGGGTTTAGGTCTTTGAGGTCAAGTATAAGATTAATTAGAGTTCTATCACCATTTTCTTTGTGTTTGGTCTAATCCATTGTTTTAAGCGTAGTTATGTTGGGTATTGATTCATATGCATTAATAAACGGTTGAAATTGGAATATAATTTGATGACATTTGGATTGGTTTAATGGTTGGAGTTTGATTTGAGGCTGTGCTTATCCGATTGTACTGTTAGATGTCTAGCTGTTGTCATTTGATACGTTTCTATGATTTGTATGTTATTGTTTTGAATGCCTTTAGCCTTTTTTTTTTTTTGTGTTTCCACTTATCCTGCACATTGTGTTCTTTTCAGATCATATTAAGGCTGCCAGATGAGGTGGAAGTGGCAGATGAATTGTGGGATAATCTAATAGATTGTATGATGGTGCGTGTTCGGGACAAAGTTCCTGTCATCCGTACATTTGCTGTCAGGTCCCTTTCACGTTTTTTGCTAAATCTTCTTTAGTAACAACTTTTCTATACTTGGCCTTATCAAAAGTTGGATTTCCTCTTCCCTACGGCCCTTCTCTTTTTCCTGATAGTATTTCTTTCATTTTTCTGCTTTAGCATCAAGCTTAGGACCACTATTCTTCAGAGAGGACTCGCTGATCGTGCTGT